>NEWO01000146.1:669062-706758 GCA_003013225.1 Phalaenopsis aphrodite | reverse complement strand
TCAAAGGATTCTTACTAAAAATTTTCAGCCAGGGCAACAAGTTTTGCTATATAATGCAAGGTTAAGATTATTTCCATGCAAACTTAAGTCCAGGTGGATGAGCCCATTTGTTGTGATGAAAGTTTATCCTTATGGAGCTGTGGATATTATAGATCCTAAAAATGAGAAAATATTTAAAGTGAATGGTCATAAACTGAAACCCTATTTTATAGGGGATCAACTTAAATTTAACAATCGAATGATGTTGGTTCAACCAGAATAAGCACTAGTTACGTCAAACTGACGACATAAAACCAAGGGCTCTGTGAGAGGCAACCCATAGTTATCAGTGTGCTTTTTTTTAATGTTTTTTGTGTGATTAAGAAAATTTGGGGTAGTATTTTTTAGACTATTTGTGTTAGTATTGATTTTAAGACTTTATTAAGTGACTTAGACATGTTAGAATGCGTACTTGGACGTTAAGTTGCTCGGCGCTAAAACAAGTATTAGCGCTTAAGCGCCAATATTCAACGCTTAAGCGCAAGCATTAAAAACCATGTGCAAAAATGCAACTTCTAGATGTTTTAACCGCCAATTGGTCAACTTAAACGTGTCATGGAAATTTTAGGACGTGCCTAGAAGCTATCAAAAGGATTTAGGCTTATAAATAGAAGGGTTTCGTGATGGAATTTCACCCTAGAATCATTTTTTTCCCTAAATTCTAAGAGAAAGAAAGATTTGGAGAAATGTCTTCATGGGAGATGGATTTAAAGAAGAAAGAAGAGGTCATGAGGAAGAAATTCATTAGTTAGAGTGCATAAGAGATTTATAATGGTTCTTAACCGTTAATATCAAAGGAATAGTAGAAAAGATCAACAAAATTGAGGCTGACGTGACTTCAATTGAGGCAAAGGTAAATGAAGTTAATACTCATCTAGAGCATATTGGATGGCAATTAAAAATGAAATTTAGCCATACTAGTTATATAGATGAAGTGGATAAGGCGATGTATATTAAGCAGAGATGGATAGAAGAAGATTGTACAGAGCTCGTCACCACCATCCATTTTATCAACTCTATATTCCAAATGCCCAAGGAGAGACTAATGAGAGACAGAAATTCATTCCAACAAATGAAGAATGGAATTAAGTTATATGCTGAGATTTGCTTTATTCAAATGCTCTATCCATTTGAATACATAGTCCACTGCTAACAACACTTAGAGCATCTTTGGAATGAGAATTATGTGTTAAGTCTTATTTTCAGAGTTAAGTCTTATTTTTAATCTGTGCTCTAAGTGTTGTTCTATGCTCTAAGTGTTGTTTTATGCTATCATTCAAATGAATTTGTTTTATGCATTAGTGTTAAGTCTTATTTTTAGTGTTTATGTGATTATGTGTTTTATTGTATACCTTTATTTAATGTTAGTATTTAGGAAAATTTTCTCTTTTGAGACTCTTTAGAATGAGAATTATGTGTTGAATGTTGTTTGTAATAGTTCATGAATGAATATAAGTGTTTGTTTGTGAAAATTTTGTGTTATTTTAGCCTCAGATCAAATTAGTTATATTAGAGAATTTTGAGAGAGAGGAGTGTTACAGGAGAGGAAAATAGTTATTTAAGTGATTAAGATCATTTAGGGGTGGTTTACTTAGGCTAATAGTGCATTTTAATAAAGTTCAAAAATATCAAAAATTGTGCACTGGCGCTTAAGTGCCACAACCTCATGCTTAAGTGCTAGGAAACCCGAGAGGTAGCGCTTAAGAACCACATATCCGCGCTTAAGCGCCAGTTCATGAAAACCGGTTCGCGAACAGTTAAAAGTGAAAATTAACCCCAAAAAAACAATTTTTACTCCTGCCATCATCTTCTTCTTTTTGAGTTCACGGTTTTGAGTTTAGGGCAAGCCTTTTTGTGGAGATTTCTTGGTGGATTCGAGCCAAATTTGCTAGATTTGGATTTCTTGATGTAAGATCTTCACTTCTATGTAGAAATTTTAGATTTTCACTATGTATTTTGATTACATTGTGAAGGTACCCAAAATTTATTATTCATGGTGAAAAACTTGAGAAAATTTGTAGAAATTACATAGAAGGTGTAGTTTAAGCTTATAATAGTTAAGTTTAGTAGATTAGAGTTGATATTTGAAATTATTGTGGAATTTGTAGAATGGCCCCAAGAACGAAGAGGAGTAAAGGAAAAGCCCACTTTAATTTGAGCTATTTTTTTAGTTTGAAAGCTCAAGATAGATATATTGACGCTCTAAAGTCACGAAAATTGATTCCTGAGAGGTGTTTTAAAAATCCAGGTGGACCCGTAGAGGATTTGATCGTCCACCAATAGTGGGAATGATTCTGTTGTTTTTCTGTTGTGGCTATGATTTTTGTAGTGCGGGAGTTCTATGCAAACCTCCCTAAGGCCAAAGAGGATCAAGTAATCAACATGTTCTACCATTTACCGCTTGATACTCTGTGCTTTTATTCGAACTATAATCCTATTGAGACGAAACTGGATGAGATTATATTAGTTTTGACTGTTGGAAGGGGACTCTAGAAAATTACAAATGAGAGGAGGGTCAACTTTTCCACTTCAAAGTTAAGTGCACCATCGAAGGCGTGACACTACTTTATTTCAGCTCGTCTGTTACCGACAAATCATCTTAATGAAGCTACGAGGGAAAGAGCAACGTTGAATTATGGTATTCAACAATGCAAGTCTATCAACATTGGAGCTTTGATTTATTAGACTATCATCAGTTCTGTCACTGCCGCTACTACTGTAGGTCTGGGATTTGCTTCCTTGATTTTTTTCTTTGTGTGAGCAAGCTGGTGTAAAATATGATAGCTGGGAAGAAGTACTGCTGCCTCTAAAATTGATTACAAGTGTGAAAGTGAAATCATATTATGAGCACTCTATTTTTTGATTGGAGAGGAGGATTTTCAAGAAGTTATGGAATGTCGATGTCTGCTGCATCCACCTCCGCTGCTTCTACATCGAGACCATCTACCTCAAGAGCAACTACTTCTAGAGGTGAGTCTACTGAAACTCAGGATCAATTATTGCAGAGGATGATGAATAATATTAATTTAATCGCAGATAAGGTCCAAAATCTAGAGAATTTTCTAGATCATATTGATGGATATGTCATAAGACATAGTGATTATGAGGAGAAATTTCACTCACCTTTGGAAAGCCTCGTTAGGGGCAACCAAGGAGTGGAATTCCCTCATATCCAAAATATATTAATTATAAGCCGACAACATTTTGGGATAGCGGTGAAACTAATGATGATGATGAGGAAAAGGACTAAGGTTGTTTTATGTTTGTAATATGTAGTGTACTTTGTGGTGTAAGCTTGTTACATTTAAGTTTTTGTACTTATTGGACTATGTAATGTGTTGGACTTTTTGTTTAATTAATATTGTAATGTTTATGTTTTGTTAGTACTATTTTTTAAATTCTAGTGTAGTAATTGTTTTTGTGTGTTGTGTAATGTGTTTTAGTTAGCTAGGAATGAACTTATTTCTGTCTTATGAAAGTTGAAAATCTTGCTAGCTTTAATTTTAAACTTTAATTTGAGAAATTTGCTACCCTGTATTTTCTTTTAACTTGTTAGTGTGTTTTTTTGCTTTTATGTCTGTATCCACTACTTAGAAGTCTAATGAATCTCTATATGTTAAAAAATAAGAAATTTGATCAAAAATTAATTTTACTCCTGGTTTTAGTTTTGTACTTGTATAATAAGGGTATAAAAATTCTTGTAAGCATGTTATTTCAATTTTTTATTCTTACTTATATATAACTGTTGATAAACAGTTTAATCTTGTTAAAAATTTAAGTTTAGGGGGGAATGAAAAATATTATCAAAACTTGAATTTTATTTGTTCTCAAATAAACTACAAGTGAATTTGATTTGAAAAGAAAAGTGATCATGTATATGAAGTTATATTAGGGAAGTAAAATTTTGATTATAGAAATGAGTAAGAAAATTTAGTTAAAATTTTATAAGCCAATGTTATTTATAACATCTCTAGTAAGGGTAAAGAATATTATTGCTTCTATTTGGCACAATACAATTTGAATACTTCCACAACATAATTCATATACTTATTGCTGATTCATGATAAGAAGAAAGATATTTCGTATTCAGTGCTTTTCTTTTACATAAACTCAAGTTATCTTTATTAAGTTTTTATGTCATTTTCATACATTAAAAATACCAAAAAGTGTTTAAATTTTATTCTTGTGATAAAAATTATAGTTTAACTATTTGTCTTTTTAAAGTAAAAAAGTTTGTTACTTTAATTATCGCATGCTGTGAATAATCTATGTGGGTTCGATATTCGGAGCTTAATAAAAAATCATATATTACTTGATAACGATATGTATACTTGTGTAATATCCCAATATATATTAAGTAAAAATTTAAAATTTTATTTTATCCAAGATCAAGTTTTTGGTACTATTGAAAAGTAAGGAAAGATAAGTGAAAAATATAATCAAATACATTGTACTATTGCATATAAATAGTCAAGATCACCCTCCCCCTTAAAAAGGGAGACGTGCATATTGAGCCATTCCTGGTATCGTGAATTGTGTCAAGCCCTCCTTATTTTAAAAAAAAACATAGGCCGACGCCTGACAATGATGCACCGCAGCACCTGACGGTCTTTTCCAGACTCATCCTTTCGTGTTCTCACATATCTTCTTATCAAAGGCAGATGAGTCTTTTATATGTAGTAGGTTTGTCACTACTATCACCACTATGACTTATATCTCGACTCCTTTTATTCTGGTTCCCTTGGAGGTCCCACCTGTTTCCCGATTAGGCGAGAAGGCCCGGGGGCCTAGGAATAGATTGTTACACATTTAGCAGCATACCCTGCACAGGTTTCTATACGTATTCCAACTCAAGTTTAGGAGGTTCCTTTGGCTCTTTGGATTGAGATTCATTTTTTACTATCTTTGGTTGTGCGGATCATGGCCCTGTCAGACGTTTTCTACGTGTCTTTCTTAAAAAATGAGTTGTGCATGTGGCACTTCTTTCATTGTAACAACTCGTATCGGTACTACATCTCTTTCGAGAAGAAAACTAGGACCAAATGGTGATGAGATACTACACCATTTTGTGTTTTCTAGCCTCTATGGTGTTCCTTCCATTTCTTTAAGGATTTTTAGTCTTGCAGATTTTGCACTATCCAAGAGAGCTAGTCACCTTTATGGTATGGTTTATGACTCTGTGGACCACGTCCACAACAGACATTTACTGCATGCCCTCCTTTGAGAAGGAGGATTCATGCACTTATCATTTCTTTTATTGTAAAAGCATGTATCGATACTACCATTCCCTCTAGGAAGAGGTCAATACTATATGGGGATGCACTATAACACTCTTCTGTGTTATTTAGCCTCTCTATAGGTCCTTCCATTTCTTTGAAGGTTTTCAGTCCCATGGATGTTGCACTAGCAAGGAAAATTAGATTTAACTTTTATGGTATAATGTCTTGTCGTGAGGATCATGTATCTACATGAATTTTTTTGTCTAGTAGTACGGACCATGTCCCCGCCACATTTCATCCTCTAGCGGTGCATACCATGTCCCTGTCGTGACTCATTTATATTCCTGCCCGAGATGACACCAGAATCCCATTGGTTGAGAATCACTTTTTGTCCTCTGTGATGTGTACCAGGTGCTAACAAGCACTCTCTTTAATTCTAACCCAAGATGATGCCAGAATCCTGTCGGTTGAGAATCTCCTTTTCATCCTCTAGTGGTGTGCACCATGCCTCCACCACGACGCATTTTGATTTTGACCCAAAATGAAGCTCGAATCCCATTCACTGAGAATCACCTCTTCAACCTCTCACGATGTGGTCCATTTCCCTGCTATGAATCATTTTAGTTCTGGCCCAGGATGATGCTTGAATCCTATCAACGAAGAATTGCCTCTCATCCTCTAGCAGTGCATACCATTTCCTCGCCTCAACTAATTTCAGTTTTGTCCTGGGATGTCTCTTGAATCTCATCACTAAGAATAAGCTCTCATCCTCTAAAATAGTAGACCATGTCCCTACCACAACTTATTTTGGTTCCAACCCAAGATGGCACTCAAATCCCATCGACTGAGAATCACCTCTTATCATCTGGTGATGCGAACCATGTCCCCGCCATGACCCATTTCGGCTCTAGCTCGGGATGACACTTCAATCTCATCAGTAGAGAATCATGTTTTCATCCTTTAATGGTGTGGACCAGGTCTCTTCCATGACTCATTTCAAATCTAGCCTAGGATGACAGTCAAAAGCCATCGGCTAATAATCACCTCTCGTATGCTGGCATTGTGGACTAAGTCTCTGCAGCAACTTTTTTTTGTTCTAGCACGAGATGATGCTTGAATCTCATCAACTAAGAATCATCATTCTCATCCTCTAGCAGTACAGATCAGGTCCCTACCATGACTCATTTTGGTTCTAACCCAATATGTCGCTCAGATCCTGTTAGCTAAGAATCATTTCTCTACTCTATTTGGCTGTGCAGACTATTCTTCAAACAATATTGCTTGGATGTTCTTCCCTCCTTGATAACACCATGATTATACTTTTAACAAAAAAGATTGAAGGAGAAATTTCCTCTACGAGGACTGGGTCATGTTCCTTGGAAGAAGTTCCTTACCCAGATTGTTCAGACGTCTGAGCAAACTTCTTTATTTCTCTTATCCTATAAGCCTTCATAGTAGGAGACTAGGGTTCACCTATCAATTTGTTACGAGGTCAGGATATTTGCTTTATATCATACAATTTGTAGGGTCCACTAAGGAGTTGCATGTACCCTTAGTACGACGTCTGAAGCAACAGTACTAGATACCATACATGATATCATCATGGATACTGTTATAGTGGCTTTGCCCGCACTCAATGTGACCACCATGTTTCACGAATCAGAAGGAAAGTGTTGTGTCCTCCTTTTCATAAATTAAGATGAACTTGCCTTTGCTTTGAAAAGTGTTCTATACTACCTCTTTCATTTACTAAGCAAGGATAGAATCGATGTTTTATTCTTCTATAGGGGGAACACCCCCAAAGTTTCTTGTTGATAACATGTTGTATCGACTAGACCATTTCACTATTTTCAGTTGATCCAGGTTTAATCAGGATACCTCGATATTCGATGTTGTCTCTTAGATCTTTGTACTTATCTAATTAAGGTATACCTTGATTAAGAGGTAGCAGATTTAAAATCTTCTTATCCTTGCACCTCTCAAAGTTTCGGCTCTAATGACAGAGTCTGATGAGATGGTTTTGAACAGGACCATGCTCTCTTAGTTGATCTTGTCTTGGCTTTGCCTTTAATAATTCTTAAGGTTGAACCTAGGATAGATCCTAAAGATGAGATTGAGCCAAACCATGTGTGCAATTTCTTTAAATTTATAAATCCTCATTATCTAAGGGTTTGAAATAATTCTCGATGGCTTGCTCCCTTTAATAAAATTTCACCGAAGTCATGAGAATATCTCAGAGTGATTAGATGGATGCCATTAAAATGCAAGTAATTTCAAAGACTATTTAGATCTCGTACTTTTTTATTTGGCTAAACCAATACAAGCTTAACAAGTAATGAATCATAAAATCCTAAGAATCTTCATTCAGGAGAATTTTAAGTCAAAGGAAAAGGCCTTATGACAAAAAGAAGCTATGCCAAAAAATAGTGACTCTAAAAAAATGTGTGAAAGTCTTAAAAACTAAAAACTGGCCAACAAACCTGAGAAAAAAGCTTGAAGTGAGCGAAAAAACTAGAAAAATTTAATAAAAAGAGCTTCTCGATCTCAAAATTCTCCTGATAAGATCCTTAAGGATATTATGTTTAGAGAATTTGTAAGTGACATTGGGCTAACAGATAAATCTGTAATGGATTTAAAACCATCTCTAAAATGAAAATATTTTCTTAAAACTTGGAATGAATGACGAGGCCTACTTAGGCTAAGGGTTAAAAGAATTAAAGGATAAGGGCTAGGGAAAGTACTCAAGGAACATCCCACTTGGACCTGAATTTTGCAAAATCTCAAATTTTGCATGGTCTTTCTGTTCATCATTCTAGGATTCCCATATGAGAGCTCCTCATACTAAATCGATTTGGTATGTCACGCAAAATCAATCCCAATAGCGACTTAGCTTGGGATTAAAAAAATAATTATGATAAGCTCTATAAAGGAAAAGATCTATATGTTAATAAAAAATCATATGAATGGCGATATAACATACACCCACCCAATTGTGTTGCACCTTATGCATTGACCTCCGGGTCTGAGGCATTCTTTCACTTTGGAAGTCAAATTGCCCTTGTTGTAGGTTACCACCTAGATATTCTATTCTTCGTGTGTTAACCCTCATGTCGGGGAGACCATTCCTTAGCAAGTGGCTAGCCCTCATTGTGGGTTATCACTCACGTGTTTTTACACTTTGTGCATTGACCCTCAGGGTCTGGCAACCCTTCCCTCGGAAGACGATTTGCATTATGTGTGGTTTTCCACCCACCACCTTTATGCTTCATGCATTGACCATCGACTCATGGTGGTGGGCTTTCCCTTAGAAGATGACCCACTTTAAAATTACCTTTTTTATGTACATTTTTGCTCAATTTTTTAGGATATTATACTTTAGTAAAAGGTTTTTTTTGTTGTATGTGCAAAAAAAAAGAGTTCAAGAGTAAAAGGAGCAAAAGTACATCAAAAAAGAGCAAAATATGCTAAACTAAAGAAAATTACGAAAACAACCAAACAAGGGCATAGGCGCAAGGATCCGGCGTCTAAGTGCCAGATGCAAAACTTGGCTGGCGCCTAGGCATGATGGTTTGGCACCCAGACACTAGTTTTATTTTATATAAGATTCATTGAATGGGGCTGAATTTTGAAAAGTTGTCTGAAGCAACTCTTAGTCATTTTTGAAGCTCTATAAATAAGGATTAATTCTAAGAGGGTTGGATATATAGAGTCACATAGTGTTTGAGTGTGTTAAGAGTTTGAGTAGTTTTCATTGTAAGTCTTTGTTATTTCTGGAGTTGTGTGTCCTGTAAGTGTCGTTGGAGTCAGAGAAGTCAAAGAACTTCACAAGAGTGCTTGGAGAATCATTCAAGATAAGAATTTGCATCTTTATATTTAAATTTTGTACTTTAGATTTGAGTTTTATAAATGTGTTTTGTTTTGTTATCCCCATGCGTTTTGAGTAGTTTTCTCAATATGAAATAATCAAGTAAGTGATTTTGAATTTGCTTAGAACTTCTTTTATTCCTAAATATTGATATTGTTTTTACGGATCTTCATTTTCTTTACAAATTGGCCACTTATATTGTTAAAATTTATTGAGGAAATTTATAAATCTAAAAAGGTTAAGATTTCTTAACTTGTAAGTATCACATTTCACCTTTGAAAGAGCAGTGGCGATCGTCTAAAAGGAAGTGCAAATAGACAGGTGATACGCCTAAAAATGTAGTACTCCTCATACTTCAATTGATAATGATATTGCACTTTAAATGTATATTTTCTTGTGTTTTTGGTTGTAGGTACATCAAATTGAAGAATTTGGAGTGATTGGAGCCAAAGGAACAAAAATAGACCAAAACGGAGCAAACCAGAGCAAATCAGGTCAAATCGGGGCACACCGGAGCCAAGGGCACCTAAAATAAACACTTAAGTGCCTGTGTCCGGTTCTTAAGCACCAAAAATGGTGCTTAGGCGCCACCCAGACAGAGAGGGGGGCGCTTAAGCGCCTAAAAATTGGCGCTTAGGCGCCGGTGATAGTTTTTAACATATCTTCTAGAAAATACGTCATATTTAGACGATTTTTGAAGCGGTGCTTCATGGATCTCTTGGGGAATTCATTGTAAATAAGAAAAGAAACTTTCTAAAAGAATTTGGGGTGGTTATATGGAGTTTTTAAGAGGCACTTCAAGCACCATTTGGAAGATTCATTGAATCTAGACAATTTTGAAGAGACAGTTAAGCATCTCTTGGAAAATTATAAAAAAAGGCTTGGAAATGTTTTTAAAACAACTATTAGACTATTGAATTATTTGAAAGAGGAGAATAAGACTTGGAGAAGAACAGAAGAAGGCTTGGGCGTGAGCCCCAAGCGGGGCGGCAAGGTGAGAGAGAAAGAGAGAGTGTGAGAGATTTCTTCTTTTCTTTTCACTTTGTTCTTGGAGAGGATTATAAGGAGATTGATTTTTCTATACAAGGAGAGTTTAATTTCTATCAGAGATAAGTATTTTTATTATATTTTGATTTTAATTTATTATTTTGTTTGTTTGTTTTCAAAGTCTTGCTCAATGAAAAGTTGTTGTTGTTTCTCCATGTGTAGTGAGTAGTTTTTTTTACTCTTCCCTCTTGTAATGAATTAGTATGCATGTGTAGGATATAGAATCGAGTAGAGTGAGAATGTAATGTGATGATTTTACTTTTTTCTTCATTTACATGTAAACTTTATCAACTTGCATATTAAAATCTGTTGTGAGAATATGTAAGATCCGGGATAGTATTGTCTCAATCAACTGTGGTATAATCACATGAGATTGTATGGATGATAATGTAATTCATATAGTTAAGCACAAATAAATTGGAAAATAATCTTAAAAGGTTGTAGAATTAGATGACTTTAGAGTGACAGGCTAAAGCCCCTAATTTGGTCTATTATTTTAGGTTTTGATGCGAGATGTTAGCATCCAGGTAGAGGGATAAGAGGGAACTCTAGAGTGAGAGCTAGTATCTTCCCTGTCGAGCCCGTCTTCAAAACTATTTAAACTTTAGATCAACCAATGTTCTTTTTAACATCTCTAGTAAGGTTAAAGAATATAATTTCTCCTATTTGTCACAATCTCTCTCACTACTTGTTTTACTTTTACACATGTCACTACTTTTATTGCATGAGGAAAAATACTTTTAATATATTAACAACCCCACTTTCTTAATTTCACTATGTATTTTAATTTAGAAGTGGAAGTAGTATTGTAGTGATAATTGTAGGATAAAATCAAAACCTATATTCTAAACTAGAATTTCTCTTGAAAGTCATCGTGATTAACCTTGATCACCGTGGGATCGATATTCAGGGCTTAATCAGAAAGCCCTATATTACTTGAAAATGATACGTATACTTGCATAGATTCCCTAGAAATATAATTGAAATCTTACTTTGCTTGGGATCAAGTTTTTGGTGTCATTACCGGGGATTAAAATCTTCAAGTAGTGGTGTTAACTTCTTAAATTCTAAATATTAAAAAGAATATCGGGATCAAGTTTTTGGCGCCGTTGTCGGGGATCACAATGGTTGATCTTGACTTTTAGGAGAACTTTAGTTGAAGAATTAGGCTTAGACTAGGAAACTATAGTGTCGTAAAAACTATTTTTTGTTGTGAAACGTGTTTTTTGTATGAAAAGTGTTGTGAAAAAATCTGTTCGTGAAAAACAAGGTGTTTTTGAAAATGTTTTATAATGTTAAATATATTTTTTATTTTAGTTGTTTAATTATTAATGTATTATTTGTTGTGTTGCGTATGCAAAACAAGGGATCTGTAAGACTTGTGTCTTATGATCCTGAGTTAGAAAAAAGGAAGAAAATGAAAAAACAAAAAGCACTTGAAAAACTAGAAATGGAAATGGAAAAAATTCAAAATAATAACTTAGAAAATCATCATAAATCATTGAGGGATTATGTGAATCCTACGACAGATGAAATTCACTCAAGTTTACAAACCCTAGTCGTAGAAGCTGACTCATTTGAAATAAATCCATCGATTATCCAATTAGTGCAGAACAACCAGTTTGGGGGAACTCCTTTGGAGGATCCCTATTTACACTTATCAATTTTTCTAGAACTTTGTGCTACATTTCGTTATAAAGGCATGTAAGACGATGTTGTTAGACTAAGGCTTTTTCCTTTCTCATTAAGGCATAAGGCTAAAATTTGATTATACTCATTAGCACATAGCTCTATTAAAAATTAGGAGGAGTTAACTCAGAAATTCTTAGCTAAGAATTTTCCACCTTCAAGCACTACTAAACTTAGAAATGATATTATCTCATGTTATCAATATAAAGGGGAATCAATGTACAAAACCTAGGAAAGATTTAAGGAACTCCTAAGTAAGTGTCCACACCATGCTCTGCCCGATTGGATAATCATTCAAAATTTTTACAATGGGTTAGTAGGATCCCTTAGGTCTACAATTGACGTTGCCGCTGGTGGATCATTAATGTTAAAACCATTTGATGTAGCATATGCGTTATTTGAAGAAATGGATACAAATGAATTTCATTGGCCCTCTGCAAGGGAAAATCATAAAAAGGTAGCCAATGTTCATGATACAGGTGTGTTTGCAATTCTTGCATCTCAGGTTGCTACAATATCAAGGAAGTTGGACCAACTTGGAATGAACCAACCTCAATTCACTTCAATAAGTGAGGAAAGTTTATTAGGGCATATGATTGATTCTAACTTATCATATGAGACTTTAAATACCATAAATAACCTGTATTCTAACTTTTACAACCCAGATTAGAAGAACCATCCTAATTTTAACTGGTATCATACTAGTGTGGGTGGAAACCAATGATGAGAAAATAATCATGCAAATCCTAATGGAAGTTGGAAAAAATTAGGGGAACACAAACTATAGACCTTCATATCCACCAGACTCTAATAATGATCAATAATTTGAGGATAAGAAGATATCTATAGAAGAAGTGGTATTGCAAATGGGAAACCAGTTGCAAAGTCAAAATGTTGCTATTAGAAACATTGAGAATCAACATGGACAAATTGCTAATTCACTTTGCAATGTACACCAAGGAAACTTCCTAGCAACACTGAGATCAACCCTAAAGAGGAAAATGATGAACAAATAGATGCGGTCCAATTAAGAAGTGGAAGAGAGATAGAGGGCGTGGTTAGAAAAGAGAAAGAATATGTGAGAGAAACAAAGGAAACTAAAATACCTAAAGAACATGTTTCAAAGGATCTGGAAAAATTAATATCCCTAACTAAAATCAATTTAAAAAGACCACCACCTCCATTTCCTCAAAGACTTAGACAGTATGAGTTGGATAAACAGTTTTCAAAGTTCATGGAATACTTAAAAAGTTAACAATAAATATTTCTTTTCCTGAAGCTTTGGAACAAATGCCAAGTTATGCAAAGTTTATGAAGGAGATATTAAACAAGATAAGGAAGTTTGGGGATTACGAGACAGTTGCACTAAGTGAGGAGTGCAGTGCTATACTTCATAAAAAGCTTCCTAAAAAACTTAAGATCCTTGTAGCTTAAAAGTTCCTTGTGCAATTGGAGAAAGATTATGTGGAAAATTTTTATGCAATTTAGGATCAAGCATTAATGTGATGCCTTTATCAATATTTAGAATTTCAGGTTTAGCCGATATTTCTCCCACTACTGTAACCGTTCAGTTAGTTGATCGATCTATCATTTATCTAAAAGGGAATATAGAAGACGTGCTTGTAAAATTTGATAAATTTATCTTTCCTATAGACTTTATTGTATTAGATATGGAGGAAGATAAAGAAAATCTAATTATTTTGGGAAGATGTTTTCTTATCACTGGACAAGCTATGATAGATGCACAAAAAGGAGAGTTGACTATGAATATTAATAACCATGAAGCCACTTTTGATGTTTTAAAGGCTATAAAGTATCCAACTGAGAGAAAAGATAATGATTGTTTTTTGATTGATGAAATTGATTATCTAAGTAAAGACTATTTCCAAGAAATTTATGAGAGTAAGTTAACAGATGAGATCGAAATGGACTTTCATGATGAGTTGAAAATGTTGTTTAAAGAAGACTGTATGCATGTTCAGAAGAGGTGTAAAATGATGGACGTTACCGAAAATAGTAAAATTTTAATTCCATCTGTTGAAAAATCTCATAAACTTAAGATGAATGTACCCCATACAATTTTAAGGCCTACCTATTTAGGGAATTCATCTACACTGTCTGTATTTATATCTTCAAATTTAACTTAATCACAAGAACCTGAATTGAATGATGAAATCAGTAAAAAAATATCCTAAGAAAGAGTTATTCAAAATCACTGAATGACATATTCTGTGGTATACGGACAAAATTAATGAGCCTCTGATGTTGGGGTAACCAGAGTAAAAATTGGATGCATCGGGTCGTCGATGTTATACCAAGCGCTTTGTAGGAGGCAACCCATGGTTATCTTTGTTATATTTTTATTATGATTGTTGTTATGTTGGATTGGATAATAGTAAGATGTTGGACTTTGATCTGTGTTTGATGTGTAAGAGTGGATTGGATTAATATTTTGAGGTAATTCCTTCGTCATGACTAGATTTGTATATGATTTCTGGTAGTAGCAGGTTGACGAGTCTGTTACGACTTAGTTTTTAAACGGAGCTTAGAATTACCTTGAATCATGTAGTGTTTGGACATGAGTCACTCCATGTAAACTCTATTACTTCCTTTATCTAACTTTGTCTTCACCGGGTAAGGTCATAAACTTACTTAGTGAACAACATCTGGATGAACTGCACTGACGTAATTCTAGATTGTGTATGCCTTAGACTTAGAGTAACCCTGAAATTGGTAACACATGAAGTAATTCTAGACCATGGGTGATAATGATACAAGGTTTTATAATCCACCCACGTTATTAGTGTAGTTTCTTCCGTTAGAAATTGAAAGTAATGAGGGAAAATGTGAGTAGAAGGGAGATAAAATTAACCTCAGTCGTTGTTCGTTTATGAATCTATGTATTGGAGTTTGTGTGTCTATGTTTGTAAGTCAAGTTAAATGAGTCTTTATAGATGACAAAACTTATCTCAGTATTTTAAACTTGTTAGCATCCAACAATTCCTTTATGAAGTTTAAATGTGTTGCTATTTAATCTTCAGTTTGTACCTGCTCTACTATTCAAAATTCCTTTATAGTGTTATGTCAAGCGTGTTCAGGCTAGATTTACTTTCTACTGTAATATTCTACCATGTGTTATTTGTTGATATTTTTTGTAGGATGTGTAGTAAATTGTAAAAGTGATCTTTCCCTGCCGCTTATTTTTGTATTTCATTGATACACATGTTTGAGCTTAAGTTTGGGGCGGGGGAAGAAAAATGTTTCAAATTTAAACCTTACTTATTTTCAAAATTATTACAAATAATTTTTTATTTTATTTCTAATGATAATTGTTTTGTGGAGTCATCTTAAGGATGTTAACATTTTAAATATAGAAATGGAGTAGGAAAACTTAGTTGATATTTTTATTGAAAAGGGTGAATCTAGAGTTAAGGATATTTAGTTGAGAACTTGGAAAAATGAATAACTATGTTTAGTAGGAAAAATTGTATTTTTTTAAAAAATTAAGGATTCTTAGAATTCTTATTTTCAAACATTTAAGGCTCTCTTAGAAAGTATTTTTTAAAAAAAATATACATATTTTCAAGTGAAGGAAGGTAATAAGTTTTAACTTTAGAGGAGGATAGTGGAATTCAAAATTATTTAAGGACTTCTCTAGATATAGTAACCCTCACATAAAAAAAAGAAAAAAAAATAATGAATAAAAAAGATCCTGAAAAAAAAAGAATAAACTGAGGAGAATCTTAAGGAGAAGTCCTAATCAAAAATTGGTTTCACTTTAGCCTTTCTAGAGTAAAGAACTTAGAACAATTCTAAGCTTGCTTTTTATACTTATATTAGTAAAAAATATTTTTAAGAGAGTTCTTAGGTCTAGACAGTAAAGTTCATAAGATCCAAAGTTTGAAAAATATGCATATATTTCTGAACTAGATAGGAAAACAAATTTCTAAGTTTCATGAAAAATATTTTAGACCTTGGGCTAGCCTGATTCACTAGAAGTTATTCTAATTTGATCTATCACATTTTTAGAACAAAATTTTAATAATTCTAAGGGATGACCCATTAACTCTAATCTACATAAATTATTTTTAAAATGTAGTAATACATGGGAACAAGTAATGTTTAAGTTTGGGGGATTTTGGTACGCCTAAAAATGTACTATTTTTCATGCTTCATTTTATAATGATATTACTTTAAAGGTATTTTTTCTTGTGTTTTTTTGTTGTAGTTACATCAAATTGAAGAATTTGGAGTGATTGGAGCAAAAGGAACAAAAATGGACCAAAACGGACCAACTGTGGTAGAATCACATGAGATTGTATGGATAAGAATGTAGTTCATATAGTTAAGCACAAATAAATAAGGAAATAATCTTTAAAGGATGTAGAATTAGAGGACTTTAGAGTGACAGGCTAAAGCCCCTAATTTGGTCTATTATTTTAGGTTTTGATGCGAGATGTTATCCTCCAGGTGGAGGGATAAGAGGGAACTCTATAGTGAGAGCTAATATCTTCTCTGCTTAGCCCGTCTTCAAAACTATTCAAACTTTAAATTAATAGTAAGGGTAAAGAGTATAATTGCTCCTATTTTTCACAATCTCTCTCACTACTTGTTTAACTTTTACACGTGTCACTACTTTCATTGCATGAGGAAGAGTACTTTTAAAATATTAAAAACCCCACTTTCTGATTTTCACCAAGTATTCTAATTTAGAAGTATAAGTAGTATTGTATTGATAATTGTAGGGTAAAATCAAAACTAAACTTTTATCGACCTTCCAAGTTAGGGCGTGTTATTCTAAACTAGAATTTCTCTTGAAAGTCGTCGTGATTAACCTCGATCTCTGTAGGATCGATATTCCGGGCTTAATCAGAAAGCCCTATATTACTTAATAACGATACATAAAATTGAAATCTTACTTTGCTTGGGATCAAGTTTTAGGTGTCATTACCGAGGATTAAAATCTTCAAGTAGTGGTATCAACTTCTTAATATCTATATATAAAAAAGAATATCAGGGTCAATAGGGAGATACAAGTTGATGGACATAGAATTGATGTTTCTAGAGTGATAGACTAGATTTTTTTATCAATTTGGTCTAGAGATTTGAACTAAGGGTAGGTCCTATAGAGAGGCACAATGGGTAATCTAGGAGTGAGAGACTAGAATCTACTCAATACTATACCTGTCGGCACCAACTTTAGATTAGTCAATATTCTTTATACAATCAAAAGATGTAAAGAATATGCATGCTTTTATTTGTCACAATGCCATATTTAAACATCTAAAGAATTGAAATCCTATACTGATTATGAATTATTTGTAAGAAGAATGTCTCTTTTTATATATTTTCTAAAATCATTACATTTTGTTTTACTTGAATTTTGTAGAAATTAATAAAATTAATTTTCATCATTACTTTTTTTAGATAGTTACTACCATCTTAAGTAAAGTTCTCTTAAAGTTGAAATTCCTGCATTTCATTTCATTTCTTTTCTTTTAAATTTCCCTGTAAGATCGATACTAGGGTTTTTATAGAAAATCCTATATTATTTGAAACGATACTTATACTTGTATAATACTCCTAGTAAGAAAACTATTTCTTTAAATTTTATCATATTATATTTGTTCTTGCTAGCCGCTAAATATAATTTGGTTCAAATTTTTTGCATATTAAGGAATATAAATATCTATGTAATTTCAGGTCGGATCAGAAGACGACTTGTTTTTTGCATGGGTTTCCACCCACAGACCCAACTCACAATTACGCAGTAATTTAGATTCCAAAAAGATGACAAACTTGACCCAATTTATATTTAGTGGCTAGTGTGAAAAATTGAAATGTTGAATAATTTAAAAAATAGTTTACACACTATGGGTACTACGTAAGTATACGTATCGTTTCAAGTAATATAGAGTTTTCTTTTAAGACCCAGAGTATCGATCCCACAAAGAAGCAAGGTAAGAAATCCCTTTGGCTAATTCTAGTTTACTACTATTAGGCCTTAGTTTGGAATATCGATTAAAGTGATTTTTCTAACAACTACTTCTAAATGAAAATCATAATTATAAAAATAACTTATGTGGATAAATTAGTTTGGAGAATTTTAAGATGTTAAATACTACCCTTCTCAAGTAATGACCTAGGTAATGTGTAGAAATTAAATGCTTAGAATTTAATGTATCCAGTGATAAATAGGAGCATACTTATTCTTTTTCCCCTCTCTGTACTAGAAAAGAACATTGGCTAATCTAAAGTTTGTCTCCAACTTGTGTAGTAGTGCTGAGTAGATTCTGGCCTCTCACTTCCAAATTACCCACGTCCCCTCTCTATAAGACATATTATGAACCCTTATGATCCAAAATCTAAACCAAATTGATAAAAAAATCTGGTCTTTCACCTTAGAAACATAAATTCTATGTCCATCAAAATTTATCTCCTTATCTATTTGCACTCCCCATTAGATGATTGTAACAACTCTTTCCAAAGTGAAGTGTGGTACTGCTACGCCAAAATAATTTACTATTTTATGTATGCATTTTATGCTTATTTTGGTGATATTGCACTTTAAAGAAGGGTATTTTCAAGTTTTTGTTGCAGTTAAATCAATTTTAGGAATTTGGAGCAAAAAATTGCAAAAAGGAGGAAATTTGTAGGAAAAAGTTAGATTTTCGTGATCCTGGCACCATAGGCTCCATTTTCAAGAGAGCTTGCACCAGATGTGCCAGAAACTGGGACCAAAGGCGCCATTTTTACAGAGAAGTGGCACTAGAAGCACCAAAATCCAAAAACAGTGCGAACTTTATTAAGCAATGCGAGAGGCATCAGATTGGCTCCAGAAGTGTCACAAACCATAGAACAACATGAACTTCATTAAGCTAGTGCCAGAGGCACCAAACTGACACCAGAAGCACCAGAGATGAACTAAGATGGAGTAAGTCGATTCGTGACTATTTTTTAGTGGTTTTTTAAGGCTTCAAACATTTCAAACGTCACATGGAGTGGTTCAATGCATCTAGACACTTTATAAGGCTCTCTAATGAAGAAATATGTCTCTTGGATGAAAGGACTTATCTCTTGGAGCAAAAAGGTGTGACTTTTGGGGGGGGAATTAGAGAGAATTTTGAATTAATTTATGGCCCTAATTAAAAAGGAGAGACGTCTAGAGAAGAGAGAGGGGCATGAGATAGAGAGAGAGGTTTTGACGTGAGAAAGAAGTGAGGATTTTCTTCTATGGTTGTAAGAGGAGAGGGAAGGTGAGAGATTTCTTCTTCATTACATTTCTAAGATAGAATTAAGTGTGATTGTAAAGAGATAAAGTGCTTAAAGCGAACTTCTAGGATTTGCTTGGGAAGGAGTTTGAGATAAGTTGTGTTTTTTTCTTTTGTTGTTTTGTAAACTTATTTTATATATGATATTTTTTCGTATCATTCTCATGAATTTTTAGTAGTCTTCTTTATCTTTCTCCCTACAATGAGATATGATTTTGTGAAGAATTAGTTTTATTTTATAAGGTTTTAAATATTAATAGATTGTGATGATTCAAACTTTGATCTTCATTTATTTTTGATTTGGCCAATTTAAAGGTTAAAATTTGTTGAGAAACATATGATCTTGAAGGGCTATGCTTTCTACAACAAAGTAAGAGTCACATTCAATTTCAAAGGTGAGAATGTAATCCATGGAGTTGCGTGCAAATAAATAAGAAAATATACTTAGATGGGCACATAATTGGAGATTATAAGGTGATAGATAAAAGTCCCCAATTTAATTCAGTTGCTTGGAAACTAAAGCGAGATTGTTAGCCCTCAGGCGAGAGAGAAATGAGAGCTCTGAAGTGAGAGTCAGTATCCTCTCAACCTAACCACAAATTTAAGTATTTTAAATGATTTTAATTTCTTCACATTCCATAAACTCATTGTAAAGGGGAATGATGTTTTCTTAAATTTTAACTCTTCGTTTAAAAATTTTATTTAGTCTTTCAAAGTTTACTTTTGAAGTTTAGCAATTAGTTTATTTAACTTAGTTCTTTCAACTGCATTTCTTTTAGCGCACATTTCTTAATTTAGATTTATATTGTTTACTTAAGTTTTATAGTTTGAATATTGTGTTTGACGTTATAACCATAAAAATTTTCAACTCCCTGTGAGATCGATACTTAACATTCCATTAGAGTCCTTTATTACTTGAGCGTACATATACTCGCATTATTTTTACAGTTTGGCAGCTTAGAGATTTTAAAAGATAAAACTATTTATACTGAAATTTTTTTATTGAGATTGAACTGCATATTTACTATTAGTAGCAGTTGGTCGCTCGCCGCATGAAATTTTTGGCACCGTTGTCGGGGAGTAACAGTAAATTACTTTATAATTGAGAATATTTTATTTGAACTGAAAAATTATTTGTAGTTTAATTAATTTTTTTATATTTTAGTGTGTTTGCTTATTTATATTGCTTATTGTGTTTGTATATGCATAGTTTAAGATTGGTATGTTTAATACCTTACGATTCAGAGTTAGAGAGAACAATTAGAAAAATTTTAAAAACAACAAAAAGAGGGAGATGATTTGAAAAAAAGACTTGCAACTTGAATAATTATTGAAATGAAAATGAACATCATCAGAGACCTTTAAGAGATTATGTTAATCTTACAACAGATAAAATTCATTTGAGCATATAAAACCTTGCTGTAGCTACCAATTCATTTAAACTTAAACCCGTTATTATCCAAATGATACAAAATAATCAGTTTGAGGGAACACTGACTGAAGATCCTAACTTACACCTTGCTAGTTTTCTAGAATTGTGTGCTAAACTTAAATATGATGGAGTTCGAACGATGTCGTCAGCCTTAGACTTTTTCCTTCTTCACTAAGAGATAAAGCTAAGATGTAGTTAAACTCGTTAGCACCTGGATCTATCAGAACATGGGAAGACTTATAACAAAAATTTTTATCTAAATGTTTCCCACTATCAAAAACTACTAAGCTTAGAAATGATATTACATATTTTTATCAGTTTGAAGGGGAATCAATTTATGAAGCTTGGGAAAGTTTAAAGATCTCCTTAGGAAGTGTCCACACCATGCATTGCTAGATTGGTTAATAATTCAAACTTTTTATAATGGATTGGTTGGATCTCTTAGAACAATAATGGATGCTACTGCTTGTGAATCATTAATGTCAAAACCATTTGATGAAGTGTATTTGTTAATTGAAGAGATGACTACTAATAAATCTCAATGGCTCTATGAAAGGGTAACCTAAAAAGAGTAGCTAGTATTCATGATTTTGATGTAATATTTATGTTGGATGCTCAAATTGCTGCAATATCAAAGAAGATAGATCAATATAAAATGAATTATTCTCAGTCACCTCCTGTGCTTGAGGAAAATTCTCTGGGACAAATGATAGAATCTCAATCTTCTTATGAGACTTTATATGTCATAAACAACTGATCTAATAATCCTTATTCCAATTATTATAATCCTGGTTGGAAAATAACTCAAATTTCTATTGAAGTAATAATAACTCTAATGTTGTAAATCTGCAATGGGGGAACAATGCTACAAACCCATTGTGAAACTCCAAAAATTAAGGGAATTTGAACCACAAACCTTATTACCCTTCAAGTTTCAATAGCAATTTTGCAGAGTAAGGAGAAGAAATTATCAATGGAAGAATTAATATTACAAATGTGAAGTCAATTACAATGTTAAGTAGCTGCAATTAGAAACATGAAAAATCAATTGGGATGATTACTACTGCACTTAGCAATAGACCTCCAGGAACGTTACTTAGTAATGTTGAAGTTAATCCTAAAGATCATAATAAAAAGCAAATTAACGCTATTCAACTAAGAAGTGGAAAAGAATTAGAAACAAAAGTTCAAAAAGAAGTTGAAGTTGAAGTTGAAAAACAAGGGGTGGAAAATGAAAAATCTAATGAAGATTTTCATTTTGAGCAAGAATATCCTATCAAACCAATCAAAATTACTTTAGAAAGACCATCACCTCCATTTCCTCAAAGATTGAAACAGAAAAATAAAGATAACCAATTTACAAAAGTTTTGGAAGTATTGAGGAAATTGACAACCAACATTCCATTTGTTGAAGCCCTGAAACAAATGTCAAGCCATGCTTTCATCTTCACCCTACATCAATTATTATTTCACCAGATTGGGAAAAACCTTTTGAATTGATTTGTGATGCTAATGATTATGCTATTGGAACTATTTTAGGACAAAAATATGCTAAGATTTTCAAAGTTATCTACTATGCTAGCAGAACTCTTAATGAAGCTCTAATTAATTATACCACAATTGAGAAAGAGTTATTAGCTGTAGTATATGCTTTTGATAAATTTAGATCATAATTAATTGGAACTAAATGTATTGTGCATAATGATCATTCCACTATTATGTATTTAATGAAAAAGAAGGATGCAAAACCAAGATTTATAAGATAGATTCTTCTTTTGCAAGAATTTGATTTTGAAATAGCAGATAGAAAGGGAGCTGAGATTTTAATTGCTGAAATTATATCCAGGCATGAATTAGGAAAACCACTCTGTTTTGAAAAAGAGATTAATGAACATTTTCCAAATGAGAAATTGTTCAGTATTAATGAGTGGCATGTTCTATGGTATGTGGACATTTTGAATTTCATTGTTAGTTATATTATACCCTATGGAATGACATACCAATAGAAGATGAAACCTATATCTAAAGTTAAGACTTATTTTTGGGATGACCCATTTATATATAAACAAGGAAAGAATCTTATTATTCAAAGACACGTGACTTTAGAAGAAACTTATGAAATTATCCAAAAATGTCATAATTCTAATTTTGGGGGACATTTTCGTGTTGATAAAACAACATACAAAATTTTGCAATCTATATTTTATTGGTCTAGAATCTTTAGAGATGTTAATGCTTATATCAAAACTTGTGATTGATGTCAAGGAGTAAGCAATATTTTTAGGAGGAATGAAATGCCCCTCAATTATGTGTTAGAAGTTGAGATATTTGATGTTTGGGGATTATATTTCATGGGACCATTTATACCTTCTTTTGGAAATTTATTTATATTGTTGGCAGTAGATTATGTATCCAAATGGATAGAAGCTGTTCTTTTACCTGGATGTGATGCTCAAAGTGTTGCAAAGTTTTTAAAAGGGAACATATTTTGTAGATTTGGGATGCCGAGAGTGATCATAACTGACGGGAGAAGTCATTTTAGAAATGCAACGATGGAGAATTATTAAGGAAATATCATATTAACCATAGAATTGTTACTACTTATCATCCTCAGACAAGTGGTTTGGCTGAATTATCCAATTGTGAAATTAAAAGAATATTGAAAAAATATGTGAATACAACCAAAATGGATTGGTCAGTCAAACTTAACTACGCTTTGTGGGCTTATATAATTGCATATAGAACTCCTATAGCAATGTCCCCATACAGGCTAATATTTAGGAAAACTTGTCATTTGCTAGATGAACTTGAGCATAAAGCATATTGGGCTATTAAAGAATTTAATTACAATTTAAAGGATGCTAGTGAGAAAAGTCTATTGCAATTTAATGAGTTTCAAGAGATAAGGAATGAATCTTATGAAAGTGTTGTATGATTTATAAAGAAAAGATGAAGATGTGGCATGATCAAAGGATTATTACTAAACATTGTGAGCCAGGGCAACAAGTTTTACTTTATAATGCAAGGTTAAGATTATTTCCATGCAAACTTAAGTCCAGATGGATGGGCCCATTTTTTGTGTTGAAAGTTTATCTCTATGGAGCTGTGGATATAAATGATCCTAAAACTGATAAAATATTGAAAGTGAATGGTCACATGCTGAAACCCTACTTTTTAGCTCACCAACTTAAGTTGAATGATCTTATGCTTTTGGGTCAACTAGTATAAGCACTGGTTATGTCGGGCTGACGATGTAAAACCAAGCACTTTGTGGGAGGCAACCCATTGTTATCTGTGTGTTTGTTTTGAATGTTATGTTGTTGTGTTTGATTTAAAAATTTTTGTAGTATTTTGACTATATAATGATTTATTGATTATTCTAAGACCTTAAAGGTTGACTTAGACATGTTAGAAAATGAATTTGGACGTTAAGTTGACCTGTGCTAAATTGAGCACTGACGCTTAAGCGGCAATTTTCAGCGCTTAAGCATGACAGTTAAAAAATATGTCTGAATTTTAGTTTTTAGAAGTTTTAATCGTGAATTGGTTGGCTTTAATGTGAGATAGCAGTTCTAGGATGTACCTAGGAGTTATAGGGGGTTTAGATCTTATAAATAGAAGGGCATGAGAAGAAGTCTCACTACACTTCCATATACCCCTAAATTCTAAGTGAGAAGAGAGAGTTTTTGAAAGATGTCATTTTGGGAGAGTGAATTGAAGGAAAAGGAGGAAGCAATGAGAAATAAGTTCATTAGTTAGGTTACACAAATTATGCAACAGTTTCCTAGCCGTTAGTATCGAAGGAATAGCAAAGATAATCACTAAAATTGAGGCCGACGTAGCTTTAATTGAAGCAAAAGTGAAGGAAGTTACACACATCTGGATCATATGGGATGGAAACTTAAGAAGCAGTTTAGCCATACCATTTTTATAGAAGAAGCTGACATGACTATGTATTTGAAGAACAAATAGAATGAAGAAGATTCAACCAGAGTTATTAATCACCATACGTTTTATCAGATTTACATTCCAAATTCTGAAGGAGAGACTCACGATAAGCCATGATTCGTTCCACCAAACGGAAAGTGGAATTAAGTTCTTTAATTATTATTTGTGTGTTTAGTGTTTATTTGTTAATATTAAGTGTGTTTAATGTGTTTTTAATGTTAAGATTGTCTAGTACTTGTGTTAGGAATTTTCTCATCCAAGACTATTTGGATTGAGAATTTATTTATTGAAAATGTTTGTAATTGTTAGTGAATGAATATAAGTGTTCATTTGTGTGAAATTTTGTGTTAGTTGGCATTGAATAAAATTAGTTAAGAATGATGAATCTTGATAAAGATGTGAGTTGAAAGAGAAGAAAATAGTTATTAAAGAGTTATGAGACCTTGTAGGGTTGGTTGACTTAGGCTAGAAGTGCATTTTACTTAAAATTGAAAAAATCAAAATTTGCGCAATGGCCTAAGCACTAAGACCCCACGCTTAAGTGTTGCCTAAACCAAGAAATGGGCGCCTAAGCATCGTACCATTCACGCTTAAGCGCCGGTTCATGTAAAATGGTTTGCAAACGGTTTAAAGTGACAAATTGGTTCAAAAAACACCATTTTTGCACCTTGAATTCGTCTCCTACCTCTAGATTTTGTGGTTTTGAAGTTAGAGCACACCCTATTTTCATGATTTCTTGGTGATTTTGAGAAAGAATTGCTAGATTTGATATCCTTGAGGTAGATGCTTCACTTGTAAAATTTTTTTATTTTCACCATATATTTTGAGCACATTATGGATCTACCTGAAAATCATAATTCATGGTGAAAATTTGAAAAAAAAATCTATGGAAATTACGTAGATATGATAGTTTAAGCTTTTAGGAGTTAAGTTTAATGGTTTAGAGTTGAATTTGGAAATTTACTGTGAATTTTTTATGATTTTTAGCAAAGGCATCAAGAATGAAAAGGAGCAAGAAAAAAGCTCAATTAGATTCAAACAAGTTTGTTAGTGCTAGAGCTCAGGAACAATACAGTAACGCACTTTAATCAAGAAATTTGATTCTTGAACATTGTTTTAAGAGTCCAGGAGAAGCTGCAAAGGATTTGATTGTTCACCGCCAGTGGGAGCAGTTTTGTTATTTTTCTGTTGTGGTAGTTATTTCTATTGTTCATGAGCCTTATGCAAATCTCCCTGAGGCTGAAGAAGAAGGAGTCATGGTTAAAGGAAAGACCGTATCTTTCTCACATAAGGTAATAAATTAGTTTTGTCATTTTCCCCCAAGTACTTTATGTTTTTATTCTAACTACTGCCCAAATGAGGAGGAGTTAGACTAGATTATATCATCGTTGACTGGAGGAAGAGGATTATGGAAGATTACCAATGAGAGGAGAGTCAACTTCCCCACTTCTATGTTAGATGCCACTGCAAAGACATGAAACTATTTCATTTCTGCTCGTCTGCTGCCTACCAATCATCTTAGTGAAGTGAATCGTGATCGAGCAACTTTGAACTATTGTATTTAACAGTTCAAACCCATCGACATTGGAGCTTTGATTCGTAGTGTTATTACTAGTTTTATCGTAGCTACTACCACTGCAGGTTCGGGATTCACATCCTTGGTCTTTTCAATATGTGGGCAGGAAGTAGTTAGATTTGATAGTTTGGAGGAGATATTGTAGGAACTCAAGCTTATTACTAGTGTGAATGTGAAGTCTTATTCACATCATTCAATTTTTGGCTGAAGAGGTGGATTTTCTAGTAGTCCAACTGCTTCGACATCTCGAGCTTTCACTTCACGTGCTTCTACATCACAGGGTCAGACTTCTGGATTTGTTTCTCAAACACAACTATTACAGAGGATTTTGGACAATGTTAACTATGCTGCTAATAAGGCATTAAGTTTAGAAAATTTTGCAGAGCATATAGATGGATATATGAGGAGATGTAGTGATTATGAGGAAGAATACAACTCATCTATGGAAACCCTCATGGGAGGTAACCAAGTTGTAATTTTCCCTTAATATCTAAGATATACATCATATGAGCATGCAACAACTTGGCATCGTGATAAGAGTGATGCTTAGGAAGATAATAATTAGATTTGTTCTATAGTTTAGTGAGTTTTTTTAATGATTAATGTGAATTGTTTGTGGTAGAGTTATACTGTACTTTCGTTTGTTTTGTGTTGTATTTGTTGAGACTGTTAGTTTTGTTTGTGATGTGTTTTGTTAGCACTGTTGTGATGTATTTTTATTTTTATGGTAGTAATTGTGTTAATTGTGTTGTTTAGTGTATTTAGTTAGTTTGTATTGAACTTAATTCTGATCTCATGAAGGTTTAGAATATTGTTAATTGTCACTTAAAAACATTATGCTTTAAATTTTCAATACCAAGTATTTTTCTTTATGTTGCAGTTGTAAATGTTGTTAGTGTGTTTATTTGCTTTTATAATATCCTCCACTGTATAAAAGTTTAATGAATCTCTATATATTAAGTAAATTAAAATTTGATCAATTTAATTTTTACTACTATTTTTAAATTTTGTACTGGTGTAACTAGGATGTAAAAGTTCCTATTAGCATGTTATTTTTAGTTTTCATTATTGTCTATTTATATATGAAGCTAAAATATTTTATTCTATTTAAAATTTAAGTTTGCGGGGTGTTGTGTGGGGGTGGGATGAAAAATTTTCTAAAAACTTGAAATTTATTTGTTCTCAAATGCATTTAAAATAAATTTGATTTTGATTTGAAGAAAAATGATCATGTATATGAATTTATATTAGGGAAGTAAAATTTTGAGTATAAAAATGAGTAAAATAATTTAGTTAAAAATTATAGTAATGAAGAAAAACTTAAAGTTAAAAATTTTTAGTGTGGAAATGATAAATATTGTGTAACTATCTTTAGTAAGAGAAATTGTATTTATGAAAAGTGTTGAAGAATTAGATTTTTATTTTCAAAACTTAAATTTCTTTTATTGAATGTAATTTTAAAAAAACTATTATGATGTTTTTAAGTCAAAGAAATATATCAACTTTTTGCTTTAGGAAAGGAAGAGTGGAATTCAAAATCATTAAAGGCCTAACCAGACATAGTAATCGTTGCCTGAAAAAAGAAAAAAAAGAAAAAAGAAAGAAAAAAAAGAAAAGAAAAGTTGAAAAAGGGAGGAGAAGCTTGAGGATTAGTGTCGAATCAAAAATTGGTTCCACATCTGATCTTTTTAAAGAATAAGAATTGAGAAACTCTTAAGCTTAGAGATATAATATAGTAAGTAAAAGTATGCTACATAAACATTTTTAAGTGGAGATGATAGAATGTCTAAACTCTATATTTGGAAAATCTACAATATTTCTAAATTAGATAAGAACTCATATTTTGAGACTTCTTTACATTAAAAATTTCTAAACTCTAAGTTGATCTCATTCACCAATATTTTTTCTAAAATGGACTTCTGCATTTCTACATCAAAATTTTTGAAACTCCTAAAGAAACTCATATAAATAATTTATTTATTTAGTTTTTAAGAGATTGAAGTGTCACTTGAGGACAAGTAACATTTTAAGTTTGGGAGATTTTGATACACCTAAAATATATACTCTTTTAGTACACATTTTATAACAATTTTTGAGATATTGCGCTTTAATGAAAGGTATTTGTGTGTTTTTCTATCAGATGCAATCAAATGGATGAAAAATAGTAAAAAGAGTGAAAAAGCATCAAATTTGGAGCAAAAATGAAGAAGCTGCAAAAATGAACTAAGGCGACTAAGCGCCCAGGACTAGCTCTTACGCGCCAGTTTTTATAGAGAGAGTCATGCCTAAGTGTCAGGTACCCCACGCTTAAGTGCCAGAAGTACTTATTTGATGATTCATTGAACTTGGATGAATTTTTGAAGAGGTGTTTGAAGCAACCCTCGGTAAAAATGTGAGAAATAGTTCATGGACACGAAAAATCATTCCATTGGCTTTTGAAAGGAGGTAACTTCTAGAAGATTCATTGAATAGAGATGCATTTTGAAGTGACACCAAGGCACCTCTTGGATTTTTATAAAAGAAGTCTTGGATCATCAAAGGAAGAGGCCAATCCACAACCAATAGCCACTTATCAATCCAACAAACCGTCGCCCATCGCAGCCGCCGCCGCCGTCCATCTTTTCTTTTTATTTTGAGTTTTAGTTTATATTGTGTGTGAAAGAAGAGAATTTCAAGGAACTTTAAGGCATTTGGTGGAGTGGATTTGAGATAAGCGTTTATCTTTGTGACTATATTTGGTTTTAATTTAGATTTCTTATTTGTGTGCTTGATTTCTACTTTTAAACTCATATGTTGTTATGTTTTATCCATGAATTTTGAGTAGTTTTCTATATATTTTTCCTTAAAATGATAAGTGATTAAGTATTGAAAAGAAGTTGTGTGAAGTATTAAACTTTAATGTTGGAAGATGTTGTGATGACGTTAAACCTTGTACTTCATTTACTTCTTGATTTGGCTATTTAAGATGTTAATACTATTGTGAGAACATGTAAGATCTGTGATGGTATTGTCTCAGTCAAAAAATTGTAAGAATCACATTTGATTTCATGGATGAGAATGTAGTTCATGGGTTTGAGTGAAAATAAATAGGGAAATAAACTTTGAATAGTGTAGAATTAGAGGACTTTAGAGTGAGAGGCTAAAACCCCAATTTAACTTATAATTTTTTAACGGAAATTAAGCATATAATCACATACATTGCATTTAACAACTATATAAAAAATCAGGATTAGTATTTGTATTTTTGTTTAAGTTTTAATTTTTAAGACTTAGATTATAATACAAATTTAGTGTTTTTGTTTTATTCTCCATAAATTTTGAGTAGTTCCCTTTTTTTCTCCTTGCTTTTGGTAATTAATCTTGTGGGATGAGAATGTTTTAACAATTTCTTTTTACTTTTAAAAATTGTGATGACATATTCACTGATTCTTTCTTGATTTTACAAATTAGCCACTTGTGAGGTCAAAATCTATTGAGAAACATAAAGACCCGAGAGGGATATAATTTCACCCAACTATTTAGTGCTACACTTCATTCTGGGCAGAGCCTTTGCGATCACCTAAGGGAGAGTACAAATAAATAGGGAGATAAGTTTTGATGGGTGTAGAATTTGTGTTTCTAGATTAAAAGACTAGATTTTTTTTAAAATTGGTTTAGAGTTTGGATCGTAAGGGTCCCTAGTAGGTCCTATAGAGAGGGGATAGTGGGTAATCTGGAGGTAAGAGGCCAGAATCTACTCAACACTACTACGCAAGCTCATCAGAAACTCTAAATAAGCCAATTTTTTTTGCTAGCACCGAGATGGGGTAAGGAATAAGAATGCTCCTATTTATCATAATATATCATCATATTTTTAGTCATTCAAATCTACATAGATTAACACCTCATTGCAAGGGGAAAGATCTTTACAAATTATTCAAACTCGTTAGAATTACTTTTATTGAACTATTAATTATAGATGTTTATATCCGATTTAATTTAATGTAAACCATTGCTATCATTTCATTTTCATTTAAATTTGCAATTTAAATAGATTATGTTTTTAGTTTAGTAAGCTAATTTAAATAATTCAACTATCCTCATGGGATCGATATTTTTAAGGAAAATCTTATTTTACTTAAAACGATATGTATACTTGTGTAGTACCTCTAGTGTGGAGTTTTATTATTTGTTTTTCATATCATTTACATTTATTCATACTAGCCACTGAATATAAATTGGGTCAAGTTTTTAGTGGTATTTTGGAAATTAAAAATACACGTAATTGTGAGTCGGGTCAAGTTTTTGACACCGTCCCTGGGGATATGAAACAGAATCTTTTTAAATTTAGAAAGTAAACTTTTTTATTTGAAATTTTGTTTAACTTGTAGATTTTAATTTTATTAAAAATTTAAAAATAAAATTGAAAATTTAAAAATTCAAAAATTATAAAAACCGAAATATTGAAATAAAGAAAATTCTATTTTATTTTGTTGTGTTATTTTTTTTATGAATTTTATAATTTGTATGCATAGTTCGGGATCTGAAGGTTTAGGTGAGCTTTTGTTCTTATATTAGAAGTCAAACCCTACTTAACTTTCAATCACCTAGGTTTAAATTAATTTAGATTAGTTAATGTTGGACTAAACTAATCTAAAATGAGACTCTGGGTAGTTCGATTGATACACCAAAAAAAGGTTAGGTTGATTGTCTCTTGATACACCAAAATAATATAGTGTTTTAAGTACATATTTTATGCTTATTTTTTGTGATTAAAGATGGGAATTTTTATATTTTAATTGCAGGTATATCATTTTTAGGCATTTGGAGCAAAAATAGCTGAAAGGACAAAATTTGGAGCCAAAACAACAAATTTTGGGATTCTGACGCATGATGCGTCAGAGACGACTTTTTACGGATTAAGGTGGTTCAAGACAAATTTTGAGCAAATTTTCGATCGAACACTTGTTCTACACATCTATTGAAGTAATTCAATGCATCTAGACATTTTGGAAGGTTCTTTTATGAAGGGATATGTCTCTTGGATCAAATGACACATCTTTTGAATTTAAATGAGTTGACTTTTGGAGGGAATTTTGAATGGAATTTTGAATTCCTTTTAAAAGGAGACAGCCCCTAATAGAAGAAGAAGACTTCAAAAGGGGGGATGAAAAGGACAAGAAAGAGGGTGGCTTGAAAGGCAAGGAGAGAAGAAGAGGAGATTTTCTTTTGAGGTTGTAAGAGAAGAGAGAAGGCGAGAGATTTATTCTTCATTACACTTCTAAGAGATAATTGATTATGCTAGTAGAAAGAGAAAACTTTGTAGAGAACTTCTAGGGATTTGCTTACGAAGGATTGTTAGATAAGTTATTTCTTTTAATTCTTTTGTTCTGTAAACTTGTTTTTATATATGAAATCCGTGTTTTGTCGTATCCTTCTCATGAATTATGAGTAGTTATCTTTATCCATCTTTCTACTTTGAGATATGGTTTTGTGAAGAATTGATTTTATTTTCTATGATTTTAAATGTTAATAATTTGTGATGATTTGAACTCTAATCTTCATTTACTTTTTGATCTGGCCAATTGAAATGTTAAAATGTGTTGAGAAACATGTGTTCCGAAAGGGTTATGATTTCTACAACATAAGGATCACATTTGATTTCATGGGAGAGTATGTCATCCATGTAATTGAGTGCAAATAAATAGTGAAATATACTTTGTTGGATGTAGAATTGGAGATTTTAAAGTGATAGATTAAAATCCCTAATTTGGTCCAGTTGATTGGAAATTAATGAGAGATTATCAGCCCCCAGAGAATGGAGTAGTGGGAGCTCTGGAGTGGTAGACAGTATCCTCCTAGCCTAACCACAGAATTAGGGAGCAAACTTTAGATTTGTCAATATTCATTGTAGCACTCGAAAGAGGGTAAATAATAAGATTGCTCCTATTTGGAACAAAACAATATATATATTCAAATGATTTTAATTTCTTCACAATACATATGCTCATTGTAAAAAGAAATGATGTTTTCTTAAATTTGAACCTTCCGTCAAAAAAAATTTTGTTTAGTTTTCGTAATTTTACTTTTGAAAGTATAGTTTTTAGTGAGTTAACTTTATCTTTCAACTGCATTTTAAATAACATTTATTTTAGTAGTTAATATTCAAACTTCATACTTTACTTTTATCTTTGTATTTTTAAGTTATCAAATAATTTTGAGAATTTACTTATAGGTTTTCCAACTTCACTGTGGGATTGATATCTAGGACTCCATTAGAGCCCTTTATTACTTGAGTTATACGTATACTTGCGATGATTTTAAAGAGGATTTGGCAGCTTAAAAAAAGAGTTTTAAAGATAAACAATTTTCATAAAAGGTTTTTTTGTTGGGATTATATTGCATATTTATTATTATATCTACCATGTTTATTTTGTAATATTGAAAAATATTTACAAAATTTACACACTAAATCTACCTGCATCAAGTTTTTGGCGCCGTTGCCGAGGAAGTAATGGAAAATATTAGTAAGTATTTTATTTTATTTTTAAAAAAAATATAAAAATAAAAAAGAGAGTCAATATAAATTAGTTTTGAACATTTTCTTATTTATGTTTGTTTGCTTATTTTTAATTACTTGCTTTGTTTGTTTATGCATAGTGTAAGATTTGAAAATTTAGTATCTTACAATTCTAAATTAGAGAGAACTATTAGAAAAATTTGAAAACAACAAAAAGAAGTAGATCATTTTGGCAAAATGGCTTGCAATTTAAGTAATGCTGGAAATGACAATAAATATCATCAGAGACCTTTAAGAGATTATGCTAATCCTATAGCAGATGAAATTCATTTGAGCATACAGAACCCTGATGTAACTGTCAATTCTTTTGTGCTTAAATCTGCTATTATCCAAATTGTACAAAATAATCAGTTTGGAGGAACACTAACTGAAAATCCTAATTTACTCATTTCTAGTTTTTATAATTGTGTGCTACATTTAAATATGATGGAACGTTGAATGATGTTGTCAGGCTTTGACTTTTTCTTTTTTCACTAAGGGATAAAGCTAAGATGTGGTTAAACACATTAGCACCTCGATCTATTAGAACATGGGGAGATTTTTTACAAAAATTTTTATCAAAATATTTCCCACCTTCAAAAATTGCTAAGCTTAGAAATGATATCACATCTTTTTTTTTAGTTTGAAGAGGAATCAATTTATGAAGCTCAGGAAAGATTTAAAGATCTCCTTAGAAAGTGTCCACACCATGTATTGTCATATTGGTTAATAATTTAAAACTTTTTATAATGGGTTGGTTGGATCTCTTAGATCTATAATTGACACTGATGCTGGTGGATTATTAATGTCAAAATGATTCGATGAAGCATATTCATTAATTGAAGAGATGTCTACTAATAATTTTTAATGGCCCTCTGAAATGGTAAATCCAAAAAGAGTATCTAGTATTCATGATTCTAATGCAATATCTATGTTAGTTGCCCAAATAACTGCTATATCAAAGAAGATAGATCAATATTGAATGAATTATTCTCAGACAACACCTGTGCTTAAGGAAAACTCATTAGGATAAATGATAGAATCTCAATCATCTTATGATACTTTAAATGTAATAAACAATTGTTCTAATAATCCTTATGCAAATTACTGTAATCCTGGTTGGAAGAATCATCCAAATTTTAGTTAGAGTAATAATAAATCTAATACTGCAAATTTGTAATGGGGAAACAATGTTGCAAACCCATTGGGAAACTCCAACAATCAAGGGAATTAAGCTTATAAACCTCATTACCCCCCAGGTTTTAATAATTTGCAGAGTAAGGAGAAAAAGTTATAAATGGAAGAACTGATATTGCAAAGGCAGTCAATTACAAAGTCAATGAGCTACAATTAGAAACATGGAAAATCAAATGGGATGTATTGCTACCGCACTTAGCAATAGACCTCCAGAAACATTGTCGATTAATGTTGAAGTAAATCCTAAAGATCAAAACAAAGAGAAAATCAAAGCTATTTAACTAAGAAGTGGAAAAGAATTAGAAAACAGAGTTCAACAAGAAGTTGAAATTGAAAAAGATGAGGAGGAAAATCGAAAATCTAGTGAAGATTTCCATTTTAAAGTAGAAAGTCCTATTAAACCAATGAAAATCTCTCTAGAAAGACCACCACCTTCATTTCATCAAAGATTGAGGCAGAAAAATAAAGACAATCAATTTTCCAAATTTTTGAAAATCTTGAGGAAATTAACGATAAAAATTCCATTTGTTGAAGCTTTAGAACAAATGTCAAGCTATGTGAAGTTCATGAAGGATATACTTAATAAGAAAAGGAAGTTTGTAGATAATGAGATTGTTGCACTCAATGAAGAGTGTAGCACTATAATTCAGAAAAAGCTTCCTAAAAAACTTAATGATCCTGAAAGTTTTACAATTCCTTGTGATATTGGCGAACGATTTTATGAAAAAGCTTTATGTGATTTAGGAGTCAATATTAATCTTATGTCGTTATCAATTTTCATAAGGTTGGGCTTAGGAGATATTTAACCTACTATTGTAACTCTTCAGTTAGTTGATCGATTGATTATCTATCCTAAAGGAGTTATAGAAGATGTTTTAGTAAAGGTTGATAAATTTATCTTTCATGTGGACTTTAATGTATTAGATATGGAGGAAGATAAAGAAATTTCTAACATTTTAGGAAGATCATTCCTATCCACTGGAAGAGCTTTGATAGATGTGCAAAAAGGAGAACTAACTATGAGAGTTAGTGATCAAGAGGTTACATTTAATATTACAAAATCAATGAGATACTCTGCAAAAGAACAAGAGATTGAATGCTTCAGAATGGATATTAACGAATATTTAAGCCATTAATATTTTAAGAAGACTTTTTAAAGTGAATTTGAAAAGGAATATATGGAATATCAAGATGAGGATAAAATTGAAGATGAATTTATGGAAGTGAGTAAAGAGAATTTGGATTATATTTAGGAAAAATTTTAAATGTTAGATCCTACAGAAAGTGACAAGAATTTGAATTCATCTATTGAGAAACCTCCTAAATTAGAACTGAAAACACTTTCTACACATTTGCATTCTTAGGAGATTTATCTATATTACTTGTTATAGTATCCTCAGAATTAACTAATAAATAAGAACAGCAGTTGTTGGAAACTTTGAAAAGATATAAGAAAGTTTTTGGATGGACATTAGCTGATATTAAAAGAATGAGTCCTTCAATTTGTATGCATAGAATTTTATTAGAAGATCAACATGAACCAAGAGATGATCCTCAAAGGAGATTAAATCCTATGATGAAAGAAGTTGTGAAGAAAGAAATTTTAAAATGGTTAGATGTTGGAATAATATATCATATTTCAGATAGTTCTTGGGTAAGTACAATTCACTGTGTTCCAAAGAAAGGAGGTGTGACTGTAGTGACAAATGAGCATAACGAATTAATATCAACAAGACAAGTCACTGGTTGAAGAATCTGCATAGTATAGAAAATTAAATTCTGCCACCAGGAAGAATCATATTCCTTTACCCTTTTTGGACCTGATGTTGAATAGATTGGTTAGGCATAAATATTTTTATTTTCTAGATGGATATACCGGTTATCATCAAATACTTATTGCTCTAGAGGATCAAGAGAAAAAAAACATTTACTAGTTCTTATGGAATGTTTGCTTTTCAACAAATGCCCTTTGGATTATGTAATGCACCTGCAACATTTCAAAGATGTATGATGTCAATTTTCAGTTGATTTGATTAAAAATGAGATTGATGTCTTTATGGACAATTTTCTGTGTGTGGAACTTCATTTGAAATATGTCTAAATCATTTAAAAAAAGTTTTAGAACATTGTGAAAAGATTAATCTAGTATTGACAAGGAAAAATGTCAATTCATGGTTATAGGAGGAATTGTGCTTGGACATAAAATTTTAAGAAATGGCATGAAAGTAGATCCTGCAAAAATACAGGTTATATCCAACCTACCTCCATCTACTATAATAAGAGGAGTTAGGACCTTTTAGGATATGCTGGATTTTACAGAAGATATATTAAAGACTTTTTAAAAATTACTAAACATTTATGCCAAATTTTGGAAAAAGATACAAAATTTGACTTTAAGCAAGATTGCCTTAAAGCCCTTGAATCTTTAAAGGAAAAATTGATCACTTCTCCTATAAGTGTTTCACCTAATTGAGAGAAACTTTTTGGATTAATGTGTGATGCTAGTGATTATGTTATTGGAGTTATTTTAGGGCAGAGATATGATAAGATTTTTATAGTCATATATTATGCTAGCAAGACTCTTGATGATGCTCAGATTAAATACATCATCACTGAAAATGAGTTATTAGCCATTATGTATGCTTTTGTAAAGTTTAGATTATATCTGATTGGAGCTAAATTTATTGTGAAAAGATTAATCTAGTATTGAACTGGGAAAAATGTCAATTCATGGTTATAGGAGGAATTGTGCTTGGACATAAAATTTCAGTGATTTGATTAAAAATGAGATTGATGTCTTTATGGACAATTTTTCTGTGTGTGGAACTTCATTTGAAATATGTCTAAATCATTTAAAAAAAGTTCTGGAACATTATGAAAAGATTAATCTAATATTGAACTGGGAAAAATGTCAATTAATGGTTATAGGAGGAATTGTGCTTGAATATAAAATTTTAAGAAATGGCAAGGAAGTAGATCCTGCAAAAGTACAGGTTATATCAAACCTACCTCCATCTACTACAATAAGAGGAGTTAGGACCTTTTTAGGATATGCTGGATTTTACAGGAGATATATTAAAGACTTTTTAAAAATTACTAAACATTTATGCCATATTTTGGAAAAAGATACAAAATTTGACTTTAATCAAGATTGCCTTAAAGCCCTTGAATCTTTAAAGGAAAAAATTGATCACTACTCCTATAAGTGTTTCACCTGATTGAGAGAAACCTTTTGGATTAATGTGTGATGCTAGTGATTATGTTATTGGAGTTATTTTAGGGCAGAGATATAATAAGATTTTTATAGTCATATACTGTGCTAGCAAGACTCTTAATGATGCTCAAATTAACTACATCATCACTGAAAATGAGTTATTAGCCATTATGTATGCTTTTGATAAGTTTAGATTATATATGATTGGAGCTAAATCTATTGTGCATGCTGACCATTTGGCTATTAAATATTTGATGCAAAAGAATGATGTTAAACCAAGATTAATTAGATGGGTACTTTTTATGCAAGAGTTTGATTTTGTAATAGTCGATAGAAAGAGGGACTTATAATCAAATTATTGATCATCTATCTAGGTTAGAACAGAAAGAAATACTTGATTTAGAAATAGAAATTAATAAAAATTTTCCTGATGAACAACTTTATACTGTAAGAGTATGGGAAATGTCTTCGCATGTTGATATTGTAAAATATGTTGTTAGTGGTATTTTACCATATGGACTAACAATACAACACGAAAAGAAATTCATTCATGATGCAAAATCTTATTTTTGAGATGATTCTTATTTGTATAAACAATGTAAAGATTTAGTAATAAGACGATGTGTGTCGTATAAAGAAAGTCAGGAAATTATCTAAAAAT
>NEWO01000146.1:650569-668754 GCA_003013225.1 Phalaenopsis aphrodite | reverse complement strand
GGAAAACTTAGTTGATATTTTTATTGAAAAGGGTGAATCTAGAGTTAAGGATATTTAGTTGAGAACTTGGAAAAATGAATAACTATGTTTAGTAGAAAAAAATTGTATTTTTTTTTAAATTAAGGATTCTTAGAATTCTTATTTTTAAACATTTAAGGCTCTCTTAGAAAGTATTTTTTTAAAAAAAATATACATCTTTTCAAGTGAAGGAAGGTAATAAGTTTTAACTTTAGAGGAGGATAGTGGAATTTAAAATTATTTAAGGACTTCTTTAGATATAGTAATCCTCACATAAAAAAAAAAGAAAAAAAAATAATGAATAAAAAAGATCCTGAAAAAAAAAGAATAAACTGAGGAGAAGCTTGAGGAGAAGTCCTAATAAAAAATAATGAATTAAAAATATTTTTACAAGATATGGAATGCTGAGAGTAATCATTATCAATGGAGGATCTCATTCAAAAAATGCAACAGTTGCAAGATTAGTGGAAAATATAATGTAATGCATAAAATTGCAACTGCTTATTATCCCCAGACTAGTGGTTTAACAAAAGTATCTAACCGTGAAATTAAGAGAATTTTGGAAAAGAGTATTAATCCTAATAAAATGGATTAGTCTGTTAGATTAGATACGACATTATGGGCATATAGAACTGCTTATAAGACACCAATAGGAATGTCCCCATATAGATTAACTTTGGGAAGACTTGTCACTTGCCAGTTGAATTGGAACATAAAGCTTATTGGGTTATAAAAGAATTCAATTTCAATTTGAAAGAAAATGGCGAGAAAATATTATTGCAATTGAATAAGCTTGAGGAAATTATGAATGAATCTTACGATAATGCGAGGATTTATAAGGAAAAGATGAAGAATGACATGATCGTCAGATAATAAAAAGAGAATTTGAATATGGACAGGAAGTTTTATTATACAATACAAGATTGAAATTATTTCCTGGAAAATTGTAGTCTAGGTGGAAAGGGTCATTCAACATTATAAAAGTATATCCTTTTGGAGCAGTTAATATTGAAAACCCTAAGACTGAAAGAATATTTAAAGTGAATAGACACAGATTGAAACCTTACTTCAATGGTCAAAGACCAATTTTTAAAGAGACTGTAATATTGTGTCACCCAGAATAAGACTGGGATTGTCAGGCTGACAACATTAAACCAAACGATTTGTTGGAAGCAACCCATATGTATCGTTATTTAGTTTGTTTTTGAGTTTTTTGTGTTTGAAATATTTTACTTATATTTATATGTATGTCTTTATATAGTCTATGTATTTTCAAAAAGATTTAGAAACATCTTTATTTACCTAATTTTAAGGAAAATTTGAGAATTTATTGGATCAAATTTGAAATAGTATTGTTTTTGGAACTAACACATTTGCATTTTTTGGCGGTTTCTTCTCCTTAAAACTCCTAAAAATTGAATCATAAGTTTATTATAAGGGGTAAAACAAGGGAAAAGCTAAGGTTGTATTTTAAATCCAATGGCTTCCCACTCCTAAAATATTGCGAGGTTTGGAATTTTCAACCAAAGAAAGTTCATCAGTTTTGATACACAAAAATTACATGATCGAGTTCTAGTGAAGAAGAGGCTAATCAAAGAAAGGAGATTTATGAATCAAGGATTCAACACATTTAATACTCGAGTGGAAGAGATTATTGTACAGAGGCGCTGGGAAGTGCTTTGCTACACTACAACTGCTGTTTTCATCCCTGCGGTGAATGAGTTTTATCAAAATCTTCAAGGGATCAACCAAGGAATAGTCTATGTGCAAGGCAAGTTTGTGCAGTTTACTCCTTCAAGAATAAACAAGATGTTTATGATTGAGAATATGCTTATCTGTCATTATGCAAAATTTACCCCTACGAGAGACAATATGAATGAACTCTACCGATAGCTTATGGATGAAGATGTGAATTGGGAGGCCAGAGATGTTGGGAATGCAATTTTTTCCTCATCATTTTTAAATATTGTTTCTAAGGCATGACACTTCTTCATTGCATCAAAATTACTGCCCACCATGAAGATTAATAAGGCAATTAAGGAAAGCGTTATTTTAAATTATTGTATTCGAACCGAAAAACTTATTGATGGAGTCATAATTGTAAAATCGGTTTTGGGTCTGATTGTGAATGGATCTACAATTGGACTTGGAAATCCATCCACTATTTTTTTATTGTGCAGTCAATCACAAGTACCTTATGAAAGTTGGGAAAAAGTGCTTCTTCATTGGAAGCCGATGGATCCTGAAGTCTATTGCAACTATATTGGAATGGGAGATGAAAATGATATGAATGTGTTGATGGATCAAGGATCTCAGAATTTATCACATATTCAACCTTACTACATTTGAATGCACTTTAAAGAGAATCAAGAAGATAGATAAAGAGGTACAGAATCTTATTCATGTGATTGAGAATATTTCTGAAATGTTGGATCATCTGGATTGGAGACTAAAGGAATATTTTGAACATAATGGGCACATTGAAATGGTTTGGTACGTATGTTCAAGAAACATTCTTGGCTTGGAGAGGATTCAACTGATGAGTTTTCATATCAACCCTTCTACAACCTGTATGTGCATTACCAATCAATGAGAGATATCCACGAGGATGAGAGTGAAGAAGATGTTTGAACTTAATTTAGGCACAAAACATTTTGTTTAGTACTGTTTGTTTTAGTTTGTTGAGTTGTATTGCATTTCCTTTTTATTTTTGCACTATCTATGTTTATGCTTTGAATTTTAATGTTTAGATTTCAGTGTTAGGATGTCAGTTTACTTCAGAACACTGGATTTGATGTTTGTTGGCTTGAAAATTGTTAGTTTGTAATAGCGCAAATTTTACATATAAATGTGAGTCTTGTGTTATTTATGAAAGTTTGGTGTTGATGTTCATGTATGCTTAGAAATATTCATTTGAGTTCATTAGAGGTCGACGTAAAGCGGTATGGAGAAAAATTCCATAAAAAACAAAATTTGGTGAATTTAAGCTCTATCGCATGATGCGCCAGATTGGCTCATGATGCACTAATTTACAGAGCGCTGGCACATGATGTGCCAAAGACCTGAACACTCTAGATCACCTACAAAATCATNATTTTACTTATATTTATATGTATGTCTTTATATAGTCTATGTATTTTCAAAAAGATTTAGAAACATCTTTATTTACCTAATTTTAAGGAAAATTTTAGAATTTATTGGATCAAAATTGAAATAGTGTTGTTTTTGGAACTAACACATTTGCATTTTTTGGAGGTTTCTTCTCCTTAAAACTCCTAAAAATTGAATCATAAGTCTATTATAAGGGGTAAAACAAGGGAAAAGCCATTGGATTTCAAATCCAATGGCTTCCCACTCCAAAAATACGGCGAGGTTTGGAATTTTCAACCAAAGAAAGTTCATCAGTTTTGATACACAGAAATTACATGATCGAGTTCTAGTGAAGAAGAGGCTAATCAAAGAAAGGAGATTTATGAATCAAGAATTCAACACATTGAATGCTCGAGTGGAAGAGATTATTGTACAGAGGCACTGAGAAGTGCTTTGCTACACTATAACTGCTGTTGTCATCCCTGCGGTGAATGAGTTTTATCAAAATCTTCAAGGGATCAACCAAGGAATAGTCTATGTACAAGGCAAGTTTGTGCAGTTTACTCCTTCAAGAATAAACGAGATGTTTATGATTGAGAATGTGCCTATCTGTCATTATGCAAATTTTACCCCTACGAGAGACAATATGAATGAACTCTACCGATACCTTATGGATGAAGATGTGAATTAGGAGGCCAGAGATGTTGGGAATGCAATTTTTTCCTCATCATTTTTAAATATTGTTTCTAAGGCATGACACTTCTTCATTGATCAAAATTACTGCACACCATGAAGATTAACAAGGTAATTAAGGAGAGCGTTATTTTAAATTATTTTATTCGAACCGAAAAACTTAATGATATTGAAGCCATAATTATAAAATCGGTTTTGGGTTTGATTGTGAATGGATCTGCAATTGGACTTGGACATCCATCCACTATTTTCTTACTGTGCAGTCAATCACAAGTACCTTATGAAAGTTGGGAAAAAGTGCTTCTTCCTTGGAAGCCGATGGATCCTGAAGTCTATTGCAACTATATTGGAATGGGAGATGAAAATGATATGAATGTGTTAATGGATCAAGGATCTCAAAATTCATCACCTATTCAACCTTACTACATTTGAATGCACTTTTGAAGAGAATAAAAAATATAGAGAAAGAGGTACAAAATCTTATTCATGTGATTGAGAATATTTCTGAAATACTGGATCATCTGGATTGGAGACTAATGGAATATTTAGAACATAATAAGCACATTGAAATGGTTTGGTACGTATGTTCAAGAAACATTCTTGGCTTGGAGAGGATTCAGCTGATGAGTTTTCATATCAACCCTTCTACAACCTGTATGTGCACTACTAATCAATGAGAGATATCCAGGAGGATGAGAGTGAAGAAGATGTTTGAACTTAATTTATGCACAGAACATTTTGTTTAATACTGTTTGTTTTAGTTTGTTGAGCTGTATTGCATTTCCTTTTTATTGTTGCACTATCTATGTTTATGCTTTGTATTTTAATGTTTAGATTTCAGTGTTAGAATGTCAGTTTACTTTAGAACACTGAATTTGATGTTTGTTGGCTTGAAAATTGTTAGTTTGTAATAGCGCAAATTTTATATATAAATGTGAGTCTTGTGTTATTTATGAAAGTTTGGTGTTGATGTTTATGTATGCTTAGAAATATTCATTTGAGTTAATTAGAGATCAACGTAAAGCGGTACGGAGAAGAATTCCATAAAAACCAAAATTTGGTGAATTTAAGCTCTATCGCTTGATGCGCCAGATTGGCTCATGATGCACTAATTTACAGAGCGCTGGCACATGATGTGCCAAAGACCTGAACACTCTAGATCACCTACAAAATCATTAAATCGCACGAACAAGCTTCATTTTCACAGCTTGAGTTGTCTCCTACCTTTAAACCTTGACCTAGGGCTTCTTATTGAGGATAATAGAAAAGATTTTGGAGGCTAAAAATCATAGATTTCATCTTCTCTTGGTAAAAGTTTCACTTTAACTTAGAAATTTTTTTATTTTCACCATGGATTTTTCCTACATTATGGAAGATCCAAATTTTGGGATTTTTGATGAAAAAGCTTGAAGAAAACTCATGGTCAAATATTTCTTACTAAATAATCTTTCTTGAGGAGTTAGATTTTTTTGAGCTAATAATTTATTTCAAATTTATTAGGATTTTTGTAGAATTTCCATTGGCTCCCCGAGTTAAGAGAGGTTGGCCATCTGAGGATTTTGATTCATGAAGATTCATTAACTTTAAGGCCCAACATAGTTACAATACTCAAATGAAGATCAGAAGATTGATTCAAGAACGTGCATTTACAAACTCAGGTGATAAGATCAAAAGGTTGATCCTTGCCAGAAATTGAGAAAGATTCTGCTACTTCACTGCATTAGCAATTGTCCTCATGATTCGGGAGTTCTGCGCTATCATGAGGTTTGTTGTTGGTGACCACAAACTGGTTAGAGGTAAATAAGTTGAATTGACTGTTGGTCAGATGCTTTTCATGGGCTGAGAAATGTATTTCATGATGAGTATGTTGCATTCATAGTGACTGATTCATCACTTCATGAAGTGCTTGCTTTTTTTATTGATGGAAGAGGAGAGTGGGAGATTGAGAATAACAATATACTTTACTTCCCTGCTTCCATGTTAACTAACTAGTCAAAGGTATGACATCACTTTATTTATGCTAGATTATTGCCAATGAATCATCTTACTGATGTTATGAAAGATAGAGCGGTATTGAACTATTGCTTTTAGAACATGGAAGCAATATATGTTGGTGCACTTATAGTTCATCATGCTCAAAGTATAGCTGGTAGCTCTACAACTAGTGGTTTAGGATACCCTACTCTGATTTTCACTTTATGTGAACAATCAGAAGTAGAGTCCCATAGAAATGAATAAAAATTACAACCACAGAATCCTATTGGGAGTTATTTGATTCATAGAGTTGAATCATTTATTGAATCTAGAGGTGGAAGAAGGGATATACCCTCTACATCAGTTGCAGGGGCATCTACTTCTCGCCATGCATCATTAGAAAACATTATGAACCAACTCATGACTCAAAAAAATGGACATAATTAATAATCAGGGTTAGTTGGGAGAGATTAGATCAAGAAATGCTTATAATGTTAATATCAATAGAGGAGATTTCAGCATGATATTGATTTTGAGAGTGCTATGGTGAGACATCTTATAAGAGATCCCAATGTGGAATTTCCTCATTGCCCCAGTTTCACTCCCTATGCTCCTATTCGGGATGAAGATGAGAAGGAAGAAGAACAAGAAGATGATGGTGATGAGGAAGGAGATGAATATTGATATTTATGAGTCTAGTGTAGTTTGTTTTTATGTTTGTTGTTTGTGATTAGGATGTGTTCTATTTTCATTAGAGAACTGTTGCAGTAAAACATTTCATGTTGTTTTGTGGATATAATTGTAATAATAACTGTAGACATTTACTTTTTTTTGCATTTTTAGTATTTTTAGTTTTGTTTTTCAGTTTTGATCTTTCTGTTCTAAGCAAGTTTTTTAGAATACATTATGTTTCATTTAATGCTTTAAAGTCTGTATGTTTTTAAAGTTAGTAACCGCAGTATACCAGAGCCTAGTTTCATACTAAAAAATCCTTTACATGTTAATTTTTATTTTCATGCATTTGCTATTTTCTTTCACGTACTAAAATTTTGTACTAAAACATTTTTAAAATTACTTAAAAAACGTAAGTTTGGGGGGAAGAAAATTTTCTTTTGAAAACAAGTAAACTAAATTATATTTGTTCTAAATTAACTATATTTTTAAAATTAATTTAACATGAACTCGGGATACTAAAAGTTAAATTTAAATGACTATACTTATGTTTATAAATATTGTGGTAAATTTAAATAAAAAGTTTTTAATAATGAAGGTCAATTCTAAAGTTAAAGATATTTGGTATGATAGGATGAAACTATGTTTTTCTATTTAAAGTAAAGGAAATTGTATTTTTGAAGTATTAAGAATTTTAGATTTTCATATAAAAAGAAAAGAATGAGACTTTATGAAAAATCATAAACTAATATGAATTTATAAGGTGANAGATGCTTTTCATGGGCTGAGAAATGTATTTCATGATGAGTATGTTGCATTCGTAGTGACTGATTCATCACTTCATGAAGTGCTTGCTTTTTTTATTGATGGAAGAGGAGAGTGGGAGATTGAGAATAACAATACACTTTACTTCCCTGCTTCCATGTTGACTAACTAGTCAAAGGTATGACATCACTTTATTTATGCTAGATTATTGCCAATGAATCATCTTGCTGATTTTATGAAAGATAGAGCAGTATTGAACTATTGCATTTAGAACATCGAAGCAATAGATGTTGGTGCACTTATAGTTCATCATGCTCAAAGTATAGCTGGTAGCTCTACAACTAGTGGTTTAGGATACCCTGCTCTGATTTTCACTTTATGTGAACAATCAGAAGTAGAGTCCCATAGAAATGAAGAAAGATTACAACAACAGAATCCTATTGGGAGGCATTTGATTCATAGAGTTGAATCATTTATTGAATCTAGAGGTGGAAGAAGGGATACACCCTCTACATCAGTTGCAGGGGCATCTACTTCTCGCCATGCATCATTAGAAAACATTATGAACCAACTCATGACTCAACAAATAGACATAATTAATAATCAGGGTTAGTTGGGGGAGATTAGATCAAGAAATGCTTATAATGTTAATATCAATAGAGGAGAGTTCAGCATGATATTGATTTTGAGAATGTTGTGGTGAGGCATCTTATGGGAGAGCCCAATGTGGAATTTCCTCATTGCCCCAGTTTCACTTTCTATGCTCCTATTCGGGATGAAGATGAGGAGGAAGAAGAACAAGAAGATGATGGTGATGAGGAAGGAGATGAATATTGATATTTTTTTGAGTCTAGTGTAGCTTGTTTTTATGTTTGTTGTTTGTGATTAGGATGTGTTCTATTTTCATTTGAGAACTGTTGCAGTAAAACATTTCATGTTGTTTTGTGGATATAATTGTAATAGTAACTGTAAACATTTACTTTTCTTGCATTTCTAGTATTTTTAGTTTTGTTTTTCAGTTTTCATATTTCTGTTCTCAGCAAGTTTTTTAGAATACATTATGTTTCATTTAATGCTTTAAAGCCTGTACGTTTTTAAAGTTAGTAACCGCAGTATACCAGAGCCTAGTTTCATAAAAAAAAATCCTTTACATGTCAATTTTTATTTTCATGCATTTACTATTTTCTTTCACGTACTAAAATTTTGTACAAAAATATTTTTAAAATTACTTAAAAAACGTAAGTTTGGGGGGAAGAAAATTTTCTTTTGAAAACAAGTAAACTAAATTCTATTTTTTCTCAATTAACTATATTTTTAAAATTAATTTAACATGAACTCGGGATATTAAAATTTAAATTTAAATGACTATACTTATGTTTATAAATATTGTGGTAAATTTAAATAAAAAGTTTTTAATGATGAAGGTCAATTCTAAAGTTAAAGATATTTGGTATGATAGGATAAAACTATGTTTTTCTATTTAAAGTAAAGGAAATTGTTTTTTTGAAGTATTAAGAATTTTAGATTTTCATATAAAAAGAAAAGAATGAGACTTTATGAAAAATCATAAACTAATATGAATTTATAAGGTGAAGAAAGGTATATACTTTTAACTTTAAGAAGAGGATATTGAAGTTCAAAATTATTAACGACTATCCGGATATAGTAGTCCTCACTTGAAAAAGAAAAAGAAAAGGAAAAGAAAGGATTGAAAAGATCCTAAAAAAAAAGAAAAGAAAAGAAGAGAAAAATACGTGAGGAGAAACTTGAGGAGATGTCTAATAAAAAACTGGCTTCACATGAATCAACTTAAGAAAGGTGCTTTATTACATTTTCTAAACTTGTATTGGAATATTAGTAGCATTCATAGTAAAGTTTTCAAGAAGTTCCTTTTTATATGTATGTTCTAAATGTCCTTAATATGACAAATTGCAATTTTTCTTGAAATGAATAGAGATTCAGAAATCTTAAATTTGATTACTAAATATTCCTAGACTTAGATTTTGAATCTAAGTTATTAAAGGTTTTTCTTAAATTTTGTTATTCTATTTATTAAACTAAAGTATTGAAGTTATAAGTAAATCTCTATCCTATGTCATATGTTTTTATGTAATAAAATTGTCACTTGAGGACAAGTAACATTCAAGTTTGGGGGATTTTGATACACCAAAATAATATATTGTTTTAAGTACATGTTTTATACTTATTTTTGGTTATATTGCACTTTATAGAAGGGTATTTTCATGATATTGCACTCTAAGATCATCTTGACACCACGAAGCTTTTCCTTGTCTCAATTTGAATTTAAATTGGCCTTGGCTATAAGCTAGACCACATGGCCACTCGAGTTGCTATATGGATGGGTTGTAGAACTCAGGAAACCCTTATTTTGATTGGGGGAGAGTCGTAGAGGTCCTAGAAAGCTTTTGGAAGGATTAATTTCAAGTGAAAGAGTTTATGTTGAGGCCAAAAATTGTTTTGGATTACACTTAGATAATTTCTAGTGGACTTAGTGGTATGTGGAGATAGGGAATCAAATTCCTAGGTCAATGGGGACTTTTTTTTTTGTTAAGAGCATGAGGATTTGGGGGCTCTATAGGAATTTCAATGTGTGTCTATGGCTTTTGAGTTGGTTTCTGAAGTAGTCAGGGGAGGCTTTGGAGAGTCTTGGTTTTAATTGGAGTAAGTTGGGTGGCTCCTCAAAGAAATATCAGTGAGATTTGAGGAATGCTAGTCAATTTTGTAAGTTTTCATGGGGAGCTCATCATGGAGGTAAGCATGGTGAAGAAGAAGATTTAGGGAGGTCTTTAAGCTAATTAGAAAGGTTTTAGGTGGATAATACATGCTATAGATGAGGTAGTTTGACTCACTAGAGATTGGTGCAAGGGAGCTAGGTTAAGTGCCATGTATGGTGACATGTTCCCCCTTCATCATGAGACATGATGACTTAGGCCAAGCCACAAATCAGAGGTTTAAAATTTTGATTTAGCTTGATGGGTTCTCCTCATATCATGCTAAGTAAGTTTTCGGTCATGGGTGACCCATTAAGGATGAATCTTGGGCCATAGGTTTGAGCCACAGGTTTGGGTTGGATTTTGGGGCTTTGGGCTTAGGCTCATGAGTTGGATTTAGCTTAAATTTTATTCCCAAATAAAATTTCATAACCTACATAATTAGTTAATTAATTAATTAATTAATTGAATTATGTGGGTTGACCCCATGGTGCTAAATTGTTCTCTCACATTGTGTGGTGTCATGGCAATGTTGGGTGAGGCTCAATTGAATGGGATGTGGTTAATTGGCCAACATTTGACCAAAATTAAGGTTTTAGCATTAGTAGGAATAGTTGCAATGACCTCATTGGTTTTGACCATCCCAAGTTGTCACCAGATTTTGGGGTCAAAAGGGCACATTAGAGTTTGGGGTGATTTTTAGGGTTTGGTAAGGTTAGGGAGGCCTCTGGTGAAGCCAGAGATCAATTTGTATTGACCCCTCTTCCAAGGTGGATTTGGTGGTTAAATTGGTTCCTAGGGGCCATAAAGAAGTCCCTATGGTTTTGGGATGCTTTGGGTGACCTTGGGCATGTCTAGCCCTTGATGATCATTTGGGTTCGCCTAAGGCATATTTAGCTCCGGGAGAAAGCATAACCCGCTCAACCAAATATTGGGGGCTTGGGTTGGACTAGTGAGGCATAAGAAAGCATAACCCTAGTTTAGGTTCATGTACAATTATGAGGGGGGAGCCCTCATAAAAGTGAGGTCAACATACACAAAAAAAAAGTTTACTTTTGATCCATCAAAAGTTGGAGCACACCCCACATGCACCATCACAGTGTGATCAAGTTGGTTGTCAATCATTTAGGCTAGAAACCTGAGATGCAATGAATGACACCTGTCTCTTTCAATTTACCTCATTGTATCCTGTTCATTTTAACCTTCTTAAGGTCTATTCAAAGTTATAGAATGTCCCTTGTGGCACAGGCATAATGTGATTATGTTGATTATTTTTCTTACAATCATCAATCTGTTGAGTTAGTAAATTTGGGTCAAACTATGTATTAATCTCTTTCATTTGATCATCATACATCAGAAAAGGTTCTCTGAACTTATTTTGATCGTAGTCAAACTCTCCACAAGTTTGGCTTTAGTTCATTAGAAGTTGGAGTATGCCCCATGTGGCACCATTACTATGTGACCAAGTTGATTAATTTTAAGCAAATTAAGGTTGGTTTTGTTGATTTATCCCTTAAGTTGATAATTTTAAGTTAAATTAAACCTCCCATTTAACTTTCTTTCTATCCAACTTATCACACACTAACGAAATGTTTGTTCATTTTTTCAGAGCCTATCAGTTTTGGTTGGTTTACATCTGGCCCCAATAGAACTGACACCTTAGCTGAGTAAAACAAAAATAGGGTTACGCCTATATAACCACTCTCTGGAGTAGGTCATTTTCTGACTCTATGTTGGAACATTAAACTTGAATTTAGAGTGGACTAACTCATTAAAGTTGGCAAGGCTAGCCGATGTCGATGAATTTTCAGGCCCTATCAATTCAACACTTTAGACTTGTAAATCTTAGTTTGGTCAATGGGCACCTTTCCAATCATATAGTCTATTGAACGCCTACATAATTTATTTCCTCTTCCAAGTTGGTGAATTGTTAATCAACAAAAGGTTAGTTATATTATCCATGCCTTGACTGGTTAAACTAGAGTATAACCATTATCCTCTAGTACGATCATTAAACATTTTTAGACAAGGCATTTAAATCTAGTTTGGCCTTAACAATTCCTTTCCATAAATCTTGTTGGTGTTCAATTAAAAGTTGGAGCACACCTCATGCGCCATCATGCTAAATCGGGTTCATTAATCTAGTCATAGTTGTGGCTACTGATATAAGTTAATTCTTTGGGTTAAAATTCTGAGTTGAAATAAAGCTCTTAACGTAGTCTAACTCATTAGACATCGAACATAAATCTTTCCTTGCTCAGGTTCATCAGTCTTTTTGACACACTAGCCACAACACAAACAGAAGCATTGGTTTTGTAAATCTAGGATGGTCCTAATATAGCCATTATACACTAAGCCTTTCTAATGTGGACTAGAGGAACAGGTTGGCATTGGTGCTCCATTATTGAGATTAAGCCTTGACACAACCCCCACGCTAAGCAACTTGGTTCATTTCTTTCACTTTATTTTTAGGTATGGTAAAGTAATTCCTTGACTAATTTAAATTATGTATGGAGCAAACAACAATATTTTTAAGAGCCTTTCTTAGTTCTATTCATTGAACACCTACACAACAACTAACAAAAACAACATAATTACACAACTTCTCAGTCCATTGGCCTCAATAATCACATAAAATTTGATAATTCAATGTCTTAACTCTATAAACCTAGTAGAGTATGTAAAGCTCTTTGGTATAGTCATTGCATGTCATAAAAGAACCCTTAGAAGCCCAAAGCCCAATGAACAACTTCTATGTCAATCAGGTTAGAGCTTAGGGTGGGTGCCAATCCCTAAACTGTTTGCTTTAAACTAACCCGTGACTTGCCTTTAGTTTAGATCCTCATCTCATCTATTCTGACCAAGTCATTGCGGTACATCCCTTAGGTTAAGAATAAGTATATGTATTCTCTTTCCTAATGTGTACAGGCACAACATAAATTTACATCACAAATATTCAACACACTCGAACCAAATTCCAAAAAGAAAAACTAAACCAACTTAATCATTTGAATCTACCTCTCTGATTAGTTTTAGAATCAATGATAAGCTCCAATGTTATCCTTCCCAATCTAGCCATTATGTCTCTTCCTTAGATTAAATGTTAGTCTCTACACTTTCCTTCCTATTATAGACACATTTTCTCAATTCCTCTGATTAACTTCAGAATGAATGATAGACTTTAGCATTGCCTTTTCTGATCTTTTCATTTATTCTACTTCCTAGGTTGGACGCTTAGTCCACATGCTTTACTGCATAGTTCTCTCAAATTTCTTAACTAGTTTTCAGGATGAATGATAAGCTCCACCGTTGTCCGTCCTGATCTAATCATTATATATATTCCCTGGGTTGGATGTTAGTTCCCACACTTTTCTTCTAGTATAAACACATTTTATCAATTCCTTTTAGTAGCTTCAAGATGAGTGATAAGATACAATGTCATCCGTTGGATGTTAGTCCCCGTTATTCACTTTTTGGTATATACATATCTTCTCAGTTTCCTTGACTAGCCTTTAGGATGAATAATGAGCTCCAACATTGTCCATTCTGATCTAGTCATTCCATCTATCACTTAACTTGAATTTCAATCCCTCGCTTTCCTCCCTGGTATAGATAAATTCTTGATTCTTATTTGACTATCTCTCATGTTGAATGATAAGCTCCAGTGTTGTTTTTGTTGATCTAGTCATTCTGTTCACCCTTTCGGTTAAATGTAAATCTACAATATCTTCTGCCCTAATGATTCAATATCTATGGTGGGTACACTCGACAAATAAAAAAACTCCACCACGTGTGACAAAAGTATTTCATAAAATTTCCCATTTATATGTGTAAAAATTTATAAAGTATTTGTGTGTTACTTAAGTATGAAGAGTATAATTATAAAATAATTGAACATAAGACCTTTTCTAGCATGTAAATTTCAACTCTAGAACAGTAAACCAAACACTAGAAGTCAAACCTAGGATGAAAAATCAATGAAAAACATTAACTCATGATAGAGAACCAAATTTTGAAACTTGAATTTAAAAGACACTATTTTTCACAATGGCCGACATATTTGGAGCTAAAACAAATCACTAAATAAATATCAAACTTCAAAAACAACTCTAAAATTCCCCAGGTTAAATTACAATAACCATCATCAGATAGCTCAACTATGAACTTTAGGCTAGACAACTTAGAATTAAAAACAAAGATCATACACACCCTAGAATAAATAATCCAGTCTATAAGCCAAAGTTAGATTACTAAGTGCTCCCGAGAATATAGTTGTGTAAAAATTATATAGTTGACTCTGCTATGCAATGGTGCTAAAAGCTTGATGCAGTATTTTATGAAGAAGAAATTTAAGCAATTAATGTTGGGATTCTACGCAAGTATATGTATCGTTATCAAGTAATAAAAGACTTTCTAATTAAGCCCCGAACATCGATCCCACGGGGAATGTTTAAATTTGAAATGATAAATTTACCAGAAATATCACAAAAATTGAAAATGAAATTACTGTCACTATATTTGAATGTTCAGATATTATCAGAACTAAATTATTTAACTAATAACAAAACTGAAATACAAAGTTTAAACATTAACTACTAAAATATTAAACTATGTTTATGTGATGAAGATTTCTTATGTGAAAAAACATCTTTCCCACTACAATGAGGATTTGATAAAATGAGATGAGATAAATGGTTCTAATATGCATTGTGCCAAATATGAGCAGTTTTAATTCTCTACCCTGATACAGTGTTATAGAAAATCATTGGCTAATCCCAGGTTTAGTCCATAAATTCGCGGCTAGGCTAAGAGGATACTGGCTCCCACTCTAGAGCTCCCAATTCCCTTCACCTGAAGGCTAACTCTCGCTTTAGTTTTTAAACACTAAGACAGAGTTGGGGATTTTAGTCTGTCACCCTGAAGATTGTCTAAAGGGCTTCATTTAAGTAGAACTAAAACTGAATACATGGAATGTAATTTTAGTAGTAATAGCTCTAGTGACAGAAGTGTGACTTTGGGTGATCAAATTATTAAAAAGTGTGAACGATTTAGATATCTTGGGTCTATTGTCCAAAGCGATGGTGATATAGATGGGGATGTTAATAGTAGAATTCAAGTTGGTTGGTTGAAGTGGAGGAATGCTTCAGGCCTTTTGTGTAATAGAAAAGTACCGCTAAGACTGAAAGGAAAATTTTATAAGACGGTGGTGAGACCTGCAATGCTCTATGGCGTTGAATGTTGGCCTTTAAAAGAGAAGCATAATAATAAGTTAAGTGTTGACAAGATGCGAATGATTAGGTGGATTAGTGGCTTTACACTTAGAGACAAAATGCGGAATGAATATATTCGTGATAGGGTTGGTGTAGCTCCTGTGACAGAAAAAATTAGAGAAAGTCGTCTTAGATGGTTTGGTCACATTAAACGTCGACCATCTGATGATCCGATTAGGAGAGTAGATGTTTTAGATTCGACTTGTATTAAGAAAGGCAAAAGTAGACCTAGGAAGACTTGGGCTTATTATATTAAAATGATCTTAATTTACTAGAACTAAATGAAATATGACACTAAATAGGGTGCAATGAAGAAAAAGGATTCATGTAGTCGATCTCACGTAGTGGGATTAAGGCTTTGTTGTTGTTGTTGTTGTTCTTGTTGTACCTTAAAGATTGTCCAATTCAACACCCAACAAAGTATATTTTCCTATTTATTTGCACTCAGTTCCATGAACGAAATTCTCCTTCATGGAATCAAATGTGATCCTCACTCTGTTGTAGAACTCATACTCTATTTCCTAGATCATATATTTCACAACATATTTTAACAATTCAATTGGTCAGATCAAAATTTAAATTAAGTTCGGAGTTGAAAAATCATCACAATTTATTTTAAATTTTAATATTGGCACATTCTTATTATCTCTTCATTTCACCATATCTCAGCGTTAGGAGAAAGATAAAGTAAACTACTCAGACTTCTTGAGAAAGATACAAAAAACACAAATTTCATATATAAAAGAAAATTCATACAATACTAATAAACAAAAAACACTTATCTGAAACTCTTTCTCAAAGCAAATCCCTTGTAGCTTCTTCTAGAAAATGTTGGAAGAAGAAATCTCTCACTTTTCTTCTTCTCCAACACTCTTAAAGAAGAATTCACACTTAATCTCACCACAAGAACTCTAAACTCTTAAAGAAAAATCACTAAAAGACTCCTAAATGGTGGTAGAATGAAAATGGAAAAAGTGTATGGAGGTGAGGTGTGGCGAAAATGAGCAGTGGTGAAGAGGAATGAAGAGGGGACAAATAATGACCAAGAGAGAATTTTTTTTGATGAATTTTGGGCCCAAATAGAGCCTAGAGTCGGTTCTCCAATAGGTGCATACAAAAACTCTTCAAAAAATATCCAGATTCATTGAATCTTCTAGAAACAGGGCCTGAACCGCCATTAGTGCGGTCGGCGCCCATGCTGGCACCGTCGGCACCAGTGTTCATTTAATTAATTGTCGCTCTTTATCAAACGGCGTTGTCGGCGCCCGGTCTGGCGTCGTCGGCACTGAACAAATTTTCAACTTCTTCATTTTTGCTCCAAATTTTATCTTTTTTTATTCTTTTTTACTTCAAGTCCTAAAATTCAATAATTGCAAGAAAACATAAAAAAATCTTCCATTAAAGTGCAATATAATAAAAAATGAGTATTAAACATGGGTCTAAGAATGCATATATTTTTGGTGTATCAAAATCCCCCAAGCTTACATGTTACTTATCTTCAAGTAACTCATCTACTATATAAAAATATGACTTACGGTAAAGAGTTTAACTTCTAGATTTCCATGTCTTAGTCCACTAAATACAATAACATAACTTAAGAAAAAATCAAAGCAATTCCAGTTAATACTAAAGGTATAACAATATTTTGCAATCAAGTCCAAGATTTCTGATTCTTTATTCTTTTCAAGAAAAATTGCAAATTGTCATATTAAAACCACTTAAAGTATTCATATGAAAAAGAACTTCATAAAACTTTACTAGTAAATAAACTAATACTCAAATAAAAGTTTAGAAAATGTAGTCAAGCCTTCTTTTTTAATTGATTCAAGTGAAGTTAATTTTAATTAGACATCTCCTCATGCTTCTCCCCACATCTTTTCTTTTCTTTTTCTTTTCTTTTCTTTTCTTTTCTTTTCTTTTTTTTCTTTTCTCTTTTTTGTTTTTATGTGTGAGGATTATTATATCTTAATGATTTTGAACTTCACTATTCTCTTCTTAAAGTCAAAAACTTTTCACATTTCTTCACTTAATAAATTTATATTAGCTTAAAGATTTCATAAAGTTTAATTCTTTTCTTCTTACATGAACCTTTAAGATTTTTAATATTTCAAAAATACAATTTTCTTTACTTAAAATATAAAAACGTTGTCGCTTTCTTTTATACCAAATATCTTAATCTCTAAAATTAACCTTTATTACTGAAAATTTTTACTTAAGTTTACTATATATTTAGAAACATAAATATAGTTATATAAAGTTAACCCCTTATACCAAAGGTCATATTAAATTAAAATTTTTTTTTTGAAAATATAAATAAGTGAGGACAAATACAATTAAGTTTCTTTCTTTTCTTTAAAAAAAATATTTTTCTTCCCCCGCCTCCCCCCAACTTAAAATTTTAAAAGATTTAGCATGAAAGGACTGAAAAATAAAGGGTGAAAGAGAACATTAAACACATAAAGAAAAGAAAAACTTGTTGAAGGTTCTGATTTTAAAACTTAATTCTGAAATACTGCAGGTGCTAATATAAAAAGCTACAAGACTTAAAACATTAAATTGCTCATAATACATATAAAATCTGTTGAGAAAGAGTTAATTTCATTACATTTAACAAAATATAAAGACTAATAAAAGAATTAAATTGAATTCCAGGAATGAAAATAGTTTTACAAACTATAGTTTCATGACCTAACATTAAAAATAAAACAGACTCTCACAATCTAACAACAAACAATCTCAATAATATAAATAACAAAATAACAAAGTACAATCAAACATAAACTAAAATAAAATTCATCAATCATCATCATTTTCTTCTTCTACATCCAAATTTTTCCGTTGATATGGAGTAAAAACAGGGTGTGTAGGAAATTGAACTGAATGATCACCCTTCATGTATCTCACCAGCGCATCATCATAAGCAACATCATATTTGAACTTTTGTCGTATCAAATCATCAGTGTGAGCATTT
>NEWO01000146.1:593694-644853 GCA_003013225.1 Phalaenopsis aphrodite | reverse complement strand
TTAAAATTTCTTTTTTTAACAAATTCTTTCATTATTGGGTTTAATCTCCTCTGAGGATCAGCTTTAGGTTCAAATTGTTCTTCAAATAGAATTTTGTGCATACAAATAAAAGGACTAATTCCTTTAATATTTGATAAAGTCCATCCAAAAGCCTTTTGATATCTTTTCAACATCTCTATTAATTTTTCTTCTTTAATTTCAATTAATTTTGAAAATATAATAACAGGCAACGTAGATGACTCTCCTAAAAATACATATTTTAAATGGGCAGGTAATATTTTCAGTTCAAGTTGAGGTGGTTTAATACTTGAAGGAATAAGAGTTTTATTATCAAATTTCAACAAGTCTAAGGTTTCAAATTTACCCTGAATATAATCCAAATCTTCTTCTTTTATTTCATCCTTGTTTTTAAAAAATTCTACTTGCCTTAATTTGTCTTCAAATTCTTTCTTAAATTACTCATTACTCAAATAATTAGTTACTTCCATCCTAAAACATTTATTATTTTTTTTTATTGTTGGATATTTCATTACTTTTGTAATATTAAATGTTACTTCTCGATCATTAGCTCTCATTATTAATTCTTCTTTTTGCACATCTATCACAGCTCTCCCAGTTGCAAGAAATGGTGTCCCCAAAATAATAGAAATTTCTTTATCTTCCTCCATATCCAACACTATAAAGTCTTCAGGGAAAATAAATTTATCCAGTTTTACTAATGCATTCTCTATAACTCCATTTGGATAAATTATTGATCGATCGGTTAACTGAAGAGTTACAATAGTAGAGGAAATCTTTCCCAAATCTAAACTTTTAAAGATCAATAAAGGCATAAGATTGATACTCGCTCCTAAATCACATAAAGCTTTCCGAAAATCATTTCACCAATAAAACATGGTATAATAAAACTACCAGATCTTTTGATTTTTCAGGAAATTTTTTTAGAATAATAACACTACTCTCTTCACTGAGTGCAACGGTCTCATGATCTGTAAACTTCCTTTTCTTGTTTAGTATATCTTTCATGAATTTCACATAACTTGACATTTGTTCCAAAGATTCACAAAAGGAATGTTTATCGTTAACTTCCTAAGGATTTCCAAAAATTTTGTAAATTGTTTATCTTTATTCTTCTACTTCAGTCTTTGAGGAAACAAAGGTAATGGTTTTTCTAAAGGACCTCGTGTTTGTTCATTTTCATTTTGGTCACTTTCCATTTCTCCTTCTTTTCATCAACTTCAGCTTCTCTTTGAATCCTTGTTTTAACTTCTTTTCCACTTCGTAATTGAATAACTTTAATTTGTTCCTTATTTTGATCTTTTGGATTAACTTCCACTGTACTCGGAAGAATTCTAGAAGGTTTGTTACTGAGTGCAGTAAAAATATGTCCTAATTGATTTTTAATATTTCTAATAGCAGTCCTTTAATTCTGTATTTGATTTCCCATGTTTAAATTTACTTCTTCCATCATTAACTTCTTTTCCTTAACTTGTGGGTTAGGATTAAAGTTAAATCCAGGAGGATAATAAGGTTGATAACTAGGATTTCCTTGGTTGTTTAAATTTTTGGAGGGATTCACCGAATTGTTATAATTATTCCAATTAAAATTAGTGTGATTTTTCCATCCAGGATTATAAAATTTAGAATAGGAATTGTTATTTCGATTATTTATAGCATTTAAAGTTTCATAAGATGATTGAGTATCAATGATCTGTCCTAGCGAATTTTCCTCCAATACTGGGGGTTTTAGAGAATAGTTCACTTTTATTTGATCAATCTTTTTTGAAATAGCAGAAATTTGAGATGCTAAAATAGAAATTGCATCATAATCATGAATACTAGCTACTCTCTTAGGATTTACCCTTTCAGAGGGCCATTGAAAATTGCTAGTTGTCATTTCTTCAATTAAAGAACATGCTTCATCAAAAGGTTTTGAAATTAGTGATCCACCCGCAACAGCATCTATAATAGATCTAAGTGATACTACTAATTCATTATAAAATATTTGAATTATTAACCAATCTGGTAGAGCATGGTGTGTACATTTTCTCAGAAGATCTTTAAATCATTCCCAAGCTTCATATATTGATTCCCCTTCAAACTGACAAAAAGATGTAATGTCATTTCTAAGTTTAGTAGTTTTTTAGGGTGGAAAATATTTAATTAAGAATTTTTGTGATAGTTCTCCACAAGTTTTGATAGATCCATGTACTAATGAATTTAATCAAGCATTGGCTTTATCCCTTAATGAAAAAAGAAAAAATTCTAAGCCTAACAACATCATTAGACATGTTAGTAGCCATTTCTTCAATTAAAGAACATGCTTCATCAAAAGGTTTTGAAATTAGTGATCCACCCGCAACAGCATCTATAATAGATCTAAGTGATCCTACTAATTCATTATAAAATATTTGAATTACTAACCAATCTGGTAGAGCATGGTGTGTACATTTTCTCACCAGATCTTTAAATCTTTCTCAAGCTTCATATATTGATTCCCCTTCAAACTAACAAAAAGATGTAATGTCATTTCTAAGTTTAGTAGTTTTCGAGGGTGGAAAATATTTAACTAAGAATTTTTGTGATAGTTCTCCACAAGTTCTGATAGATCCATGTACTAATGAATTTAACCAAGCATTGGCTTTATCCCTTAATGAAAAAGGAAAAAATTCTAAGCCTAACAACATCATTAGACACTCCGTCATATTTAAAAGTAGCACAAATTTCAAGAAAACTAGTAAGATGTAAGTTTGGATCTTCAGTAGGTGTTCTTCCAAACTGATTATTTTGTATCATTTGGATGATAGCAGGTTTAAGCTCAAATGAATTAACATCAACATCAGGATTTTGAATAGTCAAGTGAAGTTCATCTGTTGTTGGATTATCATAATCTTTTAAAGGTCTTTATTGATTTTCATTTATTTGATTATTTAAGTTATTCACCATTTCGTTTAAATTTTTAATTTATTTTTGTTGTTTACGAATTTTTCTAATAGTATGCTTTAATTATGAATCATAAGGTACTAAACCTTCAGATCCAAGATTTCATATAAACAAATATAATAAGCAAAGAAAATTTTCTTAAAAATAACTCTTAAATAAAAATATATTTATTTTTGGATTTTTTATTTTTAAATTTATTTTATATGGTTATATTATCTCTAAATTTCCTAATTTACCAAATCTATTTAATTTATCATTTCCTTTCCCGACAACGACGCCTAAAACTTGATCCCAAGAATATAGTTGTGTAAAAATTATATAGTTGACTCCGTTATGCAACAGTGCTAAAAGCTTGATGCAATATTTTATGATAAGAAATTTAAGCAATTAATGTTGGGATTCTACGCAAGTATACGTTTCGTTATCAAGTAATAAAGGACTTTCTATTTAAGCCCCAAATATTGATCCCACGGGGAATGTTTAAATTTGAAATGATAAATTTACTAGGAAATTCACAGAAAGTCAAAACAAAATTACTGTCACTAATTTTGAATGTTGAAATATTATCAGAATTAAATTATTTAACTAATAACAAAATTGAAATACAAAGTTTAAACAGTAACTACTAAACTATTAAACTATGTTTATGTGCTGAAGATTTTTTATGTGAAAAAACATCTTTCCCACTACAATAAGATTTTGGTAAAATGAGATGAGATAAATGGTTCTAATATGTATTGTGCCAAATAGGAGCAATTTTAATTCTCTACCATGATACAGTGTTATAGAAAGTCATTGGCTAATCCTAGGTTTATTCCTTAAATCCGTGGCTAGGCTAGGAGGGTACTGACTCCCACTCCAGAGCTTGCACTTCCCTTCATCTGAAGGCTAACTCTTGCTTTAGTTTTTAAACACTAAGACCGAATTGAGGATTTAAGTCTGTCACCCTAAAGATTGTCCAATTCTACACCCAACAAAGTATATTTCCCTATTTATTTGCACACAATTCCACGAACGAAATTCTCCTTCATGGAATTAAATGTGATCCTCACTCTGTTGTAGAACTCATACTCAATTTCCCAGATCATATGTTTCACAACACATTTTAACAATTCAATTGGACAGATCAAAAATTAAATTAAGTTCGGAGTTGAAAAATCATCACAATTTATTTTATATTTTAATATTGGCACATCCTTATTATCTCTTCATTTCACTATATCTCAAGAGAAAGATAAAGTAATCTACTCAGACTTCATGAGAAAGATACCAAAAAACATAAATTTCATATATAAAAGAAAGTTTATACAACACTAATAAACAAAAAACACTTATCTGAAACTCTTTCTCAAAGAAAATCTCTTGTAGCTTTTTCTAGAAAATGTAGGAAGAAGAAATCTTTAACTTTTCTCCTTCTCCAATACTCTTAAAGAAGAATTCACACTTAATCTCACAACAAAAACTCTAAACTCTTACAGAAAAATCACTAATAGACTCCTAAATGGTGGTGGAATGAAAATGGAAAAAGTGTATGGAGGCGAGGTGTGGTGAAAATGAGCAGGGACGAAGAGGAATGAAGGGGGGAAAATAATGACCAAGAGAGAGAGTTTTTCTGATAAATTTCGGCCCCAAATAGAGCCTAGAGTCGGTTCTCTAATAGGTGCATCCAAAAACTCTTCAAAAAAATGTCCAGATTCGTTGAATCTTCTAAAACCAAGGCCTGCACCGCCATAAACGTCGTCGGTGCCCATTCTGGCGCCGTCGACACCAGTGTTCATTTAATTAATTGTTGCTCTTTGTCAAACAGTGTTGTCGGTGCCTAGTCTGGTGCCGTTGGTGCTAAACAAATTTTCAACTTCTTCATTCTTGCTCCAAATTTTATCATTTTTGCTTCAAGTCCTAAAATTCAACAACATGCAAGAAAACATAAAAATATCTTCCATTAAAGTGCATTATCACCAAAAAATTAGTATAAAATATGGGTCTAAAAATGCATATATTTTTGGTGTATCACTAAGTACCCCCTTAGTTAATGATAAAGATTAAGACATATGAAACAAACTTACTTACACCTTAGACTATGTGGGTGTCGTAGGATGAAGTAACCATGGTTAGTCACCTCGAACCATCTAATAACAGGAAGGCCTACATTTTTCATCACTGGGCTGTGAATTGAGCGTGAAGATTGTTAATCATACAAAAATTGATTTGAATTTTGGTTGATATTGAGATAAGATCAAAATAAATGGTCGAGTCATGGGCCAAACTTTTAGATCAAATTTTCTTAAGCCGACCCCAGATCGACTTGAAATCAGATTTTGTTAACAACTATAACGATGTTAAGGCTGAGAACTTAGCTCTAAGATCATTAATCTCGTAAAAATTGATTTAAATTTTCACTCTTATCAAGATTAGATCAAAATAAATTTTTAATCTATGAGCTAAATATTTAGATCAAATTTTTTGAGCCAATTTTGAGATGTCCCTAGCTCGACTTGAAATTGGATTGTTAACATCACTAGTTATTACAATGGTAATGGTGGAGACCTCTCCCTTTTCATTGGTTAATAGTTTAAGGATACTAATGCATCATGAATGATGGCAACCTATGTGCATCTTGACTGGGACTGTTATCTCAAAAATCAGGTTAGTTTACCAATTTAGTCTCCTTATAAGGTCTAGTTTAATTTTATGGTTAAGGTTTCACTTCCATTTAAAAATCCTTCTAGCCCATGTCCCTTAGTTTGGAGTTAAAATCCAATCAACCTTCACTATCAATTACACCTTAAACTCCAATCAAGTCTTCAATTTCAAATCAAAACTAATTGATTTCAATTAAATCTCTTCAACTAAAATCAACTTCAATCACCCTAAGATTCTAACCTCAGTCAATCAACTTAGATAAAACTTTATGCAAACCTTTGAAGCTAAAATCACTTTTACAATACAAAATCACTTTCAAAATTCCAAAACTTTCAAAACAATCAAAACCTTTTTTATGAAGACAATAATTAAAACTTTTTTCAAGAATAAAACAAAACTTTAAAACCCTTAAATCTATAAAAATGAAAGACTTCAAAATATATCCAAAGCTTAAACTTAAAGCATTTTAAAATCATTTAAAACTCTGAAACATTTTAAGACTTCAAAACTAAATCTAAAATATTTTAAAATATTTTCAAAACTTATGACATTCTAAAATGTTAACTAATGACACAAGAATTTCAAACCTAGAAAAAACTTTACCAATTTTAAACAAACACTTAAACTTCAAACAAACTTCAACTAACCAAAAACAAAATTCTCAATAAACTTGAACAAATCGTAAATAAACATCAGCAAACCCTAAATAAACTTCAATTAAATCCAAGAAACTTCAATCAAAAGCTTAATCATTCAAAACTTTCATATAAACTTCAAAAACCTTTAAAACAACATTAACAAATTTATAGCAATCTTTTGTTAAATTTATAGCAATCTTTTGTTAAGTCAAATTAATTGACTTTGATTAAATCAATCTAACTCAAGTCTTTGAATTAAGCAAATCAATCAAAATCAAACTTTTTTCAACCAAATCAATATTTTTCAAACCAAATCAATATTTTTCAAACCAAATCAAACTTTTTTCAAATCAAATCAATCCAAAAAAATCTTTTTCAAAACAAATCTAATTTATCAAATCCGAAAACCATACCCTTTCTTAAAAAATTCACAATTCCATTCTTCAGGTTATGCTTTCATCCCATAGTTAGCTAAGCCTTTTGCTTAGGCTTTTATATCACACACCTTCATTAGACTGTAAGTCTTAATCATTTTAACTCAACTCAAATCCTTTTAAACATATCCATCAATCTGAAATTCTGAAACATTAATCTTTAAGTCACTTATTGTATAATCGTGTATAATATAAGCTGATATTTTAATCAAAACTATTCTCAAGAGCTACAACACCCGTGATGTAATTAATAATGAGGGATTACCCACATAAGGATACCATACCCAAAAATAAAATAAACTCTATCCTTCACCCATAAGATAGAGAAAAAATCACTAGTTTCACAGATCCATAAGTCTTAAAGATGTTTCACATCCAAGTAATTAAATTCATTTTATGGTAATATTTCTACCCTTCAGGTTAATTTATTATTCTTCAAATGTTGCATCTGATCATTTAAATATAAATCTTCTAAGATATATGGTAGATACCTAATCTGACACCCACGAAAAGAAATATCTCGAATAACCCCTCTTATGTCTAACAATTTTTTAGATTGGGTTTTACAAATAAATGAATTATTTATTCTATATTAGATTGATGACTACTAATCAACCACTGTTGGTAAGATAAAGTTCGTTGTTCATACCAAGCCATGCTTGATCAACATTGTTAAGGAGGTGAAAGAAGTAGCAACAATTGGGTATAGATGAATAAATTAATTAAATCTATGTATTATCTAAGGCACCATAATAAGAAATTACATGGGAAACTTTTAAATTAAAGATAAGGTTCCTTTTAGATAGATAAGTATCTTGATACATTTGAGGTCATAGCTTTTTAGACTAATTATATTGATAATAATTAATAGCTAGCCACAATTCTTATCACTGATCTTCAGATGAACATTAGAAATGAGGTAAAGGCTTTTGAAACTGATTTAATAGATGATGCTTTCCATATTTAAGTTGTAAAAAAAGGTCAACTTTTTTCTTATACTTAGTAGCTAAACTATTGCTACTCTTACAAAGTGTTTGACCACTATGCATACCCTTACCACTTTTAGCACTTAAATTTCTGGGGTTCATATTACACAATGTCCTGAGAATTTTATAAACATTGCATATTTGAATTTACATAAAAAGGGTCACTTGCATCAGCACAATAAAGTTTTAATCCACTTCATGAATATATCAAATTTTCTAGATGATGATGATACAAAGGAAGATTTTTATGAGACATTATCTTCTATAAGGAAATTAACATTGAATATAAATATCAAATTAAATTTGAGAGATGATTGAATTCTAGGCATGAAATGGAGGTAAAGAAGAAATACCATTTCCATATGTGTGATATATAATAATAAATGGTGCAAGATTGTCATTAATGGTGATAATGCCATAAATATTGTATCCATCAATACAATAATAAAGGCTAACCCCCATGCTAAGTTTCACTATGAGCTCTTTGATGCAATATGGTTAAATCACAACTCTTGCCCCACCAAAAGGAGGTGTCTAGTTTTCTTAAGAGTGTAGATATGAAGATAAAATTTGGTTTAATATTTTATCTATAAACATAACATGCATCTTTTTTGGTTTATCTTGGCCATAGGACTTACGTGCTATACATTATAACATGAAAACACACATGTGTTCAAGGGTTAGATTAAGATTATCTTGATCTTAACTATCAAGCTAGAATAAGAGAAAACTATCTTAGTATCACATTGACCATCTCTTAATGTCTAGACTAGACCCACTTTTCATAAAAATGCTAGGTCACAATTATTAATAATTTAGTCCATAATTGACGGGGAAGTGATTTTACATCAAATTCTACCATGATTACATTATATAGAAGGATAGAGAGGATAAAAAATTTCACCATTGAAAGTGAACTATTTGGTTTTTCCTCACTACATTTACTTCATGTGGAGGATCTTATGCCTATTACATTATACCTTATTTTTACTTCTATCAGAATAAAGTAGTTTTGTCTCAAAATGATTTACTAAAATAGTTTCCACAACATACCATAGATTTTGTGCTTGGGTCTCAACTCTCAATCCTTCTCCATTACTAAATAAAGCTAACTAAGTATGATGAATTAAGAAGGTAAGTAGATAAACTACTTATAAAAAGATATCCCTCAAAAGAGTTCTATTCCTCATGTAATTCTATCCATTTTAATCCAAAAAGGGAGTGGATATTTTAATCCATAAACCCTACATTAGATAATAAAGAAATGTATAAGGTAAGAATCAATTAATTATTTCTTATACATTAGTTGGATTACATGTTAGATTTTTTTTTGAGGTTAGCTAATTTTCAAGGAAAGATTTTTTAGTGAATGTCACCAAATCAAGATTATATTAGGTGATGAGTGGATGATGAAGTCTTAGACTTTAGATGGCCTTTATCAGTGGTTAGTCATCAAACTTTCCTTGTCTAATGCTCATGGTATATTTATAAGAATGATGAATACTATAGTGAAGTTGTGTATGTGGAAATTTTAATTGTTTTATTTTGATGACACCATCATTTTTTGGGCATTTGGTGAAGCATTATTATTTATTTTGATGACAACATTATTTTAGTCATCACCAAATCAAGTTTAGCACCATCTTAATCATCTAGCTCAACAACAAATATGATTTCCACATAATGAACTCTTCCATCCCCTCTCAAGATTGAGGATAGCTTCAAAATCCCAATAATATAATGATATAGTACATCTAGTAATAGTGCCTTAGGTTAGACCATTTTTCTTCAGGGTAATGTTCTTATAATGTATAATGTCCCTCTTCAACTTCCTTAATGTCTTCTCTCCTAACATCCTACCTCATGACTATCTAAAAAAGCTTCCTTATCTTCAACATATTTAAGAAAATTAATAATTTTGTATTATATTTATCATTGTTGAGTGTGATGCTATATATAAGGCGAACAAACCCTTTTTTTTAAACATGATCCTATATATTGTAGTAGAAATGCCTTCATTAGGTTTAAATTCCTAAAATTGTTATCTCCATTTATGTGGTTATAAAAAACCTTATTGCTTCGACCCAACCTATTGAATTCTTCCTTAAATAGATATTCCCTAAACCATAGCCTAATGAACATAGCAAATTCAACCATTCTCAATATAACATCTTTATCTCTTATACTGAACATAATAGAGTAGCCTTCACTCTCATCATCATCAATCATATTGAGTAAAAAAGCTAATGAATCATTACCTTAAGGAACTACCGCTTATGACTCTTGAATAACTAATTGAAAGGGGAAATATCGATCATTAATAACAAGGTTATTAGCCTCAAAATATCAAAAAAACTTTTCCATCACTTCCCCAAATCCATTAATGAGCAAGCATTGTAATACCTTCTACATATATGACTAAAGTGAATGTATGCACACATAAGAAAATAACACCAATAATTTAATTTTAGAAGAGATAACGAATGCAAAATATGTAAATTAAACAATACTTGAATAATGGTTAAGCGATGTTTTATCCTTATTTGACTCATACTCAAAACATTTTGTGAACCTTTATTACAACCATGATCTAACTCTATAAAACTCTATTTGAACTTTGTTCAAACCTTGATCTAATCTGGATAAATCATAATTGAACCAACTTCAAATTATGTTGAAAACATGTTGAGAACTTTATAAATCAAAGTTTGAACATGCTTCAAATATATTGTACAATGATTGATGCCATTTTGGTTTAAGTTTAAAATACAAGTAATATTTTTAAATTTAAATGCCAAAATACATATCTCAATTTCCTTGAACAAATAACTATTGACCAAAACAAATATTTACCATAAAACTTTCTCATGAATTGATTAAATGTGAATGACTACGATCAACAGAGATAGAGGAGCTACAAAAAGGCTCATGCATCTTTTTCTAGAGTTTGCATAATACTTCTTTTTCAATGGTGGGCATACTCATCATAGAGAATTTTTGGATATATCTCTGACAAGAAAAAATAAATAATAATCATATTTGAATAATTTATACTACTATAAAATATATGAAGTTCAAAATTTAATCGGGAGGTCGAGGCTTTCCAACTTTTATTTCCTCTAGAGTACTTGCAGCGGCCGGTTAAGATAGACAGGGTGCGGCACCCACCTAGATTTACGAGCCCGCGAGCTGACAAAGCTCACGGCTGCAAAAATGGTGCTCACCAGGAAATGGTGGAAGATCAGCCGTCTCGCCGGCGGCGGCAGAAACGACAACGATAGGTTCAGTCTTCCCTTAATTGACGACTTCAAACCTTTGGACACCGAAGGTCAATTCCCCTGACCCTAGCACCATCTTCTACTCCGGTGCCTTATATCTTTATTTTCTGGGTTATTCTTCAGAGCAGGAAGAGTTGATTAGGTCTTTCGAGAGAACGCACGAACACCAGAGTCGTTTATGGAGGGTAAGTCGCCAATTTTAGAACTGCTTGGGTTAGTGCCTATGAATTTCGTGTTTTTTTATCTAGTTCTCGTTTATATTGGTTGTTTTAGGGCGTGTTTGTTGCACTCCTCCTTGGGTATGAGGGCTTCTGGATACATTCCATCTTGCAGCAGGCCTGGAATCCATGGGAACTGGTATGGAATTGTAGGGATTTGTGAGAGTGTTGCTTTTATATAAGAATTGAGGTCATTGAACTTTCTTCTCGGGACAGCTCTACTCGCAAGGATTACATTATTAATTATTATGGCAATTTTATTGTAAACTCATCTGAACTCTGCCGATTAATTTGAGAAGTCGTTGCTGCAGAGTCATAGGTGTTTTGTTTTCTTCAGTCTTAACTAATGCACTGATAATTTTGCTTCAAACATATGTAGATTACTTGGAATAATCCTACAGTTAAACATGATTTATTTAAAATTCCTTAAAAAAAAAGTTGATGTGAGTCAATATGTTTATATTTATAATTAGGGGCATTTTTATCAATATTGGCAGCATGATATTAGATTTTTTATGCTTATTAGTACTCACTTTGGTTCTGACACCATGTAATTATGTGATCAGCGCTATCATGCATACTTTATGGAAGATGTTCCTAGCTGGATGGTTATTTCTGCAGGTTTGTGTTAAATTTAATTTCTTATTGTTCACACTTGTAAATTTCAGTTGTAGTCTATTATGGAGCACTTGTTATGGTTCAACCTTCTTTGTTTGGAAAAGAAAGAACTTGGCTTGATACAAAAACTGTCCATCCTTCTTGCCAATTTGCTTTTTTTAATGATTTAAAGATTCTTTATCTTTATCAATTAGTTAGAATATGCAAATAAACACATTATAATATGTAACTATCAACTTGCCTTGGGCTAGTTTTTCATATGTTATGTATTTATCTTACTTGGAACTTGTAGGTTACACACTAGGAAAACATTTGAATCAATGTCGTGCAAAAACTTTGGTGAAGTTGGCCGGACAACGTAAGTATACATGTCAAATAATATTGCGGTTAGCGTATTGATTCTATAGGACCGTTGTAATGATTATTTCAGTAGAGAAATCTTTAGTTTACGAATCCGGTGAATCATATTATTCTGCCTGAGACATCTCTATTCAATCCTGAATTAATAAAACTTCGAGAATTTGCATCATCTCTATTCAATCAATCTTTCTCAGAAAATCCTCTAGAATTCTGGAGAAAAGATGAATTGTAGCAATTATAGAACCAATCAATCCCAATCTCATTATTCGTGTAAGACCAATGAAATATACTACAAAAGATAAAAATGAATCTCAAATTCAAATACAAGAACTTCTAAAACTGAAATTAATAGAACCAAACAAAAGTTCTCATAGCAGCCCTACCTTTTTGGTTAGAATTTATGTTGAACAACTCAATAGGGAAAAACTCGTATGGTAATAAATTATAAAAAACTCAATGAAAATACAAAATTCGATGGATACTTTTTACCAAATAAAGAAGTACTGATAAATCATATTAAAACTATCAAATGATTTTCAAAATTATATTGCAAATTTGGTTTTTGACAAATTTTGATGCATCAAAATAGTAAAGAATTTACAATATTTAGTACTCCGCATGGTCACTAACAATAGAATGTTATGTCATTCGGTCTTAAAAATGCCCACAAATATTTCAAAGGAGAATGAATAACATATTCTCTGAATTTTCTCATTTTTATTTAATTTATGTTGATGATATATTAATATTCAGTAAAAACATTACCCAGCACTTAAAGCATTTAACTCTGTTATCTTAGAAAGCTAAAAAATATGGAATAACATTATGTAAGAAAAAAGTAGTTTTTATTACAAACACTATAGAATTTTTATGATTAATAATAGATAAAAGAGCCATAGAATTACAAGATCATATCCTAACAAAAATAAATTATTTTAAAGATATAAACAATAAAAAAGATTTGCAACGATTCTTAGGATGGATTAATTGCGCAGAAGCTTTTATAAAAAAATTTAGCAGAATTAAGAGCTCCTCTTAAAAAAAGTTAAGAAAAAATATGGCATGAAAGTGTGATGAAAAAGATCAAAATACCATAAAAGAAATTAAAAATTTATGTAAAAATCATTCAAAACTTCATTTGCCAATACCAGGAAATTATTTAATTATAGAAACTGATAGTTCTGAGATTGCATGGGGAGTTACTCTTAAAGCACGAAGAAATGAGAAAAAAATTTTCTGCAAATACGGCTCAGGTACGTATACTCCCACTGAACAGAATTATCATATTAACGAAAAATAACTTTTAGCAATTAAAAAAGCTATTAAAAATTTGAAATATTCTTTAATTAAACCTCTTTAATCAAAATTGATAGTAAAATAACTATATCTTTTATTAAATAAAAAATTATATATTCTTTACCAAATAAAAGATTAATTAGATGACAAAGTTGGTTTTCTGCTTACTCTTTTGAACTAGAATATATAGAAGGAAGTAAAAATGCTTTAGCTGATATTTTATCTCGTGAATTATGCAAGAAATAGATTTGTCACAAGATGAAAATATGGAATTATATGATACAAATTTAGAAGGAGACATAAAGTCCAATCCAGACCTAACAAACTATCTCGAAGTATTGAAATTATAGATATGGAAGCTCGAATGCGAAATATCTTATGGTGAAAGAATTATGAAAGAATCTATAAAAATTAGAGATTACCTTAAAGGGGAAATCAAAGATGATGAATTAATATCTACGTCTGAATTAAGAAAAATCTCTAAAAAATATAAAAGAAGAATCAGCCTCTAAAGAAATAAAAGCTTTAAATAAGCTAAAAATTACTAAAGAAGTACCAACTTCCTCCAATTATGAACCCTCTTATGCAAAAATACTGCAAAATAAAGACATGAATCCTAAAAAGAATATTATAGAGATAACCAATGAATGACAATAATTTTCTTTATATAGCGAAAAAATTAATTCTCAGATATACTTTTATTCACATGAAAATTATCAAGTCACATATATATATGAAAATTCCGATCAAAAAATTATATCTGAATTATATAAATGTGGAATGATAAGAATGATTTATTTAGAATATGAAAATCTTCTTAATTTTTTATCCAAGCAAGTCTATGATAATGTAGAAATTTTTCATTCTGTAATTAAAGATTAGAATATATTTATAAAAATATTTCAAACTTATCCCGTAAAAGAATGAAATATTTCTCTAATTCAATTAGAGATTAGTAGTGAACCATACATTCCAAAATGTAAACCCACTGGAAGTTCATTTCAGAGAAATAAAGCTAAATAAATATCAAATATGGATAGAAACAAAGAAGATGAATATATCTAATATATGAGTTTATTATTATTCTAAAAAATTCATTTATTTATAGCCCTTGTAAACAAGCCACTCGAAAAATACACGAAACTCTGTATAAAAAGTGGCATTCCATTCTAAATAAAAATAATATATCTACTAGCAAAGCTGTAAAGAATTATTATGTCAGAAGCTCCTACAAAAGGAAAAGATACATAAATGCATGTATTGTCAAAAAAAGAGATACAATACAAGAAATACGAGATAGACTAGAAGCTAGATGTATGTGAAAAAGATTCTTTGAATTATGAAAAAAAATTATGTGAAGACAGTTGGAAAGAACAAAAAGATAACTTCTAAAAGATTGTCTGAATTATTTCAAGCTAGCTGAAAAGAAAATAAGTCAAAGTGAAGCATTATTTCAGGAATGAAAAGAAAATAAGTTCAAGTGGAGCATATTTCAGGACCCACTCAGAAATAAAGAAAAGGATGATGGAAGAAGTGACGCAAAACTGTTCAATTGTTAAGAAATAATCGTTAGTCATGACGATTTGAAACACTTAAAAGTTCTATATAATGAGACAATTTCTTAAGTTGAAGGCAGTCTTCTGCCCCTCCTCTTTCTTTCTTTTCTGTAAATTAATGTGTGCTAGCCACTGCGGCTAAATTATGGACTTTTTTTTTAAGATATCTGTAAGTATTTTGTTTTAAGCATGTAAGATCTGTTGCTTTTCTGTTTTTATGAATGATAAATATATTATGTTTTGTTACATATTTTTATCCTAGCTGGCGTAGCGTAAGAAACGAAACTAAAGTTGTGTTCTGCATCTCTGAAGTAATCATGTAGAGTTTTGTTCTGAATGGATCAATGATCTTGTTAAGCTATTATTTTCTTTATAAATCCACGAAGAAAAACATGATATGAACCGGAGGTGTATGGATCAAACTTCATGATAAGAATAAATAACTTAATATAATATTTTTATCATACGTAAGAAGGAATTGTAATGACTTCTCTTGCTTAAGAAACCTTGCAAACAGATTGAAGATCTTTTTAAACAAATGAAATTTAAAAAGAAAGAATTTAAAAATATAGAGATAGAATTAAAAAATATTCAAGAAAGTTTATAAAAAATAAAAGAAATGATTAATGAATATAATAGTCAGATGATGACGAAAATCCTCGAAATAAAATGGTATCAGAGTCTGTCACTCGAACTGGGACATTTTCATATTATTCTGAAGCTTTTGAAGAATTTCATCAAGAACATAACAAATATAAAGAATATCGTAAAGAACAAGGTATTATATATAATTGCCCCAAACATAAAGTATGCTTATGTACAAAAAATTACTCTTATGAATCAAATTTTTCTTCATATAAAACTCAAATGAAAGAAGAAAAAGAGTTGAAAAGAAAATTATTATTTGGCGATTTTATAGATTATATAGATTATATAGATAATTAACTAGATGCTGACTAATGATAAATAAATAATATCTTGAAAATGAATTTAATCGTATCTGTGAGTTATTACAGATAAATATTAAAAATAATCAATTTAATCGTATCTGCTGACTAATGAATTCATATAAAACTCAGATGAAAGAATAAAAAGAGTTGAAAATAAAATTATTATTTGGCGATTTGATAGATGATATAAGAAATAAACTAGATGCTGACTAATGATAAATAAATCATATCTTGAAAATGAATTTAATCGTATATGTAAGTTATTACAGATAAATATTAAAAATAATCAATTATAAGTCTTTAAAAAAGAACAAATGTTTCATATAAATTCTTTTTTAGGAAATTCTAACGAATGAATTGTTATAAGCTACATGATTTTAAAACAACAACTGGAATTAGGCTTGTATTCTGAAATCATAACTAACGAACAACTCGTTAATTTTTGGAACTACATCAAAATCATTAGGAAAAAAATAAATTATTTAAAAATATAATTCAAAGAAGATATAAAAAACTGACACATATTGAAAGCACTCCTAATATACACGAGTTAAGAATAAGAATAATACAAAATCAACAAATTTTAAATAGTAATATAGCCACGACAATCATCCTAGTTGAATGTTGTAATTTAGAAAAATTTTATTCCAAGTCTGAAATTTTGGGATGGACAAATATCCAAAGAAACATTCAAAGTTCTATTCGATTAAATGAAGTCATCAATGTTGAAGAACTTTCTTTTGCTGAAAGCGAAATTAAAGACTTAATCAATACTTTGACAGAATTTCAATTTATGAATAATCCAATAAACTATCCTTCTGTAGATACTCCAATTCTTATCTCAAATGAAACTAACACTAGTTCTAATCCAATTAATACAAATATTATCTCTCATTCTAACCAATTACCTCCTAGTTTTAGTATTAAAAGAATTCTAAGTTTGAGATCTACTAATAACTCTATTAATAATAAATAAAAACTACTGATAATATACCAGAACTTATTAATGGTCACGGAGTCTATTTAAATATTGATTGCTGTAAAAATATAAATGAAATAATAGACAAATGAGTAACATAAAATAATTTAGCAATATATAATTATAATTTAAAAGGAGAAGACATATATAATTATATAGAAAATACATTAACAGGAATAACAAATAATTGGTTTTCAGGATTATCACCTGAACAAAAAATACTATGAGATAAACATGTAACCCAAATAATCCTGGAAGCTGGGCTAATGAATATGCAAAATATTTAAAAGGATAATTCTTAGGATATAAAGTCTTGACATTCTTAGATGAATAAAGACGAAAAATTGCATTTCAAGATGCTAAACACAAATAACATTTTTAAATATATGCAATATTTGTTATTTAAATGAATATAGTTGTGATTATAAAAAAATTTTCTATGATATATTATATGAAGAAAAACAAGCATATTTAGATATGTATTTCTACAAATTACCTGAAATGTATAATATTTTATGGAGTCAAGAATTCAAACAAATATATCATAATGATGTCTGTTTAGGAAGTCGAATACACTTTGCCTTAGAAAAATTAGCTGAAGCATGTCAACAAGTTGATTTACACAAGAAAAATAAACAATATAAGTAATCTCTGTTTTGTGAAAAAATTGACTTAATTCCTCAACAATGGAGATGTTCATTACATAACACCTGTGAGTGTTCTGCAAAAAAGAAAAAGAATTTTTTTTTAAAAAAAACAAATAAAATATATTATAATTCTAATAAAAGAACCTTTATAAGAAAAGAAAATAATGCAAAAAATAAACAAATTAGAAGTAATAAATGTTGGATATGCAAACAAGAAGGTCATTATGCAAATAATTGTCCTCGGGAAAATTAAATTAAGTCATGTATAATCCATTTCAATATTAAATGAATCCAATCTTCAACTTAGTTTTGATTTATCAGAAATAGACAACGAAGAAGATTTATACGAATTATCTGATACTAAAGAAAATCTTATAAACATTATTTATTCTGATCATGAAATAAATGAATACCTATATTCTAATTAATGTCAGAAAACCATGAGTTTGATATAATTAATGATAATAATATCGAATACGAAAGACATATTACATTATCTGACGAAGCTTATAATAGAAGAACAAAAAGAAAACTATCGTTACGAATTAAGGATTGCTTTGAAATGCCAATATTTATTTGGAAAAGAAGTATTCATTATAGTATTAGACAAGGAGAACATCCTATAAATATAATAAATACTGAAAGAAGAACTCGAATTCCTTTATATAATCAACAAATAAAACGACAAGATCTACAAAATATAAAAAATCTTCAAAAATATACACATCTTCTTTGGAGGAATTGAAATACTAATCAAATCTTATTTTAAAAAAGGCATAGATAGTCCTATTACAATATGGATTTATGATGACAAAATTATTTATTCAAGAAAAGATGCTCAATTAGGAGTAATACAAGGTAATTTATGCTATCAAACACTTATGTTTAATCTACACCCTAATTATGTTATAAATATTAATGATAAACACTTAGACAGATCATTAAAACTACGCCATAAACATGATAAAATAAAACTAAGAGAAGGAAGTGTTGTATATAACATTACCTATCAAATTGCCTATGCATATAGTAATCAACATAACACTTCCTTCTCTTAGTTTTATTTTTGGAATACATTAAGTATCCAACTAAGAAGATCTCTTGAAATTACTCACCCTAAAAATCTAACAAGAACAACATCAACCATTACACACCTAAAAGAATATAATAATAATCAATTATTATTATTTGGATATTATATTACTTCTGAAAACAAATGTACAATTTTACTCAACACCGGTGCACATAAACCATACATTAATTAAAATTTGATCCCATCAAACTTACATATCTTAAATCATAATCCATATATTTATGAAGACTACGTAGGACTGTACTCACAAATCTAATATACTTTTTGAATTTTGGGATATTAATAATCGAAGAATAGATTTTCATCATTTATTTTTACTCGATGATAAAAATTCGACTAAAATATTATTATGAATGAATTTTTTACAACAACACACTATCACATTTACACATGAAAAGTTTGAAATAAATAATAACACTATACAATGAATTGCCGAAATTTTATAGTTACATTGATGTATAATTATATATTCCTACATATGAACTTATTCCATTACACGCTTTATGTGATACTGATAGTGATATAACTGTATGCAAAAAATTAATGATTCCACCACATATACAAAAACAGAAAAAAAATTTTTTTTTTGGAACCTTTTATTGTTTTTGGACCCTTTACGGGTTTTTGGGGGATTCATTTTTTTTTATTGGCTTCTGCATTATTAAAATTTCTAAATTTTTGTTTTTTACTTGCGGGGGGCCTTACTTTATTCTTGGAAACCATTTTTTTCAAACCTTTTTCTTCTTTTTTCCAACTTCCGGAAAAATTCTTTTATTACCCCTTCAATTATTGATTTGCATTGCCCTTTTTTCCTTTTTCCAAATTTTCAATTACCCTTTTTTGCTTTTGGCGGCCGGGTTGTTGTTTTTCCCTTGGTTGGTGTTTTAAATTCCCATTTTCTTCTTTTTTTTATTTCAATTTCAGGATTTTTTAAATTTCCAATTCTGGATTTATTAAACTTTGGGGATTTTCCTTCTTTTTTTTTCATTCGTTTTTTTTTGGAAATTCTTTTGGATTTTTGGAAAAAGATGAACCTGTAGTAATTGTAGAACCAATCAATCTCAATCTTATTATTCTTGTAAGATCAATGAAATATACTACAAAAGATAAAAATGAATTCCAAATTCAAATACAAGAACTAAAACTGAAATTAATAGAATTAAGCTAAAGTCTTCATAGCGGCCCTACCTTTTTGGTTAGAAATCATGCTGAACAACTCAGAGGAAAAACTCGAATGGTAATAAATTTTAGCACCTTGAGATGCAATTTTTCGCCTTTGTTCTTCTGAGAATATCAAGACTTTATATCCTAAGAATTCTCCTTTTAAATATTTTCCATATTCATTAGGTCATCTTCCAGGATTATTTGGGTTACATGTTTGTCTTATAGTATTTTTCTGTTCAGGTTATAGTCCTGAAAACCATTTTTTGTTATTCCTATTAATGTATTTTCTATATAATTTATACGTCTTCTCCTTTTAAATTATAATTATATATTGCTAAACTATTTTCTATTACCCACTTGTCTATTATTTCATTTATACTTTTACAGCAATCAATATTTAAATAGACTCTGTGACCACTAATAAGTTCTGGTATATAATAGGTTCTGGTATATTATCAGATAGTTTTTGTTTATTATTAATAGATTTATTAGTAGATCTCAGACTTAGAATTCTTTTAATACTAACACCAGAAGGTAATTGGTTAGAATGAGAGATATTATTTGTATTAATTGATTAGAACTAGTGCTGGCTTCATTTGAGATAGAAATTAGAGTATCAACAAAAGGATAGTTTATTGGATTATTCATAAATTGATATTCTGTCAAAGTATTGATTAAGTATTTAATTTCGTTTTCAGAAGAAGATAGTTCTTCAACATTGATGACTTCATTTAATCGAATAGAACTTTGGATGTTTCTTTGGATATTTGTCCATCCCATAATTTCAGGGTTGAAATAAAATTTTTCTAAATTACAACATTCAGCTAGGATGACTGCTGTTGCTATATTACTATTTAAAATTTATTGGTTTTGTATTGTTCTTATTCTCAACTCGTGTATATTAGGAGTGCTTTCAATATGTGTTAATTTTTTATATCTTCTTTGATCTATATTTTTAAATAATTTAATCTTTTCTAATTGATTTTTGATTTAGTTCCAAAAATTAACTTGATGTTTGTTAGTTATGATTTCTGAATATAATCCTAATTCCAATTGCTGTTTTAAAATCATGTATCTTATAACAATCCATTCGTTAGAATTTCCTAAAGGAGATTTTATATGAAACATTAGTTTTTTTTAAAACTTCTAATTGATTATTTTTAATATTTATCTGTAATAACACACAAATACGATTAAATTCATTTTTAAGGTATGATTTATTTATCATTAGTCAACATCTAGTTTATTTCCTATATCATCTAGAAAATCGTCAAATAATAATTTTCTTTTCAACTCTTTCTTCTTTCATTCAAGTTTTATATGAAGAAAAATTTGATTCATAAGAGTAATTTTCTGTACATAAGCATACTTTATGTTTGGGGCAATTATATGTAATACCTTGTTCTTTACAATATTCTTTATATTTTTTATTTTCTTGATGAATTTCTTCAAAAGCTTCAAAATAATATGAAGATGTCCCAGTTAGAGCGATAGACTATGATATCATTTTATTTCGAGGATTTTCGTCACTCGTTCGACTATTATATTCATTAACATTTTCTTTTTTTTTTCTAAACTTTTGTTTTTCTAAAATATATATGATATCATCTCTATATATTTTAATTTTTTCTTTTTAAAATTCATTTGTTTAAAAGGATCTTCTTCTTCAATCTGTTTGCAAGGTTTTTGAAGCAAGAGGGTCCATTATGCTTCCTTCTTACGTATGATAAAAATATTATATTAAGTTATTTATTCTTATCCTAGAGTTTAATCCATACACCTCCGGTTCATATCATATTTTTCTTCGTGGATTTCTAAATAAAATAAGAGCTCGACAAGATCATTAATCTTTTCAAACCACAACTTTACATGATTACTTAAGAGATACAGAACACAGCTTTAATTTCGTTTCCTACGCTAAACTTAACTAGGATAAAAATATGTAACAAAATATAATATATTTATCATTCATAAAAACAAAAAAGCAACAAATCTTACATTCCTAAAATAAAATACTTAAAGACATCTTGAAGAACAAGTCCGTAATTTAGCCGCAGTGACTAACACACATTAGTTTATAGAAAAGAAAGAGATAAGAGAAAGAGGAGGGGCGGAAGACTTTGCGTTCAACTGAAGAAATTGCTTCATTATATAAATCTTTTAAGTGCTCTAAATCGTCATGTCTGACGATTATTTCTTAATAATTGAGCAGTTTTGCGTCACTTCTTACATCATTATTTTCTTTATTTCTGAGTGGGTCCTGAAAATATGTTCTACTTGGACTTATTTTCTTTCCAACTATCTTGAAATAATTTAGAGAATCTTTTAGAAGTTGTCTTTTTGCTATTTACAGCTATTTTCAAATAACTTTTCTTCATAATTCAGAGAATCTTTCTCACATACTTCTGACTTCTAGTCTATCTCGTATTTCTTGTATTGTATCTCTTTTTTGACAATACATGCATCTATGTATCTTTTTCTTTTGTTGGAGCTTCTGATAGAATAATTTATTTACAGCTTTGCTAGCATATATATTATTTTTACTTAGAATGAAATACCACTTTTTATACATAGCTTCGTGTATTTTTTAAGTTGCTTGTTTATAATGACTATAAATAAATAAGTTTTCAGAATAATAATATACTTATATATTAGATATATTCATCTTTTTTGTTTCTATCCATATTTGATTTAATTTTTCAGCTTTATTTCTCTGAAATGAAATTTCAGTGGGTTTATATTTTGGAACGTATGATTCACTACTAATCCCTAATTGAATTAGAGAAATATTTCATTCTTTTTCTTCGGGATAAGTTTGAAATATTTTTATAAATATATTCCAATGCTTAATTACAAAATAAAAAATTTCTACAACATCAGATACTTGCTTGGGTAAAAATTTAAGAAGATTTTAATCTTCTAAAGAAATCATTCTTATCATTCCATATTTATATAATTCAGATATAATTTTTAAATCAGAATTTTCATATATGTGATTTGATAATTTTCAGGTGAATGAAAGCATATCTAAGAATTAATTCTTTCGCTATATAAAGAAAAGTGTTGCCATTCATTAGCTATTTCTATAATATTCTTTTTAGGACTCATGTTCTTATTTTGCAGTATTTTCGATAAGAGGGTTCATAATTGAAGGAAGTTAATACTTCTTTAGTAATTTTTAGCTTGTTTAAAGCTTTTATTTTTTCAGAGGCGGATTCTTCTTTTATATCTTTTAGATTAGAAAAATCTCTGATTTTTCTTAATTCAAACACATATTAATTTATCTTCTTTGATTTCCCCTTTAAGGTAATCTCTAATTTTTATAAATTCTTTCATAATTCTTTCACCATAAGATATTTCGCATTCGAGCTTCCATATCTGTAATTTCAATACTTCGAGATAGTATGCTAGGTTTGGATTAGACTTTATGTCTTCTTCTAAATTTGCATCATATAATTCCATAGTTTCATCTTGTGATAGATCTATTTCCTGCATAATTCACGAGATAAAATGTCAGCTAAAACATTTTTACTTTCTTGTATATGTTCTAGTTCAAAAGAGAAAACAAAAAATCAACTTTGCCATCTAATTAATCTTTTATTTGATAAAAAATCTATAATTTTTTTCCTTTAATAAAAGATATAGTTGTTTTATTATCAGTTCTGATTAGAAATATTTCATTAAGGAATATTTCAAAAATTTTACTAGATTTTTTAATTACTAAAAGTTCTTTTTCGTTTATACGAGAATTTTGTTAAGTGAGAGTATACGTATTTGAGCCGTATTTGCAGAGATGTTGTTTCTCATTTATTCGTGCTTTAAGAACAACTCCTCATGCAATCTCAGAACTATCAGTTTCTATAATTAAATAATCTTCTGGTATTGGCAAATGAAGTTTTGGTAGATTTTTACATAAATTTTTTATTTCTTGTATGGTATTTTGATCTTTTTCATCCTAATTCTATGCCATATTTTTTCTTAACTTTTTCTGAAGAGGAGCTCTTAATTCTGCTAAGTTTTTTATAAAAGCTTCTGCGTAATTAATGCATCCCAAGAATCGTTGCAAGTCTTTTTGATTGTTTATATTTTTAAAATATTTTTTTTTTGTTAGGATATGATCTTGTAATTCTATGGCTCCTTTATCTATTATTAATCCTAAAAATTTTTTTGTGTTTGTGATAAAAACTGTTTTTTTCTTACTTAATGTTATTTCATGTTTTTTATCTTTCTGAAATAACAGAGTTAAATGTTTTAAGTGTTGAGTAATGTTTTCACTGAATATTAATATATCATTAATATAAATTAAATAAAAATGAGAAAATTCAGAGAATATGTTATCCATTTTCCTTTGAAATATTTGTAGGACATTTTTAAGACTGAATGACATAACATTCCATTGATAATGACCTTGCAGAGTACTAAATGCTGTAAATTCTTAACTCTTTTGATGCATCATAATTTGCCGAAAACTAGATTTGCAATCTAATTTTGAAAATTATTTGACAGTTTAAATATGATTTATCAGTACTTCTTTATTGGGTAAGAAGTATCCATCAAATTTTGTATTTTCATTGAGTTTTTTAGAATTTATTATCATTCAAGCTTTTCTTCTGAGTTCATCTTTGATTTTATAGTTTCATTAAAGTATTATGATTTCCACCATTAAATTAGGATTTCTTTGCACGATCACACCTTATACCCCTCATGATTTACCTCTTACTAAACATAAGAATTCTTTAATTATTTAAATTGGCGAGATGACAATCCGTCTTACTTTTCCCATACTACTTTAAAACCCTTACTTCTTATTTTACCAATGGGATTTCCCTTAATTCTTATGCATTTATAAATTTCCAAAAGATTGTATTAGGAGTGTTGGTAAAACATTTGACATTGCGATATGTTTAGAAGAACCACTTTTGACTTTGATTGTGCTTCACCTCAAGCTTCTTCTCAAGATTTTCTTTTTCTTTTCATCTCTTTTTTAAGAGTTTCTTGTTTTTTCTTTTTCTTCAGGCGATAATTATTATATCTGGTTGAGCAACACATTATTTTTTTTCTTTTTAGAGTTTGAGCTTCCTACTCCATCCTGAATCATATGTTTCCTTACCGCTCAATCCGCTCTTTGGTTCTTAAATAAACTTAGTCAAATAAAGGCCCCTCCCTTGTAAAAAAGAATGGTAAGGTTTCAAGCAAAATTCTAAGGATCAGCAATAAGTTTCATAGTCTAATCTTTTTAATTGCTTAGAGATTTCTATGTTTGGATGAAGGAAATCACTTGAGGCACAAAGCTAATATTCTACACATCATCCTAACTTTTTAGTGAATTTCACAATGCCTTAGTAATACTCTTGCTTCTTATCAATAAAGGATCGGGACTCATAAATTTTTGCAATCACTTGAAATCATTAGCGAGTAATAGATTTTTTTAAGGGCAACTAATAGCGTGAATTCCCTCCCCCATGCTTAGTTCCTATCCTATCGTTTAATGATTCCCTGTCAAATAATCTTAGCAGAACATAATATAGAAAAAATAAAAATTTGGTCCCAACAATTTGCAGAAAAAATATGGAATCAGACATGCTTGCAAGATCTATAAAACTAAACAACAAAACATGTCATATTAAGGGAAGTAATGTACAATTGAGAAATAGATCATGTCAAATGAAGCACAATCATGGTATATGCAATCCTAGATGAAATCACATAATAGCAGGCAATAAAATAATACATCACAAGTCCATCAATAAAACTCCAAAATCAAAAAATAATACTCCACCCCTCTTAAACCCATTATTCATCATCCTCTTCATCGTCCCTCATATCCGCCCCAGACTACTCTGGATTGTACGGTAATGAGGTTGGGAAGTCCAAGGGCTCTGGTCCGACGAGCCATCCCTGCCGCCGATACATCTCAGACTTCACTGTGTCGTACTGGTATCGATACTCATAGTGTTGGTGCTGCTGCTCGGTGTGGTGAATAGATCACTTATGGATCTGGTGTAAATTGTAATTAAGCCCATAAATTTAGATGTAAACTCCTAAACCTGCTAGGCAAGCTGGCTTATCGTCTTAGGCCGTGATGGTGACTCCTCTCTCCTTGTCGCACTTCCTTGTGGCTCTCTGAGCCCTCTTCTCGTAACAGGGTATACTCGTAAGACCAAATGATCCCGCGAGTGATAGCCCTAGGAGCCTGTAGGAGCTTCTCACCTCGCCCACCTGGTGCATCAGCAAGGTTGCACATACCGGTGACCAGGTGTGGGAGATCCTGTCCTACGGTAATGCCGCGATTAATGATAATACCCAGGGAGGAAGTGAGGAGCGAGTCAATATCGATCGACGTGCCCTTTTGAATACAGTAGTTCAAAATGACCCGATCCTTGGTTACTTCTGTGAGGTTCGTGGTGGGCATGATCCTGATATAAAATTAAGTAGTGCAAACCTTGAACTCCATTGAAGAGCTTGAAAAATTTATAATTCTCTTCCCTCCGCCATTGGGCTCGACTATTGATGAGAAAATTACAAATTTCATTGTAATCAGAGTCCAAGAAGTGTGAATACCCGCATAGTGCACGTGGGGGACGTTCAGATAGGCGTTTATTGTGTCGAGGTCATATGCCACCCATTTCCCCTCACGAAAATTGTTATCCACAGTTTTCTTCACGTTATCGGAGAACTCGCGGACAATAGGAACGACTGTAGGTATAATTTTATAGACACTCTCAGCCTCTTCCTTCTATCTGCTCAGCAATTCCCCCTCTCGGTGCCGAAAACACTTGTTCCGGGATTAACTTTTTTGACACAAGAAGATCACTAAAGCGGTTAACTGGTCCGCACTTACGAACTCTTTGTTGTCAAAGCTAAATTCTTTCCTCTTACATTTGGTTTTCTGAGCCATTCCAAATGTAGGAGGAAAGCGTGTCACAATGCACGATAAAAATTACCCAAAACACGAAAAACAATCTCTTAGAAGCTAAGGACCGTAGATCTGACCTTCCTTCAGAGTTCACGGCCCTCGGTGGTGGTTTCCTATAACTCAGGCATTTTTAGGGTGATTTCGCAAAAGGGTTGGTGGAGGAGAAGAACGGTGAATCAGGAAACACCAGACTTTAAAAAGGTTTGGCGCGAGCGCGCCGCAATACGATTGCAGGCGCGCCTTTGTATTAGGATCAGACACGGCACCGTATTTATGAGCACGGGTGCGCCGTATTTATGAGCACAGGTGCGTCGTGTTTATGAGGACGAGTGCTCCGTGTTTATGAGCACGGGTGCTCTCTCGTCCTTAGAGCTCGCAGGTGGGCTGACGGGTGCTGGCGCGCTGAGTGGTTTGCGCCGGCCCACTGGTATGGGTGCAGGTGTGTTGTAGGGTCAGCACGGGTTTTCCGTGCTCTGGTTTTTTGGCACAAAAATCCCTCTGATCCGAAGCGGGCGCGCTGGTTTTACGCGCGGTGCGATGTATGTGGCGCTGGTGTGCCCTAACTCTAGGTCTGTGCGTCGTATGGGTCGCGGGTGTGCCCTAACTTTGGCACGGGTGCGTCAGTGTATACAAATACTGAATGTTCTACTACTCTGTGGAGATCAAGGCAATAGAAAAACACAAACAAGAACATAATGAAAAAACATACAAGATACTCAACAATAAAAAGTACAAATTCAAAGATAACGCTTGAGTTGCTTCCCAAAGTAGCGTTTGGTTTAATGTCTTCAATCAAATGATGTCGGATCTACTGTTGGATGATTCCAACATCAAGGTTTCCTTAGGACCTTTCCTATCGCCTCATAGGCATAGTTTAACCTATGACCATTTACTTTAAAAATACTAGTGTTTTTTTTGTCCTATCGTCCCAAAAGGTTATACTTTTACTACCGTGAAGGGTCTGAACCACCTGAGCTTCAGTTTTTTTGTGAAATACTTTCAATCGAGTGTTGCAAAACAAAACCTCTTGTCTAGGTTGAAATTACTTCTTAATCAACTTTTGATCATGCCACTTTTTCATGTTCTCCTTATAGATTTGTGTATTCTCACATGCCTCTTGTCCAATTTTTTTCCAATTCATTTAATTGTATCAATCACCTTTCTACCACATCTTGAAGATTATAATTTAATTCTTTAATTGTCCAATATGTTTTATGTTCCAATTCCACTAGCAGATGACAAGTCTTCTAAAAAATAAGCCTATATTGTGATAACCTTATGGATGTCTTAATGGTAGATAAGTCCACAAACATTCATCCAACCTAAGAGATCAATCCTTCCTCTACTGGGGTTAACAATTTTTTTTTAAATCATCTTAATTTCTCTGTTAGAAATTTTGTCCAATCTATTAGTCTTTGAGTGATAAGTAGTAGCGATTTTATGTGTGATTCCAAGTTTTGCTACTAATGTCTCCATCATTTTATTACAAAAATGACTGCCTCTATCCCTAATGAATACTCTTGGTTTCCAAATCAATTGAAAATTATATTTCTTTAAGAATTTCAGAATAGTTTGACCTTCACAATTTGGCAATGCCACCGCTTTAATCCACCTGGAGACATAGTTTACTGTTATCATGATGTAAGTTTTCTCTAAGGATGGTATGAATGATCCCATGAAGTATAATCTCCAAACCTCAAATATTTCTACTTCTAAATTTATCTTCAAGGGCATCTCATTTCTCTTTGAAATATTACCTACCTACTGACACCTATCACAACGTTTCACATATTCATTCACATTCTTAAAAAGAATTGGTTAATAAAATCCCGTTTGTAAAATTTTAATAACAGTTCTAAAACTTATCAATTGCCCTCCCGATTTGGAGTCATGACAACACTTAATAATATCGTCAACCTCTTCCAATTGGACACACCTTCTAAGAATCCGGTTCTTATATTTCCTAAAAAGATATATGTCATCCCAATAGTAGAACCTGGCTTCAAAAAATATGTTCTTCCCCTGGTGGTAGTTCAGAATGTAAGGTACGATCTCGCTTACATTAAAGTTTGCTATGTCAGTTTACCACGGGATGTGCTCCTCAAATATGGCGAGGAGTTGCTCATCGGGGGCGTTCTCATTTATGTTGACAAGACACGCTTGAGAATTCCCCAGTTTGAGTCTGGACAGGCGATCTGTTACCTGGCTTTCTGTACCCTTTCAATCAACAATCTCCAAATCAACTTCTTGTAGAAGAACCCATCGGATCAAGTGTGGCTTGACATCCTTCTAAACTACAAGATATCTGATCACAGCATGATCAATGTATATCGTGACTTGTGTTCCTATAAGGTAGGACCTAAACTTTTCGAAAACAAACACTATGGCCAATAACTTCTTTTTTGTGTTGGTGTAACTCATTTGGACATCATTGAGGGTTCTACTGACATAGTATATGACATGAAAAACCTTGTCTCCTCTGGCCTAGTACCGCTCCTACGGGATTATCACTCACATTGCACATCAACTGAAAAGACAAAGTCCAAACGGGTGGTACAATCATAGGTGCAGTGACTAATTAAGATCTTAGTGTCTCAAATACAGCTAGACAAGTCTCATCAAATAAAACAACACATCATTTTCCAATAAGTAACATGGACTTGGCGATCTTTGAAAATTCCTTAATATATCGACGGTAAAACCTGATATATTCAGAAAACTCCTAATCCCCTTTGCAGAAGTGGATGGTGGATGTTTTTCAGTCACTTGAATTTTGGATGGGTCTACCTCCATCCCCTTTTCAGAAATCTTGTCCCAAAAGTATTCTTTTTGTGACCATGATCTAACACTTCTCCTAATTCAACATTTGATTGGTCTTCTTACACCTCAACAAGACTTGGGCAAGATGTTTCAAGCATAAGTCAAAAGAGTCACCAAACAGAGAGAATTCATCCATAAATATTTCAATCTCTGTCTCAATTAGATCTGAAATAATGGACTTCATGCAAAGTTGAAAAGTGGCTGACTCATTGTGTAGTCCAAAAGACATTCTCTTAAATGCAAAGGTTCCATAGGAGCTTATAAAGGTGGTCTTTTCCTGGTCCTCTGAAGCTATTGTAATATGTTGGTATCCTGAATAGTCATCTATAAAGCAGTAGAAAGGGTTCCTGCTAAGCTATTTGAAATCTAGTTTAGAAATGACAAGGGAAGGTGATCCTTCCTAGTAAGAGAATTTAGCTCCCTATAGTCTATACAGATCCTCCATTCGGTGACAATCCCAGTGGGTACTCTTTCTATAGCAGATTCCTCCCTATGTGTTTGATCCTCATCCTCAATCTCTTTTGGCTCTACTTGGTCTTCTTCCAAACTATCCATAAATTTTCTATCTACTATTTTTTCCACTACGTCAATCCTATAGCTATGGTACTCTTCCTCACTCAATTTTGTCGAAATAATCACAAACAATGTTGATAGTTCTCCTAAATAAGCATACTTGAGATGGCTAGGTAAGGTCTTTATTTCTAACTCAGGGGCGGACTCAATGGTGGCACAAGTTGGCATTGTTGGTGGTATCCAGGAGTTCAAATCTCTCCCTAAATGTCCTAGGGTTCCCTTCTAATAGTAGAGCAGATTCCTCCCTATATGTTTGATCCTCATCCTCCATCTCTTTTGGCTCTACTTGGTCTTCTTTTAAACCATCCATAAATTATCCATCTACTACGTAATCCACTACGTCAATCTTATGGTAATGGTCCTCGCTTTAATCATGGGGAAACCTCATTGACTTCAAGGTATCAAAGATCGTTTCTTGATCATTCACTCTCATAACCAATTTCCCTTCTTAGACACCAATTATTTTCCTACCTGTAGTTAGAAAGGGTCAGCCAACTATCAAGGGTTTCTCCTTATCTTTCTCCATGTCAAGCACCACAAAGTCTGTGAGAATTTTGAACTTGTCCGCCTTCACTAAAATATTACCAATAATTCTCCTAGGATAGACTAAAAACCGGTCCGCTAATTGTATAGTCAAATTGGTTGACTGTGCCTTTGCTAGCTCAAGTCTCTTAAAAGTGGACAATGGCATTAGGTTGATATTGGCTCCTAAGTTACAAATGGCTCTTCCTATAAAATTTTCTCCTATGGCACATGGTAAAACTCCCTGTGTCCTTCATCGTTTGGGGTAACTTCTTCAGCAGGATGACACTACATTCCTTAGTCAATGGAATAGTCTCAAAATGCCCTAATCTTCTTTTCCCAGTAAAGATATCCTTCATGACCTTGGCATAGCTCGACATTTGTCAAGTCCTTCAACAAAAGATATGTTAATGATCAACTGTTTGAAAACCTCTAAGAACCTAGAGAATTGTTCATCCACTTCTTTTTTTCACTCCTTGGGGAAAAGGTGGTGGCAAGCTTTCTTCAGGGTCAATCCTTATGGGTGAGGCTGGCCTCACTACCTTCTTCTCCTTAGTCTCTGGTTCACCTCCTAAGGCAAGGTCTAAGTCTATTGGATCTTCTTCCTAGGGATAACTTCTAACTCTTTCACACTTCTCAATTTAACAGCTTGAACTTACTCAGTTCCTTTCTCCTTAGGATTTACTTTGGTGTTACTTGGGAGTGTGCCTGGGGGGTCTATTATTTGCAGCATTTGCCAACTGTCCTACTCGATGTTCAATGTTTTTAATGGCTACAACTTGGCTCTGTAATTGGTTTCCCTATTTGTGTTATCAACTCAGTGGGTGATATTTTTCGTATGGGTTGAGCATTGGCTTGGAAAGTAGGTGGATGTGGCTGTTTTTGAGGGTTTGCTCCTTGATTATTCCCATGACCTACAAGGTTAACCTAAGGGTTTCCCCACTGCTGGTAGTTGTTACTCTATTGGAAATTTGGATGATTTCTCCAACTAAGGTTGTAAGTATTGAATAGTGGTTCTAGCTATGATTTCTTACGACATTAACAGATTCTAAGATCGACATGCTAGGATCTACCACTGGTCTACACATCGATCCATCATTCGGTGGGAATCCTGGCATGGGATTCGTCCCCAAATTATCTAACTTCCTAAAGATAGTAGCTACTTAGGTCGCTAGATAGCAAACACATCTGATTCGTGCATGCTTGTTACATTCCGGGGGTAACTCTATTAGCTGCCTATTGGAAAGTGTTTGTGTTCATCTCTTCTATCAATCGATAGACTTCATCAAAATGTTTGGACATTAATGACCCTCCTGTAGCAGCATCTATTATGAACCTCAGGGAACCTATTAATTCATTGTAAAACGTTTGAATGATTATTCAATCGGGTAAGGCATAATGTGGGCACCTTTTAATTAGTTTCTTAAATCTCTCTTAGACCTCATAAATAAACTCTCCATCATTTTGGTTAAATGAGTTGATGTCATTTCTAAGTTTTACAATTTTGGATGGAAGAAAGTATTTGACTAGAAATTTTTGGGTCAAGTCATTTCAGGTCGTGATTGATCCTGAGGTGAGGGAATTAAGACATATCTTAGTCTTATCTGTCAGGGAAAAGGAAAAAAAAATCTCAGTCTAACAATATCGTTGGGAACACCGTTGCTCCAAAAGGTGGCATACAGTTCAAAAAAATTGGCGAAGTGAAGGTTGTGGTCTTCAGTGAAAAGTCCCCCCAAACTGGCTATTTTGTGCCATCTGGATTATGACAGATCGCAATTCAAAGGTATTGGCTTCAGCAGATGGGTAATTTATGCTCATGCGGATTTCCTCAACAGAAGGATTGACATACTTCTTAAGTGGTTTCAAGGTGGGGTTGTTTGGGTTACTCATCTCAACAGTGGTTTCAGAAAACAAGTGTGATCTCCTAAGATGTCTAAGAGTGCACTTGGTCTCAGGGTCAAAAGGGGCGAGGTTAACCTAAATTTCTTTGTGCCTAAGCAGAAAAATATGCAACACAATCACATTGACCTACACAACTTAGTCAACAATCTCACATGAAAATGTTACACAGTATGCTAACGAAAATAAAAGAAACTAGAAATTAAATTAACAAAAAAAATTTTTTGCTTTTTCTTTTTTCAGCTTTTTAAAATTTTCAATAGCTACAAAGAAAACAACAATACTATAGATGTAACAATAGAAATAAAAAAAAACAACAAATTAAAAAGTGTCAAAATTAAATTCTAAAATTTTCAACTAAAGTTTTCCTAACAACAGAAACATTATTACAATCTTTCTCCTTCAACGACGTCAAAGATTTGATGCGCCAAACTTACCGCAATGTAAGTCGGCTGCACCATGCAAGTGTTCATGTCAAGTAATAGTTCGATTATAGGTTATTGCGTATCGATCACACAGGGAAAGTGTAATAATTATTTCAGCAGAAAAATTTTTAGTTCACGAATCGGTTAACCTAGCTTGGCAGTTTCACAAAGAAGGTTTTAAATCCTATTCCTAATAAAAACATAATAGATCATGGATAGAAGAAACAAACGAAGCGGGAAAAATCTTAAGAGTTTCGTCAAGATTGATGAGGCTTGTGTCTATGTGATTCGGGGATCGTGGTTAGATTTTTATAAATATATTTTTACATGATTGTTGTCAATCTGGGATATGTTACTATTTATGCCTATGTCTAGATCAAAAGAAGTCTAGAGTCTATGAAGTTGAGGTTTCCTCAATCCCCATGTCATTTCAAATAACTATTTCAATCCCCATGAATGATTGTAGAATTCCACTGTAATATGTCTATTTTCACAGAATTATGTGGTTATGCAACGGTTAGAAGACGTAACTTCACGAAATATTTGAGCATGCTAGTTGACAAGACTATGAGTAAATTACATTCTTAGGTTAACCAACAACATAAGTCATGAAAACACGATAAAGCGTTATGGGAAAAAACATTTTGGAAAACCATGATGAAAACCACTACTCCTACGTTACAGAGTCACGAAAAAGAGCTTAGACATGCATGTTCAAGAAAACCACATAACAAAATTTATGCAGGTCTTTATTGCAAGAGATAAATGAAAATAAAACTTACAATAAAGACTTTTCTTCTTCACACTAACAGCACCTCTCCCTTAGATACACAAATCTCTCAAAAACTTTCAAGGACTCAAAGGAAGAAATCACCACTTTAGGTTTTAATCCAAAGGAATGAGAGAAACATAAGGAGATAACTCACTTTAATCAAAATATCATCTCTTTTACAGCCTCCAGAAGCCCAAAATACCTTAAATCCGCCATCAAGAGCAAATATATAGAGAGGGCTCTGCAAAGGCAAGAAAATTCTTGCCAAATAAGTTTTAGCTAGTTGGGCGCAGGTGCGCGGTGATTTCGACTCGTGCGCGCTGGTTTGGCGCTTGTGCGCTATGTCTACGGCGCAGTTGCACAAGGGTGCGCTTCAGCTAGCACGAGCGCTTTACAGCGGGTGCTGGCGCGCTGGACCAAATCCTCTTATTTGTGCTATTTTTTGCTCTTTTCCACTCAAATTTTATGTTTAACCTGTTTCCTGCACAAGTAAGACAAAAATACCTTTCTCAAGCATAATATTAGTCGTAAAGATGTAAAAACATGTGGAAATGTGCCATAGAAATATCCCATATTCAGCATACATCAACCAGCCATCCCCAAAGGTTAAAACTTTAGTCTAGGGAATAAGAGGTTATGACTTTATAGCTAAGCCGTGTGATTTGTGGTGAGTCCTCTGTATGCTTAGTGAATAGCTAATGGAATTATGGTTTCGTCAATCCAATTTAGCTGTATGTCATTATAGCTGATCCGTAGTCCAAGCTTAATTTAACTCTCTTGTTGTAGATAGAGTATTTCCTTGACTTATAAGTTTTCTCTGATGGATATTGGAAAGATATAGTGCTTTTTGAGGCTTGAATGTCTTCAAAGAATCACTGTAATATATTGGTTTCCCATTTTTTTGGTGCTTGAATGAACTCTGAACTTTGTTTAGCAGTTGAATGTATTCTAGATCGCAATGGCAGCAGCTTTGGAACAAATAATAATAGCATATGTCAAGTAGATACAGCAACAACCAGCAAACCAATTGTGCCAGCAGTAGCAAAAGGCAACGTAGTGGCAACAAAATAGTGGCGTGGATCTCCACTAATTTGATTGCTGCTGTAGGAAAATAAAGATGGCCTTCAGTTATTGGCTACGGCCACCAGAATAACGCTTGTATTTCTTTTTAGATGGACTGTGAAATTTGGTTGGGAACAATTAGAAAAGAGAGAATTTCGGGAGGAATTTTTTATTAATTTTACTGCATAAATCTGGTTTTTTAATGGGCAAATATATTAGCAAGTTAAACTAATCCGCTTCTAAACAAATCCTAAATCAAGAAGAAATTTTATTCATTAGCAACTAGATAGGTTCAAACTAAAAGATAATTTCAGTTGGAATTATTCTTATCCTGAATTTAAAATTTAAAGCCAAGCTTATCCAAATAATGTTGGAAATTTATCTTTATTTTGCTGTAATTTGTATTTTTATCTAAAGGTTCAGCTTTTGAGGACTTGATCTTCCTTTTATGATGTCTGATTAACCCTATGGACTCTGGGTGACAGTTGCTATCAAGAAATCGTAGCTTTAAAACTTTAACGAACATGTTATTTTGATCTATTCATCTTGCATTACTGAAATTTAAGGGGGGCTTATTCTTCTTATAGGCTTTTTTTGAAGTGGACATGTAGATTGAACACATTGTTCATGATTTTGTCCTTAGATCATGGTCACTTTTTTAGGAGGAACTCATTATTTGAATTTTGGTTCTCAATATGAGATAAAATTTCTTGTTCAGGTTCTTTGGTTTATCACATGGCTTTACTTGGTTGCTTATTTTTCCTCCCAATATTGGGTCTCTTTTGTTACATGTCTAATAGTGGTAGTTTTCTATTATATGAGGATGTCTTTTTCTATAGTTATTTTCTACTAAAACAGTAGATGCCTAGTAAGTCATGATAATTGTCATATATTTGGCCACACAAAAGAAAATATTTAAGACATAGATGTCAAGTAAGACACGATAATTGTCAGATACTTGCTCACACAAAAGAAAAATATTTAAAACAATGTGAAAATTTTCTTTAAAAAAAATGAAAAAAAAATGAGGAGAGAAATGCCAAGTCCAACGATCAATGCTGGCCCGTCTTTATAACTAATGGTATTGCCGAATGATATAGCAAAGAGATTGTCCTATGATGAGGTTATGCATGAGTAATTCATTGTAAGGATATAGATCAAGCAAGAGGTGATTATTGTCTTTATCAACAACAATAACAACTAGAATTTGTTTTTGCCATTATGATGCGAAAATTAAGGTTGACCATTAAATTTGATGTTGCGGTTGATTTCTATGATGTGCGTTGTAAATATCTTTCAATATTACAATACACACACGACAACACTATAGTAAATATGTAGTTCAATCCCAATAAAAATAAATTCAGTATAAATAATATTATCTTTTAAAATCTCTAAGATGTCAAACCTCGTAATAATAATGCAAGTATACGTATCGTTCAAGTAATAAATGACTCTAATGGAGTTCTAAGTATCGATCTCATAGAGAGTTGAAAATTCTTATGGTTATAAAGTCAAACACAATATTCAAACTATAAAACTTAAGTAAGCAAAACAAATTTAAAATAAATTTAATGTGCGCTAAATGAAATACAGTTAAAAGAACTAAGTTAACTAAACTAATTGCTAAACTTCAAAAGTAAATTTATAAAGACTAAACAAAGTTTTGAAACGAAGAGTTCAAATTCAAGAAAGCTTCCTTCCCCTTTACAATGAGTTTATGAAATATGAAGAAATTAAAATCATTTAAAATACGTATAAAATTTTATTGTGTCAAATAGTATATTTTATGCCCATCAAAGTATATTTTTTAATAATTTTGCGCACATCAAAGTATATTTTCTTATTTTTTTGCATGCAACTCTATGGATTACATTCTCACTCATGAAATTGAATGTGACTTACACTATTGTAGAAATCATAACCATTTCAGATCATATGTTTCTTAATAAATTTTAACATTTTAATTGACCATATCGAAAAGTAAATGAAGATCAGAGTTCTAATTATCACAATTTATTGACATTTAAAATTTTACAAAATTAAAACTAATTCTTCACCAAATCATATTTCATTGTATGAAGAAAGATAAAGAAAACTACTCAGAATTTATGAGAAGAATACGACAAAACACGGATTTCATATATAAAAACAAATTTGCAAAACAAAAAAAGAAAAAAAAAACACGACTATTCTCCCACTTATTCTCAAGCAAATCCTTAGAAGTTCCCTTTAAGCATTTTCTCTCTTTACAATCACACTCAATTCTCTCTTAGAAGTGTAATGAAGAAGAAATATCTCACATTCCTTCTTCTTTTACAACCCTAGAAGAAAATCCTCTTCTCCAAGACTTCTTTGTAAAATGCACTAGGATCATGAAAGTTCTCTATTTTGGCTCCAAATTTTTATCTTTTGCTACTTTTTGCTTCAAATACCTAAAATTGATATTCCTGCAATAAAAACTTGAAAATACCATTCTTTAAAATACAATATCACAAAAATAAGCATAAAATGTATATATAAAATTGTACATTATTTTTGATGTATCAATATTCTATCCTAAACTTTATTCTTGGAGTTAAATTGTGAAGTATCTTTGATCACTGGCGTACGTAAAGCTTGTAGTCACCAAGAATTGTATCGATGAGATAGTATGTGTGATGGTTCAACTTAGCATATGCCATGTTATTTTCGACAACTCATGTCCTTATGATAAGCATGCATTATTGTCTTAATGAAATTTATAATATTAGCTTACAAAAGAAGGAATGGTTTTTTTATAGGAATAGGAAATATGATGTCCACTCAAAGATGTAGTATCAATATAGCATGTAGGTAGACTTCGCAGTGTGGGTAAAAAATTTTTACGAAGTTGGTCCATTTAATTGATATAGAAAGAAAACAACATTCTTTCTCCATATTAGGCAAAGAAGGTTGCACACAAATCTATAAATTGCACAAGGAGAAAGAGGCCCACTTCATTTTCGACATAATACTGTCAAATCTGTTATATATTGAAATTCAATTTTCAATACTTCATTAAAGTGTTCTTCGGATCAATAGTCGTCGTTACAATATCATAAATAATTATTTTTCTCGGTTTTTTTAGCAATACTAAAGTTGTCAGCTTGTTTATTTATGTATCGTCGTATAATTCTCTCATTCGATTAAATCTCCCTCCCGAATCATATAAACAATTTAAATAGAAGAGGACTCAAATAACAAAAGGGCATAAAATAACAAATAAACAAACAAATAAAAAGAGAAGAGACGAAAGACTTATATATGAGTAATTTTCGTTTGATGAGTCGAAAAAATACGTTCAAACGGGACCAGATCGAAATACCTCGAAACGTAACATCCACGAAGAGAATCCCTATACAAGCCACCGGTAACCAGAGAACCTAAAAAAATATTTTTGTTCTAGGGTCAAGAGCACTCTCAAAGGAACGTATTCCAATTGGTTAGTTACATCTTGAGAGATATCTAAGAATACTCTCGATATAAGGGGTTTCATTTTTGTTATCATGAACCTGAAGCATAAGTTATGAAAGGGTGGTTACTTCTTATGGTGCTTCGAAGCTCACGCTAAGCCATCAGACAGAGAGTCTCACGTTCTGAATGGATAGCCACTCGTCGACATATGAAACATACAAAATAATGATAATCATTTTGACAAGGATATTCTTATACGTCAAAGCACGTCCGGGCCATATGTGTAGAGGACAAATCGTCATATCCCAAACGGACGACAAGTTATCAGATTTGGATCTTCAAAATGATATCAACGAAGTCAAAAGAGCAGATAGGGCTCAACAAGGGTAGTCAAATATAAAGATGAGTGGTCCTAAGAGGTAGATATAGTTAGATCGGGGTACCACAGACCCGTCATCTCAAGCTACTAGGACGCTAAGTATACTCGATCGCGAAGGTAGTCGACCCAACACATCATGAGATTTCCGGCCAGCAATTCGTGAATTGCGTCATCCACGGGGGATCTCAGTAGCGCTAAGGTCAAAGAAATGAGACTTTATTATATGACTATTGGCTGAAGCTCGAAGATGTGAGACTTATACCCGTCGAGATGACAAAAATTCCTCAGGAAAGAAGAGGTCCAACTACATTGTTGTAGACGCTCCAAAGAAAAGGACTTATACCCGTCTTGGTCGGAGAGTCTTTTAACACCCTAGACGCACTAGAAAACCTTATATGTATAAAGCTATGTGGGGCCTGTCGGGTTGGAGAAACATGTGGGCTTCTCCTCGAGGCATGCAACTTGATGTAGGTATCTATCATAATCCTAAGTGGGAGGCCCTATTAAACATAATTGGGGATATGCCCGTGCATATAGTCCATTTTAAATTCGGCTCGAAGGCCATACAAAAAAATAAAAGACTTGATCTGAAAATCCTAAATATTTTAAGCTTACAATTTTGATTACCTTAATCTTTTATTAGGATTTTTAAGTAAATAAATTATAATTTTAAGGTCCTTAATGAGCTTAGATTATATTTTTCGTGAAATTCCAGATGCACGAAAATAAACAATAGAAACAATCTAGGCATGCAGACACTAAAAAAAAAACACTTCGAAAGAATATATAAGAGGTTAAAAATGTCGTTGGGTGGGCAACATATCCCAGGAAAGCAGGAAAAGCGACCGGACTCCACATATACATGCCTAGTCCTAGATCTATACTAAAATATTTAAATTTGGACTTAAGATACGAGACATGAGATGATGCTTCTGATTTCCGTCACGTAGTTCGATGTGTCATACATCTCGATACCCATGTCTGTACCTTATTTCCGATACAGACTCAGCCTAAGGACTATCAAATACATCAAAGAGAAATGACTCGACTTGCATAAAACGAGAGTTAGCTAGGAAAGCCATGCACTGCACATAATAAGTTGTACTTTATAATCGGAGAACTAAGTAGCACCTGCAAACAAAAATGTTATAAATGATTACATGCTCCCTCATAGTAGTATCTGTGTGTGCAAGTATGGGCACAACTCTCTACAGAAGAATGCCCTACTATACCATGCACATTAAACAAACTAGCACACCAAAAAACAGAAAAATGACGCATGTTTAGCATGAAACAATATGACACAGAATAATAGCCAGAGGCGTCCAAAAAATACTACATAGTGTCTTAAATCTTAGCCTAACGCACTATCTAATGACAAATGTCTAAATCAACATTCAACTGTAGGGTAGTTCTTTGAGTAGGTATGAATTTGACGAGGTCGGCGAACCAACCCCATTTTGAGGATCCAAAGGATCTAAAAGATGTCACCCAAGATGTATTTTAAAGGGTTGACTTTATATATGACTTAGCTCTGCTACATGCATAGTTTTAAAATAAGGCGAGCGTAGTAAGTAGAAAAATACAACTTTGTAGTTTAAAATAAGGGTCATTAAATACGGGTCCGTAACATGCAAGGGTGACATGAGGTAGATCCTTTGCACGGTCATACTCATGTCAATCCCGATGACTTAACTCACATTGCTCACCGGGATCAACCCGAAAAATAATATTCGTTAAGGCATTGTGACCGACATGAGAGTCACTCTCCTATCGAGTCTGGTTTACTATCCATACAAGCATGCAAATGCAAATGAAAGCAGTCAAATGACAAATGGTGACGAAGAGTACGTCGTGAAGGCAGTGACTCAAGGTAAGATAGACATAGCGTGATGACAGCGGCCCAAAGAGGGTATGTCGAGGTGGTAGTGACCCAAAGGAATGGGCATGCCGTGACGGCATCAACTCGAAGTGGTTATGATGATGTAGCAATGATCCAAAGGGATGGACACACTGTAGTGACAACGACTAAGAAAGGGTATGCTAGTGAGACAGTAACCCAAAGGGATCGGCATTTTGTGGTGACATCGACCCGAAAAGGGTATGCTGGTGAGACTGTGACCTAAAAAGATAGGCATGCCGTGGTGGCAGCGGCCCGAAAAGGGTCTGCCAGTGAGACAGTGATCCAAAGGGATGTGCAACTCAAGCAAATGCTAATGATCATGTAGAGAAACACATACATGGTGCAATGAAACATGCAGGTAGGAAAGCATGCACGTGCACATGCACAACATACGATGTTGCAAGTGATTAGTCGACTGTGCCGGGGTAACCAGTCGAACCAAAGTGTTGTGCTAATCAGTCTGGAACAGCCGGTCGAGGCACAAGTGGTGTTGGCCAGTACGGGACGACCGATCGAGGCATAAGTGGTGTCAACCTGTCCGGGACAACCGGTCGAGGCACAAGTGGTGCAAGTGCGAGTGCAATATGTAAGATGATCCATGCAAGGCACACATGGCATAATCCAAGGCAAGCAAACATGCTCGATAGAAAATCATGCTCGTGCTAACGTTCTCGCTTAGGAATTTAGGGTTTGACACTTGGATATGCAAAATCGCCACCTCTTGTTTCGGCGAGGTATGTGGGGACTTTCTCCCTGAATTTTCAAAGGGAGAACTCTCCATGACGTTCTGAAATGGGCTAGCTATAAAGCTTTTTTCGTTTCACAAACTTTTCAAGACTTTGCAAAGTGAGCTAGCTACAAAGCTTTTCTCACTTTGCCAAGTCCAATCTCCCAATTTCTCTAAGAAAAATTGGTGAATTCAAAGCAAAGAAAGGAAGAGAATCCAACCCATTAGGACTAGTTATAGGGTTCACAACAAAGGGATTCACTCGGCTCTACGAAGAATGTTTGGCCACGCATGGAAAACCCTAAACCCAAAGACTCACCCTATGAAGACTAACGATCTATCACATTGGTACGTGGTCGCGCCGATTAACGACGACCGACACATTCACCCTGTGTGTGTGATGGAACCCACACACCCATGTGTGTGATGACACCGCTTGACATATTCAGTGAAATTAAGTGTCATCGTTGGCCAATAATAAACAATACGTTTGATCTTGATTTTAATTTTGGGACTCGATTGATGGGACCCACAAACACCCTCATTGACTTCAGTCATGACCTTTTGGGCTTCATCATTCTTAACGCATTGCAACCACATCTGCTTAAAAGAATGCCGATACAGAGTATTGTTAATGATGATAAGTGAGAGTGCCCTCTTCTGGATTTGAGAGGCGAGAGAACCATCATCGGGGAGAATTGCCCTCATCAAATATGCGATGATGGCCTGGCGCCAATCATCAAGTGTTCCATCAGAAGCATCCATTGCGACACCATCAGTATTTGGAGGTGCGTAACCCGAAGGGCTGGAAAGCGTCGATGACAGGATTTTTCTTTATTGGATCATGACTGTCACGGGATTTCCATCAGGGCTCGATAGCTCTTTAGCTAATTTAGCAAGAGTATTGGCCTTGCCATTAAGGGATTGATGTATCTTAATAAGAGTGTCCTCGGGAATGAGCTTGAATAACGCCATAATCTTCTCATTGTAGGCTAGGAGTTCAGGCTTGAGGACCCTGTAGGTTCCTAGGACTTGGCTTATGATGAGTTGAGAATCACGATTGATTTTGATTCTCACGATGCTCATCTAGATAGCCAACTCAACTCTTGAAATTAAGCCTTCATATTCAGCGACGTTATTTGTATATGGTTCTACTAAACTGTAAGAGTAGCGGGGGATGTCGCCTTCGGGCGATACGAAAATCAACCCGATCTTGGATTGTACTTTTGAAAGAGATCCCGGTGGGCCTTCTTTTAAGGAAGAATCCCCATCAAAGTATATTTCCCATTGTGGGGAATGAATGACCATCAAATGCTATCGAGAAAATCATCATTAAGAGGCGAATCTGTCAAGATCGGATGAGCTGCTAGAAAATCAACCAACACCTGCCCCTTGACAACCCGTAGAGGGATATACAAAACGTCAAACTGGGATAATATCATAACCCATCTAGCCAACTGTCCAACTAAAATGGGACGTGTCATGAGATACTGCAAATGGGTTTATCCTTGGCGTGAGAGCATGTAATGTCTCAACTTTTTGACTGAGAATATCAATGCCAATTAGTGCTTTTTAATCGACGGATATCTCTTCTCAGCGGGGATGAACCGTCGACTAAGGTAGTACAGAGCGTTCTCTTTCCTCTCATTCTTTTGAGCTACTAAAGCTCCTATCGACTCATCGAGAGCGGCAATATAGAGAATGAGGGGTTTAACTGGTATCGAAGCTGCTAATACTGTAGGATTCAATAAATAACGCTTGATATCATTTAAAGCATGCTGATATGCTTTGTCCCAATGGAAACGGACATCTTTCTTAGTTAGAACAGAAAAAAAGTTGACATCTACTAGATAGGTTTGAAATGATCCTCCTAATGCAGGCAAGCTTCCCCTGAAGGGAACTCAGTTTCGTCATACTTTTAGGAGGTTCCATCTCCATGATGGATTTAATCTTGTTGGGATAAATCTCAGTGCCTCTATGATGGACAATGAAACTCAAAAACTTTCCGGAAGATATGTCAAAGGTGCGTTTCAACGGGTTCATCTTCAGGTTATATTCCTAAGGCTTTCAAAGACAATCCTCAAGTTTGAAAGATGATCCTCTTCAGAATGACTCTTAATTACTACATAATTGATGTAACACTCGACCTGATGATGTAGCAAGCCATTAAAGATATGCATCATAGCATGCTGATATGTTGCCCCGACATTCATTAGTCCAAAGGGCATGATCCTAGCAAAATATGTCGATTGAAGTACGAAACGCCTTATGTTGTTCCTCATATGGGGCCATCTGGATTTGATTATAATCGGATAAGCCATCCATGAAGGAAAACATCACATGGGAAGATGCAACATCAATCGTGAGTTCTGGAATCGACAACTGAAAATCATCTTTTGGGCGGCCTTATTCAGGTCCCGAAAGTCGATGCAAACTCGTATCTGTTTATTCTTCTTTTGAACGGTTATGGTGTTTGCAAGCCATGCAGGGTAGGAGACCTCCCTAATAAAGCCAGCTCGATGAGCTTTTTGGTTTCTTCAATGACTCGTTGCTTTATCTTGTGTCGCATCCTTCGAGGTGTTTGTTTCACAGAGACTACACTCAGATCGATGGTCAAATGATTTACTACCACCGCTGGAGCTAGACCAGGCATCTCAACATAGCTCCAAGCAAGAATCACGAAGCTCTTTCAGGATTTCTAAAATATTAAAAACGATAGAATCCGACAAAAGTTTGTTAATAAATATCGGACGAGGATCATCAAGCGTACTAAGGTTAATCTCAATCAACTCGTCAACTGTCGAAGAGACACCATCCTCTAGCTCGTGAGGAGTATCTTTAACTTCTACCTCCTCAATAGTAGAGGTGAGGAGAAATCATTCTACATGAGACTCTAGGGAATCTGGGATTATTAGCCTTTTTAACATAGCCTGGTCCAGATCTTTCCCCTGGAGGTCTATATTGCCACATAGCTTTAGATAACATGGTTTGGCGAGTAGACCACCTCTCGGGCAATAACCCAACACTAAACATTTTAAAAGTAAGAGGAGAACAATAATAAGAAAGAGGAATATCCTCTGCTTCATTATTCTGAACATTTTATATCAGCATTTAATACATGAGGAATAGCTTTATAGAACAAAATGCCTTTCTCTTTAGACTTTGGTCTAGGAGGCAGATAAAAGGTCTTCAGCTCTTCAACGGCGGAAGCATGCGCAGTCAGCTCCTTGCGATGCCTTCGTGGTATGGGTTCAATGGTCAACACCTCGTCCGACAAAGAAAGTCTAGACAAACGAGGGACCATGCTTGCTGAGGGTAGCAGAAGTTTCTCCTCTTCAGTGCCCTCTGGCTCGAGCTGCTCATGGGTAGTGCCTCATCTGGCTCGGACTCAAAGTCTGACATGGCCTCGATCTTCACTCTACCTTATTGGTAAGATAGGGAGCCTAGGCTCACGTGTTGAAGCTATGAAGGCACGACACCTTTCCTCCTGCTCCTTTTTCTCCTTGCCTTTAACAAGGAGAGAACTAGGAAGAGGAAGGGCTCGTGGACATATCGACCAAATCGAGACTGGCATAGATGCCTTGGATGGTATGTAGAACTCTGCATCATCATAAACTCCCACATCGTTAATGGAGAATGGTTGAACATCCTCGTGGATGGAGAAGTCTCCCTCTCCACGCATGTATTTGATGCATTGGCGGAGGTGGAAGGTTTCGTCCCGTATTTATGGATCCATGGGCATAGCTCTATAAGACGTATTCTCATCGATCACATGGAATTTGACTTCACACTTAAAATCCCCAAACTGGAGTGGCAGAGTGATGGAGCCAAGAGTCTTTTGAACATTCTCATTGAAGCCATTGAGCATAATCTGGTCGGAGCATAACGTCCTTGTGCTCAAGGACAACTCAAGTGTATGAAAGCTAATGATATTTACCGAAGCACCAGGGTTAATCAAAATATGATTTAATGGAGTTTCGTAAATTCTAACCGTCACATATAGCCTAGAAGCAAGTCCCCCTCAGTGAAGGTAACGACAAGCACGTCCGGCGGCATAACTATCTCCTTTATCTTCTCAAAATATGAGTGGAAGACATCGGGCTCACGAAGGGCTCTAATCAATGTCTCTCTCAACTTGGGAGAAAGGAGTGCATCATAGATGCTCAAAGCGGCTGGCAACTTTTTGAGGTGTGCCGACACATTATAGTCCACAATTTTGGTACTCTTTAATTCTTTCACTTATGACTTCAGGATGATCATCTACTGCTTGGGTGATGATACCTTTCTCTTTCACCTTAGAGTTGGGTAAAGCCACTCTAGGAGGGAGAAGTTTACCGCTTCTGAGGCAGGCTTCCTCAACATCCTCGGTAAAGGATCCAGAGAGATCAACTTTTGTGGAACATTCAGCAAAAGACTCATCAAAAATACATTCATGGCCATAGGCCTTACATATATCATTAAATGAATCACTAAGATCATCACAGATGCGGTATGTACCGCTCAAGGAGGGCAATAATGGGTATTGCTCATCTTCTTTATCGTCATCATCATGGTTAGCATCTATGTCAAAATCATTAAGCATAAAAACATGAAACATAAAGACGTAATCAAAATATTCTTCTTTTATTGCTTTGCCATCATAAAATGTGTTAGGAGCACTACAATCCACTCCTGAATCACAAGCAAAAGAAGAAACATTAGAAGAAAGGCTAGAAATCGGAACAACTGTCACCATCTTCACAGAACCTTTCTCATGGGGCTTTTCCAGGTACTGGTTTGGTATCTCAATCTCTCCAGCCTTATAGCGAGCCTCAAGCCAAATCTTGAAAGGATAGCATTCTTCAAAGACATCCCCAAATGTCTATGATACGAACAATAATTGGGCTTGTTTGTCTTCTTCACGTCATTGGATCTTTTTCGGCAGTGGGAGCTGCATCCCCTGCTTAAGCAGGTTCTTGAGCATCTTCTTAAGACAGTCATTCCTAAAAGGATATGTCTTGGATTTCATCTGCTCAAGGGACTAGGATTTTCACTTCTGAGTAGGCGGGCGAGCTTGCTCGGCAGATATAACGGGCTTTTTCAGCTTCTTATCAAATATCGAAAGAGCTAAACTTTTTTCCTTCCTATTTAATGGACCCACAATGGGCTTTTTGCTCTTGGCCTTCTCAGTACCTTTAAAGGCCAAGAAATCCGCTGTATCTTTTAGACTAGTCATTTTTTTTAATCAAAGTTTCGAATGTTTTGATCGTTCTCATCCATAACAGGACGAAAATGGGGCCTTTTATATCTTGCCCATGAGGAATGTGATTGTTTGCTGCTCTTGCAGCTTGGGTTCACACTGCAAACTCAGGTTGCGCCATCGAATAACAAACTCCAACAAGGGCTCAGTAGGACCTTGTTGGGCTAACAATAAGTCACTCAAAGTGATTTGGTGATACGCTCCTGCAAAACATTTTATAAAGGCATTCTCCAATATAACGAAGGTTTTGAATGAGCCTTTAGGTAGATCGACATATCATTCAAAAGAAAACTTCGCAAAACTGGTAACGAAGAGCTGAAGCAAAAGCGCATCATTGTTGCCTATATTGCAACAGAGTGCTCTAAATTGGGCTATATGTTGGCGAGGATTTCCAAAGCTCTCAAACCTCTTGAAGCGAGGGGGGACAAACCCTAGAAGGTATGGAATATACTCATACGCCTTCGGATATGGTCTACCCCGTCGCACAAAGTTTTCGCCCTGTTGGGCTGCCAAAGCAGCTTTAACCTTAGCATCGACCAATGACTGCATGTGCGAGTCGGAAGGGATGTGTTCATGCTGAGAAACATCAGAAGAGGTGGCATGAACATGTTGAGAAGGTGCTGGAGGCATAGAAGGAATGATAGGGTGTGCCTCACCTCAAACTCTGCCCTCTCGCTTTGCAATGACACTATCTGGGTAGAAAGATGGGCAACCTGGGCCTGCAAGTGAGCAATTATCCATCCTTGCTTCGACGCCTTTGATCAACAGCGGAGCCTCCATGGGCTTCAATGGCCTCATGATGATCATCCGCGGTGGGATCAGAGGTGTGGCCCTCAATATTTGGGCTCTGAGCTCGAGTGGTCACAATCTTGACCCGACTAGTGACCATCTCAAAATTGTGGAGTTCCTTGCTAAGGAGGTCATCTTCATCAAGTAAATCCTCCAGAATTTCTAAGAGGCCCCCAGATAAATCATCGCTTGGGGTATGAGAATAGTCCTCAAGTAGATCACCCTTATGATCGATCTCGGGCTCCACCACGGGATCAACCCGTAATGGCTCCGAGATACGCTCTACTAAAGGTCAATGGAACGAGACTCTATCCTATGACTATCGACTAGAGCTCCAAAAGGTGAGACTTATATCCGCCGAGTTGGAAATGATGCCTGAAGAAAGGAAGAAGAAGAAGAGGTCTAGCTACAAAGCTGTTGACACTCCAAACAAAATGTCTTACATCCCATCTAGGTCGGAGAGCCTTCTAACATCCTAGGCGCACTAGACAACCTTCTATGTAAAAAAGAATGTTGGGCCAGTCGGGAAAAAAAAGCACAAGGCTTCTCCTCGGTTCATGCAACATGATGCAATTATCTATCATAATCCTAAGTGTGAAGATCCTATTAAACATGGTTGGAGATATATCCATGCATACAACCCGTTTTAATTCTTGCCCGAAGGTCATGCAAAAAATAAAAGATAAGTTTTGAAAATCCTGAATATTTTAACCCTAAAATTTTGATTACGTTAATCTTTTATTATGATTTTTAAATAAAACTATAATTTTGAAGTCATTAATGAGCTTAAATTGTATTTTCTATGAGATCCCAGATGTGCAGAGATAAACAATAGAGGCAATCCGACAAGCGGGCACTCAAAAGAATGCACTCCGAAAGAATATATATAAAAGATGCCAAAATGCCGCTAGGTTGGTAACATATCTCAGGAAAGCAGGAAAAGTCGTCGGATACTGCTTATACATGTTTGATCTTAGATCTATACAAAAATATAGAAATTTGGACTTAAGGTACGGGACACGAGCTGCCGTTTCTGATACCTGTCACGTGGTTCGATGCGTCATTTCTCTCGAAACCCGTGTTTGCATCTTATTTCCGATACAGGCTCAGCCTAAGGACCATCAATTACATCAAAAGAGAGAGGGGACTCGGCCTAGATAAAACGAGCTGTGCTTGATGTGTATGTGCAAGTATGGGCATGACTCCCTACAAAAGAACGCTATACTATACTACCAGACATATCAAACACACTAGCCCACTAAAAAGCTGAAATGTGACACATGGCTAGCATAAAGCAACACAACACAAAACAATAGCCAGAGACATCCAAAAAATACTACCCAATATTCTAAATCCTAGCCTAGCACACTATCTAATGATAAATGTCCTAACTAGCATCTAAGTACAGAGTAAGTTTTCGGGTTGGTATAACTTTAACGGGGTCGTCGCGCCGACCCCATCTTAAGAGCCTAAAGTATCTAAAAGGTGTCATCTAGGATGTTTTTTAAAAGGTTGGCCTTATATTGGTCTAGCACTGCTACATGCATAATTTTAAAATATGACGAGCGTAATAAGTAAAATAAATTTTTTAGTTTAAAATAAGAGTCCTTAAATGTAGGCTCGTAACGTGCAAGAGTGACATGAGTTAGATTCCATGGATCTTTAGCATTGTCATACTCGTGTCAATCCCGATGACTTAACTTGCATTGCTTATCGGGATTAACCCGACAAACAATGCTGTTAAGACATCACAACTGACATAGGAGCCACTCTCCTATCGAGCCTGACTCGCTATCCATACAAACATGTAAATGTAAATGAAAACAGTCAAATGACATAAGTGGTGACGAAGAGTATGTCATGAAGATAGTGACTCAGGAAAAAATAGGCATGCCGTGACGACAGTATCCCAAAGTGGGTATGCCGAGGTGACAGTGACCGACCCAAAGGGATGGACATGCCGTGGCAGCAGCAGCCCAGATAGGGTATGCCGATGAGGCAGTGACCCAAAAGGATGGGCATGCTGTGGCAGCAGTGGTTCGAAAAAGATATGCCAGTGAGACAGTGACCTAATAGGTGGGCATGCCTTGGCGGCAACGACCCGAAAAGGGTATGCCGGTGAGGTAGTGACCCAAAGGGATGTGCTGCTCAAGCAAATGACATTGGTCATGTTGGCAAACACATACATGATGCAGTGCAACATGCAGGTAGGCAAACATGAACGTGCACATGCACAACATGCAATAGTGCAAGTGGTTGATCGATTATGACAGGCTAACCGGTCGAACCAAAGTGCTGTGTCAATTGGGTCGGGATGGTCATTCAAGGCACAAGTGGTGCTGACTGGTCCGGGACGATCGATTGAGGCACAACTTATTCCGACCTGTCTGGGACAACCAATCATGACACAAATGGTGCAAGTGCAAGTGCAATATGCAGGATAACCCATGCAAGACACACATAACATAATCTAAGGCAAGCAAACATGCTCGATAGCAAACCATGGCCGTGCTAACGTCCTCCCTTAGGAACCTAGGGTTTGGCTCTTGGATATGCGACATCGCCGCCTCTTGCTTCTCCAAAGTGTGTGGGGAGTTTCTCCCCTGATTTTCATTGGAGAAACAGTCCACGACATTGTGAAATGGACTTGCTACAAAGCTTTTCTTATTTCACAAACTCCTCAAGTTTTTGCAAAGTGAGCTAGCTACAAAGTTTTTCTCACTTTGCCAAGTCAAATCTCTCAATTTTTCTAAGAAAATTGGGGAATCCAATGCAAGGGGGAGAAGAGACTATGTTCACAACAAAATGATTCACTCGGCTCTACGAAGGGTGTTTGGCCATATATGAAAGACCCCAACTTAAAGGTTCACTCTTGGAAGACCAACGATCCATCACATAGGCACATGGCTGTGCCGGCTAACGGCGGTCGGCGCACGCACCCTGTGTGGGCAATCGGACCCGCATGCCTACCACAATTAAAACTTAAGGCTAGTTATGGAAAGGAATGCAAAGGAGAAGAAAATCTAACCACCGTGGAGTTTGCTCTACATCAACCAGAGTTCAAAATGAATCTCTCCTAGAAGGTATGAGAGAAGCCCGTAAGTCCTTCCCAAAGTGGGAGAATCTCTCCTCGTCAGAGAGTTTGGTGGTGTTTTCTGAAGTTCGCCGTACTTGCCTTCTCCAAGCTAGGATGCCGCTTGCCTAGGCGTGCTCCTCGAAACCTTTGCCGGAGAGGATGAAGGACAACCTACAAGAAGAGGTGGAGAATAGTTCAATCTCTTGCACTCCCCTTCAAGAAAAACTCCAAAGTTCTTGCACTCCCCTTCAAGCAAAACTCCAAAGTTCCAAGCCCTCGAGGAAGAAGATGATTTTCCAAGAAGAAGAGGGAATGGAGGAGGAGGTGAAAAATGAAGTAGTGGAGAAGGGAAACCCTAGCTCTCCAAGGAAGAAACCTCACCACACTCTCCAAAAGCTCCCTTGCACTCCCCAGCTCCTCTGCAGCAAAATGGCATCCCTCCTCTATGAATGGGAGAGGTTGCTAGGTTAAGCCAACCAAGCACCTTCAAAATGACCACAAAGGCCCCCGATAGATTCTCAAGAAGCTTCTAAAGTGAGGGCAAAAGGGTCGTTTCCCACTCCCCAGGCTGATGAATGAAATCCCTGCGAAAACAATGGCTTTGGGAGTCGAAACAACGTAAAAAATGGCCTAAAATTGTGCCTAGAAGCTGACTGTGGCCTAAGGGCCACTCACCCTAGCTCCAAGGCCCTAGCCAGGCATGTTGAGGCCTTGGCGCCAAGCTCTCGGGAAAATGATGATTTTTGGTTTTTTTGGCACCCTGGCGTCCTGTTTCTTCAACGGTCCGGAAAGGTATTTTGGGACCGTGGGCTCTCGGGG
>NEWO01000146.1:580923-593612 GCA_003013225.1 Phalaenopsis aphrodite | reverse complement strand
TTTATCTGAGAAATCAATATCAATGGTCGTCCTAAACTTCAACGTGGGTAAGGTGTTCTGAACCCTAATTTTCCCGTAGCACACGTAAGTAAACTTTGTGGCTTTCTATGGCCATTGGAGGCTTTGGATAGAAGTAACTTCTAATCATCAAGGCACCAACCATGCCTCTTATCCTGGATTGGCCTCTCGGAGAGAATTTTCTCTGATAGGGCTGAATTGCCACCGAAGTTAGCTACTTTCCCCGAACAAGTGCCAGAAAATCCCGGGTAGGTGTCTTGTGCTACTAGATGCTACAAACGAGCCATAGACTGCTTTGAGCCATGCAAGTGGACACCCTACTCGTGCGACGTAAAAAACTGATGCTAATAATAACCATATTAGCCTTCGAGAGGCCTAGTCATATGTCGTGGTGAAGTTCATCTTTTGCAATTAAAAATGGAAACACATTTAGAAAGAACAATTACCAAACACTTTTAAAAAAAAATTGCATGTTTGAATTAACTTCAAACTACTATTTAGCATTATTTGGCTTACAATTAAACAAAGAGTATGCAAGATGCCCTTGAGGATAACCATAGTTATTAACTTTTACTGTCTTAAAAATGTAAGCAAATTTGTATTTTACAGTCAATGTAGCTTGATACTAGAAGCCACTAATATCTCGTAGTTGATTTTTTCATCAGCATGAAAGTTAACTTAAAAGCAGTCATATCAATATGGGTACAATTACTAAACATTTTTCAAAATGAGCGAAGACTTTAAAGTTAGGAAACTTCCACCCTGGAATAAGATAGCATCCTATAGATCTTGTCTTAAATGCATGATGTATTAGAAGTGCTTTATTAATTTATATGAATCTTTTTATGCTATTAAGGCTTATACCTTTTTGTTAGAAAGAGAATGTCAAGATTCAGCCCAATAACTTTGCATTTTCAAGACATGAATGAAAAGTAGGATGCTATTGTTTTACCACAACATTTACCATAATTCACAATGATCATCCAAACAATAAACTAAAACACAATTTATAATATATCATTCAAACAAAATAATAAAAATATCTAGTTGCGACAATAATTTAATAAATAAATGCAACACAAGATGAAATGTTTTTCTAATACCTATTTTCTATTTGCTCATCTTATTCTGTAAACAATTTCTTTTGTCAGTTATTTAATCAGAAGAATATTGTCATTGTCGGGTCTTAAGCTCTAGATGGGAAAAATGGAGGGTTGCGTTAAGTAGTCGATAATCAACGTAAAGTTTTTGTCGAAAAAAATTATGACAAAATCATTATGTAATGCTAGGGTATCTACTTGAAGCTATGCGCTTTATGACCTAAATACAGTGAAAAATGTGCAAAGAGACATCTGAGTGTAGTGTCAAGTAACCAAGAGTTTCCACATTATAATGGTGGCTATTATCTTTTGCTTCTATAACTTTTTCATTCATTTCTCTTGATAACCTTTGACATTTCACTAGCATGTAGGTTATGTCTTAGCTGCGTGATTAATCATCTTTGAAGTCTTTTATGCCAACGCATCAGCTTGTGTAGCACAGATATGGTTGCCATCCTAGCTTGCTTATTGGCACTGATGGGAATGCTCCAATGCTCAAGATCTAATCAACAGTTGATATGGCACTCATTTTATGTAGGGCTGGTGCTTGCTGTCTTTTGGTCATATTTCATGTTAAGGTAAATTCTCTTATCCAAGTAAGCCTCTGGACTCGGTGCTGTTTAATTTGTATACTTTAAATTTCTTTCTGACTTCTTGCTCATATATTTTGGTTTGCTCAGCCGTTTTTCCTATGATTCTTACTTTCATTGAACAGTTTGCCAAAATTCCGTTGGGATATACTTTGGCTTCCCTTTGGACCTCTGAGGTATTTTGTGGTTCTTTTTCCTCACTATATCTGGATCAAAATCTAAAAATATTTATACATTATTAGTATTTCCATTCTGCCATCAGTTTTTTTCAATAGTTGTGTACATTCACAATTAGATATTGAAGAATTTATTTGTTAACATCTATATCTGTCCGATGCTTACAGTGCTGCCAGTATATGCCTCTATGTTGACCACTTAATCGAGTCTTCAAGGAAAGAGATAAGAACTCTTCAAAACTTCGTGTACGAGTATAAAAGAAAGTGAACAATCAGCATACTTTCAGATAGCTTCAGCTGTAATTCCATGTCTTCTAAACTTAGAAATATTCAGATGCTGTGAATATGCGTAGATGTTACTTATTTTGCCAAGTTTTCATAGTAAAAAATGCCCATGAAATGTGAGCTTGAAACCGAAATGCTTGTATTCGGTACAGGAATATGGCTCTGACCTTCAAAGCAAGTTGTGTGAATGAAGCAGGCTTCTTTTTCGTATTACCCTTTTCCCAAGTATTATTTCGTTTACACTTGCGCTCTTGCCCAGCAAAAATAAGAGTTATATATATATATATATATATATATATATATATATATATATATATATATATATATATTAAAGGGAATTTTATTGATATAGTAAAAAAGATAAGGGGTGGAGGTTCCAAAATACAAATCACACAAAAAAAACTTATGGATCCTCCACAGCATAACAATGTACGCAGAAATTACTTCAAAACTTACAAGTAAACCTGTAAAAATGTAACAACGAATGAGTCACCATTTAGCAAAGGTTGAAGTGGTGGGGGTGGTACACGATCGATAACAACTTCAGCAGATAAAGATCCATGTTTAGCAAGCTTCAACAGATCGATAACAATTTCTGTGGACGTTACCTTCTCTCGAGATGAAGCTACAAATAACATTAAGTGTTTGAACACAAGATAATATATGTTTAACTAAGTGCAAGATTTTTTAAGGAATAGGTTGGGATTCTAGAAAAATATTAATTAGTTCAAGTGAATTAGATTCCTGATGTAAGTAATTCCACTGAAACAATGGTACACTTAAAATATATAGTCTTTAAAGAGAATCAAGATCAAACAACCATCCAAATAATATCGATTTTAGCCTCCATAGCAGTATTAGCATACCTAGGGGAATAGAAAAACAAATAGATTTACCTGTTTCATCATGAAGGGTGCCCTTTGGTCGCCACCGCCACCAATTCTTCGTTGTTTGTCGAGTGTCATTATTGTTGAGGAGTTGCCACTCCGTTATCTATTACATTGCTCTATTCTATGAATAGCTTATCTCAGATCGTGGTAAGTGACCTTTAGATATTAACAAACTCGGAGAAGAAAGGAAATAGAAAATGGGAATAAAAAATAGATAAACGAAAAATGTAGGGAAAAATTCTTTGTGGTAAACATTGTAAAGAGAACACGGGAGTGTTTGACTCCTGAGATAGTCAAACAAAGAAATTTTTACCACATGAAAATCCCAGAACCAGAGATTTTGGTATGATACCTATTCTGAGATTCTCATTCTTCTATAAGAGCAAGTTCTTATAGTTAATTACATCCTAAGCAGTTAAGACTGTATAAGAAAACTCTTAATTAAGGTTAACATTTGTTCTCGAAAAGTTTAAGTGTTATCAAGGAAAGAAACGTCAACGTTCAATCCTAAAGGTAGCATATTTATGAAGATTCGATACTACCTAAAAGTTTTATTTATTATATTGTTTTGTATATTTTGTTTTGTCATTTGTGTTTTTGTTTTGTTTTACTATTTTGCTTTATTTTATTTTATCGTTGTTTTATGTCGTTGTTTTATTGTTTTGTTGTTGTTTTGTATTGTTGTTTTGTTTTATTATTTTGTTTTGTTGTTTTTTTTTTGTTTTGTCAAAAGTTTTGTGATTCACTGTTTCAAGCTTTAAAGTGTCGTCCCTGTAAAATAGTGTTTGCACACCCTAATAACGTGTAAAGTAATCTAAAACGCAACTATCCTTATGTCTTTAGCAGCTTGCAAAACAAAGTTAGTACAAAATTATATTTTGAATTTGTTGACTTTTTTTTAATTTGTAGACAAACCGATCATGATGTCTATGGCTCCGTCGTCCTGGGTCATCAAGGTATTCAGATCTACTTAGTCTAAAAGGTGGTTAAATCAAGACCGGAATACTCTTGTCAGCAATCATAGATTACGTCGTCTAAGAAATCTTTGGTTATCTTAACATTGGGGTTCAAGTTTCGTTCGGTGATCCTTGTTCATTAGGGTTTTATTTAAGTTTTAGTGTCTTTTACAATTTTTAGTGGTTGGAAAATTTTAAGTTATTTACAATCTATTAGCTGATTAAGTTTTTTTTTTATTTTTGTGTTTTATTTATGGCGTTTGGAATGATCCGGTCAAAATCCTGTGGTTTTGTTGTTCCGGATCATCAAAGTTCGTGGTTTGATTAGTTATAAGTGACTAGAAGATACTTTATCAGCAGTCATTGGCTCCTCCAAAGTATCCTCTCAAACCAGGTTATATTTCTTATTTGAGTTTAAGTTTTATTATCCTTTAGGTTGAATTTTATGTTGGTTGATTTAAGATTTGATTATTGAGTTTTATGTTAGTTGGTTTAAAGTTGGTTTGATTGTTTGTTTTATTTGTCCTTAACTGAGGTTAAACGAGCTTTTTATCTTCATATGAAGAAGCAAAACCCTGTTTAACTTTCAGTCATATTTAGATTAATTTGTGTTGGATTGAACTAACATAAAGTAAGATTCTAGTGAACCTAGATTAAGTTGAGTCAACTCAAAGGTTTAGTTGATTTGGATTTAACCCGAGTTAGGTCAGATTGTCCTGACTGATTAGACTTAAGTTTTATCTAGGCTAGGCTAGACATAACGACCTATGTTCAATCTAAGTTGAATCTAAAAAGATTGATTACATTTAATGTAGGCTAGACTTAGGGTTTAGATTCAATGTAGGTTGAACCTACGAGAGATTGGTTTAGTCTAATGTAGGTTAGAGCTATGGTTTAAATTCAATGTAGGTTGAGCCTAAGAGAGATTGGTTAATTCTATTGTAGGTTCGACTTAGAGTTTAGATTCAATGTAAGTTGAACCTAAGGTTTATGTTCAATTTGTGTTGAACCTAAGGTTTAGATAAATTAGGTTCAATTTGGGTTGAACCTAAGGATTAAGTTGTTTTAGGTTGACTTAAGATCAAGTTGAGCTGAACCAAAGGGTTTAGGTGGACTTAAGTTTAAGTTGGTTTGAACCTATGGTTTAGGTTAATTAAGTTCAATTTGGGTTGAACCTAAGGATTAAGTTTTTTAAGGTTCAAGTTGGGTTGAACCTAAGGATTAAGGTTGTTTTAGGTTCAAGTTGGGTTGAACGTAAGGGTTAAGGTTATTTTAGGTTTAAGTTGGGTTGAAGCTAAGGGTGTGGGTTGGGTTTAAACCTAATTTAAGTTAGGTATAAAAGATTAATTAAGTCTTATTATATGTTAGACTTAATTAGGATTTAGGATTATTTAAGCCTAATTTAAGTAAAACTTAAAAGGTTAATTAAGTCTAATGTAGATTAGACTTAATTAGGGTTTCAAGTTTTATTAAGCTTAATTTGAATAAGGCTTAAAGGGTTAATTAAGTTTAATTGGGGTTGGACCTAATTAAGTTTTCAAGTTAATTAAGCCTAATCTAAGTAAGGCTTAAAGGATTAATTTGTTCTAATTAAGGTTATGCTAAATTAGGGTTTAAAGTTAGTTAAGCCTAATTTAGTTAAGTTAAACCTAATTTAGTTAAGGCTTAAAGAACTAATAAGGTCTAATTGGGGTTAGACCTAATTAGGGTTTAAACTTAATTAAGCCTAATTTAAGTGAGGCTTAAAGGGTTAGTTAGGTCTAATTGGGGTTAGACCTAATTAGGGTTTAAGGTTATTTAAGCCTAATTTAGTTAAGGCTTAAAGGATTAATTAGTTCTAATTAAGGTTAAACCTAATTAGGGTTTAAGGTTAATTAGCCATAATTTAGTTATGGCTTAAATGATTAATTTGATCTACTTAGGGTTTAAGGTTAATTAAGCCTAATTTAGTTATGGCTTAAAGGATTAATTAGATCTAATTAAGGTTAGACCTAATTAGGGTTTAAGGTTTGTTAAGCCTAATTTAGTTAAGGCTTAAAAGATTAATTAGGTTTAATTAGGTTAGACCTAATTAGGGTTTAAGGTTAGTTAAGCCTAATTTAGTTAAGGCTTAAAGGATTAATTTGATTTAAATAGGGTTAGACCTAAGTAGAGTTTAAAGTTAATTAAGCCTAATTTAGGTAAGACTTAAGGGATTAATTAGGTCTAATTGGGCTTATACTTAATTAGGGTTTAAAGTTTGTTAAGCCTAATTTAGGTTAGGTTTAAAGGATTAATTAGGTTTAATTGGAGTTTAGACCTAATTAGAGTTTAAAGTTGATTAAGCCTAATTTAGGTAAGGCTTAAAGGATTAATTAGGTCTAATTGTTGTTAGACCTAAATAGGGCTTAAGGTTAATTAAGCCTAATTTAGTGGCTTAAATGATTAAATAGGTCTATTAGGGTTAAACCTAATTAGAGTTTAAAGTTGATTAAGCCTAATTTATATAAAGCTTAAAAGATTAATTAATTTTGGTTAAACTTAATTAGAATTTAAAGTTGACTAAGCCTAATTTAGCTAAGGCTTAAAGGATTAATTAGGTCTAATTCGGGTTACACCCAATTTAGGGTTTAAGGTTAATTAAGCTTAATTTAGGTGAGGCTTAAAGGATTAATTAGGTTTAATTGGGGTTATACCTAATTAGAGTTTAAGATGTGTTTAAGCCTAATTTAAGGGGGCTTAGAGTGCTTAATTAGGTCTAATCCTAATTAGAGTTAAGTTTATGGTAAAGCATATATTGGGTAAGGCTTAAAGGATTAATTAGGTTTAATTGGGGTTAAACTTAATTTAAGGTTTAAAGTTAATTAAGCCTAATTTAGGTAGGGCTTAAATGATTAATTAAGTCTTATTGGGGTTAGACCTAATGAGGGTTTGAGATGTGTTTAAGCCTAATTTAAGCGAGGCTTAGAGTGTTTAATTAGGTCTATTAGAGTTTAGAACTAATTAGGGTTAAGTTTATGTATAAGCATAATTTAGTTAAGGCTTAAGATTTTATTAGGTCTAAGGGGATTTAAACCTAATTAAGGTTTAAAGTGGGTTTTAGCCTAATTTGGGTATGACTTAAGGGCTTAGTAGGTCTAAGGTGATTTGAACCTAATTAAAGTTTGAAATAGGTTAAGCTTATTTTAGGTAAGGCTTAAGGATTTATTACGTCTAGAGGGATTTAGACCTAATTAAGGTTTAAAATGGGTTTAAGCCTAATTTTAGTAAGGCTTATGTCTAATAAGGTTTAGTAAGATTTAATGGTTTAAAGTTGAGTCTAAGATAATTAGATTCAACATAATATCTGGTTGGTTTCAATGTGGTTAGGACCAACAAACTAGGTTCAGGTTTGGTTAAACCCAAAGCTAGAAATGGATTTGGATTTAATTTGTTAGTTCCAATGGCTTGTTGGTCTAGGTTGGTTTGACCCACCATAGAATGGTTTGGTCGGACTCACCATTAAAGATTAGGTCAAGTCCAAGGTGATTGGACTCCAACCCTTGGATTTTAGGTTGTGCTAAAACCTAGGCTTTGGTTAGGTCAAGTCTAAAATGACCCAAGTTCATCATTTTAGTTTTTCCTAAGCAATTTCAACCTTAATTTCAATTTTTCTGATCTTTTATAATTATTTTTGAAAAAAATTAAAAAATTTGGTGAAAATTGGTCACTTTTTTTTGGAGATTTTTTCTAACCTTGGAAAAATCATTAAATTTTTCCAAGGATGTAAGGAAAATCCCCTGTGAATTTTGTTATTCTAGGATTTATAATAAATTTTTAATAATTAAATTACTTCAGAGAATAGTTAATTAATTTAAAATTAAATATAATTCATTAGTTTACAATTTATTTTTATTATTTTTGCCTTGCCTGCTGAGTTTAGGGATATTTTTGGTTTATTTTTATGATTTTTATTTGCAAAGTTATGATTTTTCAAAGTTTATTAAATTTTTAGCTTTTAAATACATAAAAAAAATCCAATTTACTTACTTATCCACGCAGCGATTGATTAAATCCTAGGAGTTGTTGAAAGCTCACACAATAGACTCTGGTTCGCACAACTTTATACGCGGGCATTGAGGTGACATGCAGTTTGGACCATTTTTTATGGATTGATTAGTGGTTTGTTCTGATCGAGGCCATCCACAGAAATGGACGACATCAGTTCATCGTCCCCACGTGATGATTAACTGAGAGTCGTCGACGTCGGTGTTTAGAGCGAAAGTTTTCACTGGATTCTCAACAAAAGTTTGTAATTTTGTTCCTAAAGTTTCATCGTGTTTAGAAGAACACATCCATACAGTTATTTAGGCATGGTTTAATTGTTTCTTTTATAATAATCCAAACTCGAGCCTAGTTTTAGAGTTTGCAACACATACTTGGTCTCAAGAGGTGTAGCCTCGATTGAGTTTGATAGAAACATTCGCCTTGTCTTTGTGAAGCTTGTCCTTGGTACAATTGAGATGAAATCAGGCCTATGTATGCCTTTGGTGAAATGATGGATCAGTTTCAGGTTGGACTAGGTTAGAGACCTCGTGATGGCTTGATTTCGGTTGAGGAGGTGTCGTGGGGGTCTTAGGAAGATTTTGGGACTCTTGGGTTGGAGTTTTGATAGGGCTTTGTCCTCCACCAAAAATTTTGTCCTGGTTTTGGGTTGGAGTTTTGGAATGGGGAATAGTTTTGCTGAAGAGAGCGAGTAGCTTAGGGATTTTATGTGAAGTTGGTCTCTCCTTTGGAGATCTTGGGCCGTAGGAGCTCATGGGGAAGCATGGGATTGATTGACAGAGTAGGGTGGTTGCTCAAAGGTTCTAAGAGGATAGATTTTAGCCATGGATTCGTCAAGCTTGGCTTTCCTTATGGTTTGCTCATCACGAGTCCAAGCATGGAGAAGTGGAAGTTTTTGAGGGGCTTTTCTCCCATTGGGAGGATGAGGAGGAGGATTTGGGGTCCGAGATTGGGATGGCTTGACTAGTTCAATTTTGTTCAAGGAGATGGGTTGGATGCCATGTAGGAGGCCATACGTCCTCCACCTCACCTTAGCTTGGACTTTGGCCAAAGTTTGTGGCTTTAGGTATCTTGATGTGGTTAATGCGTTTTTTGTGTTATGACGAGTCTTATTTGGTCATATGTGACCCAAAAATGATGGACTATGGAAGATCTTGGGCTTGGGCTTCCATGGATGGGCTTGGGTTATGATGGGTGACCTTAGATCAAGCCTTTCATGGGATGGTTTAATTGATTAATTAATTAATTTTATTAATTCTATGAAGTTGATTTAACTGTGTGATCAAAATTTGACCATTTAGGCATACTTGTGGTGTTGATTTGACTATATGGTCAATGTAGTGACCATAAGGTGCATGACTGACCATATAGTAAACGTGGTGACCATAGGGACCAAGGTTGACCATATGGTCAGTATGTTGACCATATGATCCAAGGTTGACTATATGGTCAATGTGGTGACCATAGGGTTTAAATTTGACTAAATGGTTAATGTGGTAACTATAGGGTCCAAGGTTGACCAAATGGTCAAATTTTCCCAAATCAGGGTTTGTCATCATTGGTTTGACCATTACAAGGTGTTACTAGAATTTGAGGTCAAAAGGGACACTTTATAGTTTTAGTCTGATTTTTAGGGTTTGGGGACCTTTGATGAGGTCAGGGATCAATGTTGATAGATTCCTTCCCAAAAGAGAATTTAGTGGTTAGTGGTAGTCCCTAAAGTTCACAAGTAAATTTTTATGGTTTGAAATGGGTTGGATGTTTGTTCAAGTAGGGCCCAATAGGTATAGTCTTTGTCTAGGATCATTGGTGAGGTGAGTATAATGTGTCATCACAAAAGTGAGGTCAACAAATGAACCCCCAATATGTGTGATATATTGTATAAGTATGGCATACATGTTGGCGTTGACCAAACTGGCCAACATAACCTTTGAAGCTATCAGTTTACCGTTGTTTTTAAAGGAGAATGTAATTTTTTCGTGTCAAGAAGTTTAACATTCGGTTATTAGAGTTTGCTGGGGAAAAAAGTATTGGAACTCATAAAGAGGTCCTACATAAGGGAATAAAACAAATAGGCTATAGGAAAATCGTGATTCTGTGTTGGGAGGGCCTTATATCCAATAGTAAGTAAGAGAGTGGATGTCATATTCCATTGAAGGAGGTCTTAAACCACTATTCGAGAAGGTTAAATGTCATGTTCCTAATTCATTAGAAATGAATGTCAGGGGACTAGTATCCTGACTAAGAGGAAAAGATGTAAGCTAGAGGAAAGCTATAATTCTGTGTTTGGAGGGTCTTACATCCAATAACAAGGGAGAGAGCAGATGCCATATTCCATTGAAGAAGGTCTTATACCACTACTCAAGAATGTCGAATACCTGTCTCATTATGAAGAAATGCTAGGGGACTGATATCCTAACTAAGAGGAAAACAAGTAAGCTATAAGAACAAAAAATCTTGACCTCTGAACTTAATACAAAATTTCATGATTGATTTTTGCAAGATGATGGAGTTTTTTGAATCCCAACCCACTGCTTTTTGTGGTTTGCATTCTTTCTTCCAACTAGTCCAATGAATGTTTCTTTTCTCCCCAGACAACAAAACTTTATTAAGACTTCTCTCTAATTGATGTTGTGTTGTGGACTTCATTTTTAGAAATTGTAATGTATACAAAGGAATTGAGTTTAAGATGCTTTTAAGTAGAGTTAACTTTCCACCAAAAGTGAGAAATAAATGCAGTTAAACAAAAGGGATTTAATTTTATCAATCACATCATCAAATTGATTTTATTTCCTTCTACCTTTATGTATCTTCTCTCCAAGATACTTTGGAGGGAGATCAACCAAAGAGAAACAAGTGAAATTGTGTATCTATTGTTTGGTAGTGAAATCAGTCTTCTTCCCTAAAAAAAATCTACATTTTACTTTGTTAAGTGACATCCTATAGGTCTCCTATAATTCTAGCAATAGTTTATATTTTCTTGTAATAGAAGTTTTTGTTGCATTAGTGAAGAACATAGCACCATTAGCCAAAGAAAAATAGCTAACATGGATGTCTAATCTATGACAGCAAAGGGTGTGAGGTTGGTTATTCTGAAACTGATTAACTTTCTTGGAGAAAAATAGCTAACATAGTAGATGGGAGTGGATCTCCTTGCATGATCCCTCTACTAGATTTGAAGTACCCCATGAGTTTGCCCATTATGTAAAAGTTCCATCTTAACCATGTGCATATATGATTATAGAACTCTAGTTTGCAGCACCTGCTAGTTAATACTTCCAATATGAAATCCCAACTTATGGTGTCATAAGCCTTTCTTAGATCCAACTTTATAATTAGATTACCCCTTTCATTGTTTTTATAAATCTATATAGAGTTCCTAGGTAAGTAAAAAATTTTCAATAATGCTTCTGCTCTTGGTGAATGCTTCTTGATAAAGTGAAATTAGATTTGGTAGATGGAGTTGTAGCATATTGATAATGATCTTGCTGATACCTTATGAAATAATAGTAGTTTGGCTATAAAATTTTCCCAAACCTCCTTATCATTATTTTTTGGAATCAGAGTAATGGTGGAAGTAGTGAAATAACTTAGTGGGTCTTACCCTATAAATAGATCTATATTGTAGAGACAACATCCTTAAGAATTATTTTTCAACAAACCATATAGAAATCAACAATAAATCCATTAGGGCTAGCTACCTTGCTACTATTAATGCAGTTTATGGCATTCTAGATCTCCTCTTCACTTAGAATTTCTACTAGTTGCTAATTTTCCGTGAAGCTTCTACTATCCTAAAAAATATTCTATTAAGTGTTTATTCTTTGACTAGAGCTTTGATTGAAAAAAGTTTTAAGGTAATTAAAACCATTTTTTATGATACCCTTCTATTCATATAGTCAATGACCTTTCTCATCTTTAATATATTCTCTTCCTGTTTTTAATACAAACATGAAATTAATGTGAATACCTATCTTTGTTATTGAATTGAGCAACACCTACCTTTTATTTTAGAAAATCTTCTTTCCATTTGATATCATTCATCAAATTCTTCTGAGCTTCAATAAGGTCAATCTCTATCCATAATTTTCCAATCTATATACTTCATCCTTATCATTCTTGATTCTATTTTGTATGTCCCCAAAAACCTCCCAACTCTAGCATTTAAGTGTTATAGCAACATTTTTATGTAGCTTCCAAAGAATAAAACTAGTGGTTAAAAAGTCTGGATGGCTAGCTCAGGTATTGAAGTATCTAAATGGTGTATGAGTGGGTCTACTAGAGTTAGCTATAGTAATTAGAAGTGGTCTATGATCGAACTCAATTCAAGAGAGTTTTTTTGTTCTTTTTATCTTTTTATTTTTAAGAGAGTCTCCAGTTTGTCTAATAATAATATTCTTCCCTTTTTAAAATAAATCTCTCTTATGGATCATGTGAAGATCATGAGAAGAGAGGAACCAAAAAAAGGCAGACATACGATAAAGGCGACAAACAAAAAAAAAGAAAGTGGAGAGACTATGTGGATAAACCTCACAATGATAGGTCAAGTAAGTTTGCTAAAGAAAGGTCAGACAGAAGCACCTTGGAATAGTATCTGTGAAAGAGTACCAAAGTATACTACCCAAAACCAAAGATTTAGGTATTTTTACCT
>NEWO01000146.1:551721-571406 GCA_003013225.1 Phalaenopsis aphrodite | reverse complement strand
CCCATACACAAGAGCGCAAGGTGTAGGCTGGGTTGGAGTTTTGAACGTAGTTCTATAAGCCCATAAGGCTTCTAATAACTGCTCGTGCCAATTCCTTTTGTTTCCGTCCAAGGTTTTTTTTAGAATTTGGACGAGAGTCTTATTAAAAGCCTCGGCCAATACATTAGCTCTCAGATAATAAATTGTAGAATAACACCAATCTATTCTGTCTTCTGACAAAATTATTAATCTTCGTGCTTTTGAATGCAGACACGTTGTCTGAGATAATTTTGCGTGGCATTCCGAAACGATAGACAATTTGGTTCTTGAAGAACTGTAAGAGATGGTGTGCTTTTACTTCTCTCAACGGTATTGCTTCTACCCACTTTGAGAAGTAATTGGTAGCGGCTAGAATGAATCGATGTCCCTTTGAAGATGGAGGATCTATAGGACCCACCACATATGTGCCCCAACATTCAAATGGCCATGACGCAACTGTCGGGTGTAACATATTTGGGGGGTGATGTAAAACCACTCCGTGTACTTGACATTGGTGACAACTTTTAGTGATTTTCATACAATCGGTCATCATCGCGGGCCAATAATATTCTAGTCTTTTAATTTTAATTTTCATTTTCGGACCTATGAGCACCACAAAGTCCTGAGTGTACCTCTTTAACGATTTCTTGAGCTTTTGTAGCATTCAAGCATCTCAACCACATTTGGTTGAAAGATCATCGGTAAAGAACATTATCTATTAAAGCATATGATAGTGCTCTCTTTTTTATTTGATATGTTATTGGCTTATCATCTGACAGCTTTTCTGTTTGTAAATATTCAGTGAAAGGTTGACGCCAGTCTTCTGCAGTTTCGGTAGTTGTCATTATTGTTTCCTCTTTACCCAATTTGTCCAAAGTATCTACATCGATTTGGGACAAAACCTGAAGTCCTTGAACAGTGATTTTAATGGAATCTTCTTGTGAACATGCAAATTCCTTGGCAAGTTTTGCAAAAGCATCGGCGAGAGTATTTTCTCCCCTTGGGATTTTGCATATTTTCACGTCTGAATTCTGTTCTAGTAACTTCATTGTATAACGATGATATTGTTCCAATTTAGGCTTCAAAATTCTGTATTGCCCAGCAACCTGTTGAATGATCAACTGTGAATCTGCGTAAATATTAATGTGAGTTATACCCATTGATGTTGCTAATTGTAACCCTGTTATCAAAGCTTCATACTCTTCCTCGTTATTCGTACACGGTTCTATCAAACAATAAGAATACCTTAACATCCCTTTTATCGGTGTAATGAAAATCAATTGAATCCCTACTTTACCAGGTATTATTGTTTGCAATTATTTATCTCTTTGTGCTGAAGAAGCCCCATCAAAATATAGTTCCCAACAACGAGTCTTGGAATTTTCCACATCCATTATATGTTCATCTGACAAATCATCATTGAGAGGGGAGCTAGCTGGTAATGGGTGTGCTACGATGAAGTCTGCTAAAATATGTCATTTCACAGCTCCGAGTGGAACAAAAGTTATATCAAATTACAATAATACCATGACCCATCTTGCTAACATACCAGAAAGCGTTGGTCGGGTCATTAAATATTACAATAGATTAAACTTCGAGATAAGGTTAACTTTATGAGAAAGCATGTAATGACGGAGTTTCTGAACTGCGAAGATTAAAGCCAAACAATGTTTCTCGATCGGAGAATATCTCATTTCCGTTGGAATTAAACAACAGCTTAAGTAATAAAGAGTATTCTCTTTTCCTTCATCGTTGACTTGGGCTAAGAGAGCTCCGAGGGAGTCATCCAAAGCTGCGGTATAATGTATTAAAGGTCTGCCCAAAATGGGCGCTGCCAAGACAGGAGGTGTCGTTAGATATTGCTTAATGCTCTCGAAAGCGCGTTGAAATTTATCATCCCAAGTAAACTTTGCATCCTTTTTAGTCAACACAGAAAAAGGTTGACACCTACCTGACAAGTTAGAGATAAAGTGTCTTAAATACGCCAGCCTCCCTTGAAAAGATTGTAATTGTTTTAAATTTTTAGGGGGTGGCATTTCAAAGATGGCTTTAATCTTAGCCGGATCAATTTCAATCCCGCGGTGACGAACAACAAACCCTAAAATTTCCCAGAAGTCACACCGAATGCGCACTTTAGGGGATTCATTTTAAGGTTAAATTGTCGTAGCCATTCAAAGACAATTCTCAAATCGTACAAATGATCTTCTTTCTGCTTGCTTTTGATGATTAAATCATCCACATAACATTTCACTTGATTATGAATGGGGTCATCAAAGATCCTTGTCATTGCTCGTTGATATGTTGCACCAACATTCTTCAATCCGAAAGACATTACTGTATAACAATAAACTCCAATTGGTGTTCGAAAAGCTGTAAACCTTTTATCTTCTGGAGCCATTTTTATTTGATTATACCCAGACGATCCAATCAAGAAAGAGAAAATTTCATAAGACGATGCAAAATCCGCCATCAATTCTGGGATTGAAAGAGGAAACTCATATTTTGAGCATGCTTTATTCAAATCTCTAAAGTCCACCTAGATATGAATTTGCCCATTTTTTTTCTTAACTAGTACTATACTAGCCAACCACGTAGGTTATTGTTCTTCATGTATGAATTTAACGTCTATTAACTTCTTGACTTCATGTATAACTTGTTGTTCAATATCAAGACGCATTCTTCATGAAGCTTGCTTAACTGGAATAGCGGTAGGATCTAGGCCCAGTTTGTGTATTGCAACTTATGGGGCCAATCCGGGCATTTTCTCATAACTCTAAGTGAAACAAAATTTGAACTCTGTCAACAGCTTAATCATATTTATAGATTCTTCTTCACCAACTAGAGAGCTAATAAAAATTGGCCTCGGTTCCTTTTTGATACCCAGGTTAATTTTTTGTAACTCATATACTGTTGATTTAATCTCTTCTTAAAATTCAGGTGGGGCATCCTCTATTGTTGACTCTTCATAGTTGTTCAGAATTTCCAAACAATCTTTTTCATGTCTATTAGTAACAACTAAGCAAAATTCCTTATCATCAATAGGCCCTACCATGCCGAATCCAAGACCTTGTTTGGAATTAAAGGCTTGATTATCATTATTCCAAAGTTTCTCAAAGTATTATGATTGATTTTTTGACCATTTCTTAGGTACCAGACTGCACTGAGTAAGATTTTGAACACAAGGCGAGTACCAATCAATAGATAATTCCATTAACTTAGAAGAAAGCTCATCTTCTAGTTCTACATTGATTTCAGAACTAGAGGATGAAGAACCACGATGAAACTTAAATACTTTCATACCTGCATAATGTAACTCTTTGACCATTTGACCCTCAATTTTATGAGTAGAAATTGGAGTGAGGGCCATAGTTTGTACATAGCGATTAATCTGATCGTACATTGAACCATAATCATGTTTCTCTTCGTCTTTTAAATCAATTTCGAAAAGNAACGTCCTTCCGAAGCGGGCAACGGGATTTCAATTTCGATGACCGACAGCTTCTTACGGGCAAACCCCACACCAAAAATAGTGCCGACAGTAGGGTATTGTTCTTCCTGTATGAATTTAACGTCTATTAACTTCTTGACTTCATGTATAACTTGTTGTTCAATATCAAGACACATTCTTCATGAAGCTTGCTTAACTGGAATAGCGGTAGGATCTAGGCCCAGTTTGTGTATTGCAACTTATGGGGCCAATCCGGGCATTTCCTCATAACTCTAAGTGAAACAATATTTGAACTCTGTCAACAGCTTAATCATATTTATAGATTCTTCTTCACCAACTAGAGAGCTAATAAAAATTGGCCTCGGTTCCTTTTTGATACCCAGGTTAATTTTTTGTAACTCATATACTGTTGATTTAATCTCTTCTTAAAATTAAGGTGGGGCATCCTCTATTGTTGACTCTTCATAGTTGTTCAGAATTTCCAAACAATCTTTTTCATGTCTATTAGTAACAACTAAGCAAAATTCCTTATCATCAATAGGCCCTACCATGCCGAATCCAAGACCTTGTTTGGAATTAAAGGCTTGATTATCATTATTCCAAAGTTTCTCAAAGTATTATGATTGATTTTTTGACCATTGCTTAGGTACCAGACCGCGCTGAGCAAGATTTTAAACACAAGGCGAGTACCAATCAATAGGTAATTTCATTAACTCAGAAGAAAGCTCATCTTCTAGTTCTACATTAATTTCAGAACTAGAGGATGAAGAACAACGATGAAACTTAAATACTTTCATACCTGCATAATGTACCTCTTTGACCATTTGACCCTCAATTTTATGAGTAGAAATTGGAGTGAGGGCCATAGTTTGTACATAGCGATTAATCTGATCGTACATTGAACCATAATCATGTTTCTCTTCGTCTTTTAAATCAATTTCGAAAAGAGGTTTCTTCTGGTTAATCGTTGTTGCGCTCTTCCTTATTTTTTCATCTTTAGAACTGTCTTCCAAACCAATGTTGATGATTGGACTCTTTTTTTCAACATTTTTATCGTTCCTTCCATGACCTCATCCCCGGCCTCGACCTCGAATACAATTTCTAGAGGAACTCTAACCTTCTTGTTGTAAAGGGGTAATAAAAGATTGTTGAATCGGTATCAGATGACCTTATCTTTATATATCTTTTGGACCCTTTATGTTTCTTTTAATATCATCTCGAGGTGTAACATTCTTTTTCAGAGGAGTATAGTAATTGACATCTTCATGAATGTCTATTTCATGAATTGGAAACGGTTGTAGATCTCCCGTTATACAATATTCTTGTCCTTCCAAACAATACTTTATGCATTGGTGTAGTGACGAAGGAACTAAACTATTCTCATGAATCCAGGGTCGGCCCAAGAGAGCATTGAACAAAGTCTCAGAATTAATGATATGGAATTTCACAATTGTTACTAATTCTCCAATTCTCATTAGTAATGTAATTGATCCAAGAGCTCTTTTCCCTTTCTGGTTAAAGCCTCTTAACATCATCTTATCAGCAGTCAATTGTCTTGCGTCTATGTCCAAATACGCCAAAGTCCGTAAACTCATTATATTAATGGACGCCTCTGGATCCACTAATTCTCTGGAGAGCATGAAGTTGCTGATGTTGACAGAAATATACAACGGACGACTATGATCAATGGTCCCAAGTAGCAAATCATCATTTGTGAATGTTATTTTTGCTTGTTCTCTTAATGAACAAACCTCATCCGAGGAAGTACTAGCAAGTTGAGCTAATTAGATTTCTAGATCTAGAAAAGCTTTTATTAAAGCCTCTCTCATTTTCTTTGTTAGGATTAAGGCATCATATATACTCAACTTAGCAGGTAATTTCCTAAGATGGGCTAGTACATTATAGTCCACATTAATGCTTGTTTCCTTATCTCCTTTTTGAACAGGTATTTCATCGATCGGTGGGACTGAATTATCCTGAATAATTGTTTGTTTCATTGCATCCTTTGGACCCATTCTCAGGGGCAATACTTTTTTGCTTCTCAAATTTATTTCTGTCACTTCTTTTGAATCATGACTTGACTTTGGAACTGCCTCTACATGAGCTGGAGTAACTGATTCTTCTAGGATTCCTTCTGAATCTGAAGACTCTAACTCTATCATAATTGGCAATCCATGAAATTCAAAGATGGGCGCATCTTCTTCTGAATCATAATTATTATCATCAATATTTTCTCTTGGCTCCCCGTCACATGTGTCTAAACTTTGTACTATTTGAGAGTCATCAAAAAATTGAGATTAGTATCAGGATTAGGTGAGTCATCTCCAATTATACCATCAACAGAAACAATCAAAACGTAGCCAAAGTCGAATTCCATAGTATTACGTGCCCATAGTGGAGCAAAGAAGAAATCATACAAGGTCAGTGGTTTGAGAGATTTCTCTCCCAAATCCGTAGTAACTAATCTTGGACGAACGGGTTTCATTTCACATTTCAATTTTTTGATGAATTTTTCAATCTTCTTCGAATCTTCTTCTGTCGTAATCGACAATATTGGCTTAATAGGTTCTTGATCTCGAATCGCAGCTTGTACTAAAGTATTCTGAATTTGATTCACTATTCTCTTTGAAGACTTTGTCCAAATTGTATTCCACCCATCTTTGACTGTGTAAGGATTGATCGGAATAATGGGATCAACCGAAACTGTATTGATTAAACCTTCTCCAGATTCTTTCATATACTCTTTCGGGATCGTTATGTTCCTGTCCCTGAGATTAATCTGCAACCAATTCTTGAAAGATAAGCAATTCTCCAGAGTATGTCCAATCATTCTATGATATGTGCAACATAATGGGCGATCCTTCTTATCAACCTCATCAGGCTTCTTTGGTTCAGGCAAGATGAATCCCGGTTTCTTGATCAGATTGCAAAACATTTTACCAACCGCTTCATCTTTAAAAGGATATACTTTGTTCAAATGCTCTGTCAGGGTTGGAATTGATCTGTTATTTGTTTGATAAGTCCTCTACTGGGAAGATTGTGTATGGTATGGTTGAGGAGGTTGATGGCTTTATTGTAATTGTTCAAATTTTATCTCTAATGGCTGCTTACCCTTATCAATATTCGCAACAGTCCCAGACTTTTTCTTGAAGACTTTTGCGGGTCTCTGTTTTTTAAATTTCTCAATGAAACCAAGTTGTTTAGCTTCCTCTTGAAGACTCACGGCTTTACAGAGTAGTTTTTCAAAAGTTTTAATCGTGAACCCTTTGAGGAGGAAAGCAATTGATCCATGAATACTTTTAACAGGATTTCAATTGCATGTAGTTCTTGAAGTTACGATTCGCATTTCATGCTTAAATTCCTCCAGCGCAGAATGTAATCCACTAGAGTTTCATCTGTTCTTTATTTCTCGATCACTAAATCACCGATAGTGATATGGTGTCGAGCCCCGACAAATCATTTATTGAAGAGATCTTCTAATTTTGTGAATGTTTTGACGGAATCATTTGGCAATTCTGCATACCAATCGAATGTCACTCCTGACAGGCTACTGACAAACTGTCAGAAGAGTAGAGCATCATTACCCCTACGTTGCAAAAAATGGCGTGAAAATGTGCCACATGCCGTCGAGGGTTTCCTGTTCCATCAAAAATTTTAAACAGAGGTGGTACAAAACCCTTGGGATATTGCACGACATCAAACTCTTCAGGATATGGTCTACTGCTTAGAATTGATGCACCGCCTTTAGACTGTATCAAGGTTTCNCAAGACAGGAGGTGTCGTTAGATATTGCTTAATGCTCTCGAAAGCGCGTTGAAATTTATCATCCCAAGTAAACTTTGCATCCTTTTTAGTCAACACAGAAAAAGGTTGACACCTACCTGACAAGTTAGAGATAAAGTGTCTTAAATACGCCAGCCTCCCTTGAAAAGATTGTAATTGTTTTAAATTTTTAGGGGGTGGCATTTCAAAGATGGCTTTAATCTTAGCCGGATCAATTTCAATCCCGCGGTGACGAACAACAAACCCTAAAATTTCCCAGAAGTCACACCGAATGCGCACTTTAGGGGATTCATTTTAAGGTTAAATTGTCGTAGCCATTCAAAGACAATTCTCAAATCGTACAAATGATCTTCTTTCTGCTTGCTTTTGATGATTAAATCATCCACATAACATTTCACTTGATTATGAATGGGGTCATCAAAGATCCTTGTCATTGCTCGTTGATATGTTGCACCAACATTCTTCAATCCGAAAGACATTACTGTATAACAATAAACTCCAATTGGTGTTCGAAAAGCTGTAAACCTTTTATCTTCTGGAGCCATTTTTATTTGATTATACCCAGACGATCCAATCAAGAAAGAGAAAATTTCATAAGACGATGCAAAATCCGCCATCAATTCTGGGATTGAAAGAGGAAACTCATATTTTGAGCATGCTTTATTCAAATCTCTAAAGTCCACCTAGATATGAATTTGCCCATTTTTTTTCTTAACTAGTACTATACTAGCCAACCACGTAGGTTATTGTTCTTCATGTATGAATTTAACGTCTATTAACTTCTTGACTTCATGTATAACTTGTTGTTCAATATCAAGACGCATTCTTCATGAAGCTTGCTTAACTGGAATAGCGGTAGGATCTAGGCCCAGTTTGTGTATTGCAACTTATGGGGCCAATCCGGGCATTTTCTCATAACTCTAAGTGAAACAAAATTTGAACTCTGTCAACAGCTTAATCATATTTATAGATTCTTCTTCACCAACTAGAGAGCTAATAAAAATTGGCCTCGGTTCCTTTTTGATACCCAGGTTAATTTTTTGTAACTCATATACTGTTGATTTAATCTCTTCTTAAAATTCAGGTGGGGCATCCTCTATTGTAGACTCTTCATAGTTGTTCAGAATTTCCAAACAATCTTTTTCATGTCTATTAGTAACAACTAAGCAAAATTCCTTATCATCAATAGGCCCTACCATGCCGAATCCAAGACCTTGTTTGGAATTAAAGGCTTGATTATCATTATTCCAAAGTTTCTCAAAGTATTATGATTGATTTTTTGACCATTTCTTAGGTACCAGACTGCACTGAGTAAGATTTTGAACACAAGGCGAGTACCAATCAATAGATAATTCCATTAACTTAGAAGAAAGCTCATCTTCTAGTTCTACATTGATTTCAGAACTAGAGGATGAAGAACCACGATGAAACTTAAATACTTTCATACCTGCATAATGTAACTCTTTGACCATTTGACCCTCAATTTTATGAGTAGAAATTGGAGTGAGGGCCATAGTTTGTACATAGCGATTAATCTGATCGTACATTGAACCATAATCATGTTTCTCTTCGTCTTTTAAATCAATTTCGAAAAGTGGTTTCTTCTGGTTAATCGTTGTTGCGCTTTTCCTTATTTTTTCATCTTCAGAACTGTCTTCCAAATCAATGTTGATGATTGGACTCTTTTTTTCAACAATTTTATCGTTCCTTCCACGACCTCGTCCCCGACCTCAACCTCGAATACAATTTCTAGAGGAACTCTAACCTTCTTGTTGTAAAGGGGTAATAAAAGATTGTTGAATCGGTATCAGATGACCTTATCCTTATATATCTTCTGGACCCTTTATGTTTCTTTTAATATCCCTCTCGAGGTGTAACATTCTTTTTTAGAGGAGTATAGTAACTGGCATCTTCATGAATGTCTATTTCATGAATTAGAAACGGTTGTGGATCTCCCTTTATACAATATTCTTGTCCTTCCAAACAATACTTTATGCATTGGTGTAGTGACGAAGGAACTAAACTATTCTCATGAATCCAGGGTCGGCCCAAGAGAGCATTGAACAAAGTCTCAGAATTAATGATATGGAATTTCACAATTGTTACTAATTCTCCAATTCTCATTAGTAATGTATTTGATCCAAGAGCTCTTTTCCCTTTCTGGTTAAAGCCTCTTAACATCATCTTATCAGCAATCAATTGTCTTGCGTTTATGTCCAAATATGCCAAAGTCCGTACTCATTATATTAATGGATGCCTCTGGATCCACTAATACTCTGGAGAGCATGAAGTTGCTGATGTTGACAGAAATATATAAGGGACGATTATGATCAGCGGTCCCAAGTAGCAAATCATCATTTGTGAATGTTATTTTTGCTTGTTCTCTTAATGAACAAACCTCATCAGAGGAAGTACTAGCAAGTTGAGCTAATTAGATTTCTAGATCTAGAAAAGCTTTTATTAAAGCCTCTCTCATTTCCTTTGATAGGATTAAGGCATCGTATATACTTAACTTAGCAGGTAATTTCCTAAGATGGGCTAGTACATTATAGTCCACATTAATGCTTGTTTCCTCATCTCCTTTTTGAGCAGGTATTTCATCGATCGGTGGGACTGAATTATCCTGAATAATTGTTTGTTTCATTGCATCCTTTGGACCCATTCTCAGGGGCAGTGCTTTTTTGCTTCTCAAATTTATTTCTGTCACTTCTTCTGAATCATGACTTGACTTTGGAACTGCCTCTACATGAGCTGGAGTAACTGATTCTTCTAGGATTCCTTCTGAATCTGAAGACTCCAACTCTATCGTAATTGACAATCCATGAAATTCAAAGAACACCTTAGGATCAGTCTGTGACAACTGAATTTTAAGAACACCTGAAATTCAAAGAACACCTTAGGATCTTTCTTAGACACCTTAGGATCAGTCTGTGACAACTGACAAGCAACGTTTTCAACGTCGATTGTAGTGGGCAACACATCTCATGTGGAATCTTCCCTAGAATTTTCCATCATGGGCTCTTCCGTATGTGTTGGTTCAACGACCTTAGGTTGCCACGCCACCTTCTTAGATACAAATATCTTGGGGTCGAGTGACTTATTGGTGACATCCATATGTTGAGAACCTGTGGGCCCCCTAGTGTTTGAACCAGACACCTCAACAGGTAATCTTTTACTATTCCTTAATCTTTCTGACCATGGCAAAGGCTTATCTTGTACTTTGGGTACACTTATTCTTGGCCCAAGATGATATTTAATGGGTTTTTGTCCCCTAAAATTCAAGGACAGAACGACGGTAGGAGTGATAGCAATAGAAACAGAAGGAACACGGGCTCCCAAAAGCTGTCTGACAAGAATCTTAGGCGGTTGTGGAGTGGTGGAGGCAAAACTTAAACGACGATCATCTGAACGGACTCTCTGAGAGGTTTGCAGAAGCAAACCTTCTCTCTATCTCTCAAATTTCTTCACAGGTTGTGAAACGAACTTATCATTCTTCAGTATCTGTCTCCTCATCTAGGGTGACACAGCGCATCCCATCCTATTGAGGATTTCATAAACATAACATCTTTCTTTCTTTGTCAGTTTCTCAAGTACCATACGAACTCGCGTTAATGGTATGAATCATTTAGTTTTTATTTGGTTATTTGCGACAATAGAATTGAGACGGTGTAGAAGTAATCTTTTGGACATCCTCTACATCAAGAGTAGCAGACAGTGGATGAAACCCGCTCCCTCTTAATAGAGGGGAGGTTTCAGATAACCTAATTTCTTTATCTTTATCAGAAGAAATTGGGGCAACAACCTTGGAAACTTTCACTTTCTTGATCTTAGCTATTCTTTGATTTTTGTTCCTTCTCTGAGTCCTGGTCAGAGGTGCAGACCTCGAACTGGACCCTATCTTAAACACAGAAAGTGATGTCAAGAACGTCGAACCCTTCACAGTGACAGGCTCGTCATCCACCTGAATCTCCTTCCCTTTAAGTAGAGCGGGGAAGGTGACAGGTGCAATGACCAGAGTGGTGGGGGTAGTAACAATTGTTTCCACGGTATCCTTGACAATTTTAGCGAACTTTGCAATAGTAGCAATGTTCTTCTCAGCTGATACCCTTTTCAAAGGTGGGAACTCATGTGTCGACTTCAAGTTGAATTCCAATATGGGCTCCACCATTTAAGGAATTTTATTTCTCAGTACAGAGATGCTAATGTCTCCAAACTTAATGTCAGTATTGTCAAATTCTTGTCCAAAGCAAATGACGGCTCTATCAAGAAGCTCGTTCTTATTTACAACCAAGTCCATTCCAGTGTCAAAGGAGAAGATCAACTTTGGTGTAGTCATTTTCTGTAATTTCAAATTTTCCAGAAATTAGACTCACGATGTTTGCAGCTATGGTTGCAACAATTTAGAACGACTATCTTGAATAAAACCAAATCATTTAACTGGGTGTCTCTTTCGAGACTTATCCAAATAAGTTTCTTTATATATATATACATCTTAAGCTTTATTTATAGGTTTTAAATAATCAAATCAAAATATCATAAATAAAGGAAAGAGTAGGATGTGTAAGACATGTGTTCTTGATTTAAAGAGAAAGCTTCTCGTATCAAATTCACTCCTACAAATCGTCTCCTAACATCTCACACCTATTGGGAGTCCATTCTATTTAACATTTAAAGATTCTGGAACCTTTCTGTTTATTGGTGATTAAACAGTGGCTCCAGAATCAAGGGAGTTGACAATACCTACTCAATGAATAAATGAGCGAAGTACATCAACAGAAGAATGATAGCCTAACCCACTAGGGATATGGGCACACTACCGATATTTAAAAACAAAACCTCTTGATCAAAATGGAGAGAGAAACTAGTCCCCAGCGGAGTTGCCAGAAATTATCGGCTACTTTTCTTTCAAAAATAAGATTTTAAAATTTAAATTTAGAATTATATATATATATATATAATGTAATTTTAATTTTATGAAAATGGTATCCTTTATTTTTGAAAAATGATGAGACTGAGTAGACCTCATATTTCTAATAATTTAAACAGCTCAGCACAATATCATAAATGATATATCATCTTGGAGGATGAACGTATCACTTATTAGTAGGCTTAACTATCTAAACTTAAAAGTTTATGACTCTATTTTGGTCTGCAAAATTTATAGCCAACAAATTCCCTATCTAATACACAGATTAGATAGAGTTTAGATTAATCTGGGTTCTTAAATTCCTTATCGGAGGAAGCCCCTATACTTAATTATATCTTAGACAACCGTAGTCACCTAAGAAAACTCTCGATAAAGATCAGAGGTTTCGTCTTCAAGAATTCAACGTTCAAGTTTCTACGATTTTTTATAGAAAAAGTCAAATGGGATAGGTTCAAATAAGAACAGTTATTTCTGAAATCCAAAGGTACGAAAAGTAAGAGATATCAACGATACTGAAGAATATTCTGTGAGATCTCAAACTAATCTATGGTTTGGCTTTACGTCTTTGAAATGGAAATTATTTGATGTTTTAGTCTTGCAAATTATTTAGATGTTCGGGAGTTGTATTAGCACGTCATATGCAAATAGTCCGAGAAAATGTGAGGATTTATGTCGTACTAAACAACGACCTCAGAATCCTGAAAAGTTTAAGGCTTATATCGTACGATATAAAATCGTAGAAAGTCCTATAAGATAATGTGAGGATTTACGTCGTGCCAAACAAACAACCTCGATGTCCTATAAGTATGTTATTAAAATCTATTAAGGTTCCGCATAAGCTCCTCCTTCCGTCTTAATTCTGATTGCTGTCTGGAGATGAATCACCAACCGACAATGTCGTCGTCTCGTTTTGAGAAGAGGGATAAAAAAAGAGAAAATCATGTCTCGAACGGCCTATCCTAGGGAATTGCATGAACTTACTAAAAGAACTTGTATTTAAAAGTTTGAATGTAGGTGAATGTCTATAGTGCAATATAATATAAGAAAGAAACAACTATGTAGTGACGTACTATAATAGGGAAAGACTGGAGAAAAATTATGGAAATGAAGCAAGATAAAGAGAGGAAAGACTATGCATTAAAAAAATGTGGAGTAAAGGAACAAAACTTAAACAACTATGTGTATCTGATTAAGTCTGGTGATACTACAAAAACATATTACAATTGCATAATATAAAGAGGTTAGATAAATATTTACAAATGATAAAGGAAAAGTTAAGTGATAAGCATATGAAAATTTAAAGTGGAATATTAGCTTTTAATTTGGGTTTAGGCTCAGACTAGACATCTTTTTCTCTTTTATCTCGATCCCAGAGGCAACAGATATATCGAAGTCAACCTATCAACATCAACTAGAGGCCACCAACAAATCACCCCTATAATCAGGCAGCCCTAGACCCTATCGTTTAAAGGTTGTGTGAATGGAGTTGTATCTGAACTTATTTAAGTGTAGTATATCTATACATGATATGTAGTATCTGAACGTATATAAGTGTAGTGCATCTATACGTGATATGTAGTTTCTGAACTTATATAAGTGTAGTGCATCATACGTGATATGTAATACTTGTCGTGTAGGGTGTAGTGTGTGGATATAGTGTCTGTAGTATAAAATGTGATATGGTGATACCTAGATCCATCAACTAAAGATATGTGGTGTGCAAGATGTACTATGTGATGCATCAAATGTGCGTGTAGGTGATATCCATTGTATGCATGTATTATTCAGGATATGGTGTCTACGTGTAGTGTCACATCTGCTCTTTTGCGATTGTAGTATCTGTGGGGTGTTTGTAGTATCCGTTCTTTTGTGAGTGTAGTATCTGTAGGGTGTTTGTAGTATCCATTCTTTTGTAAGTGCAGTATCTGTAGGGTGTTTGTAGTATCTATTCTTTTGTGGCTACCGATTCTTAAACCTTTTGAAAAAGGTTAGAGCTGTTGACGATCTAGGGGTGAAAGGGCATCACACTAATTGAATACTAATTTTATATTTTCAGCTATAAGAAGAGCTGATCAGTGGTTCTCTTGCATCATTGCCTGTTATATCTCATCTCGAACTAATAGGCCACCTCAATATTTCATATGCTCATCCAACAAGATTTTGTATATTTCATATTAAGAAAAATGAGAGAAGTATTTTTTTAAGCATTTCTATAACATTCGCCTTCCACCTTTAGGTTCAAACTTTAAACCTATACATATGATCGTTGCATGTTCTATCAATTTTTCAAGGAGAAATACGTTTCTATTCTCATGTTGCCAAGTTCAAACTTATGAAATTTATGTAAACAAGAAGCCAATTCCAATTAAGAGATTAAAATCCAACAGCAAGAGGAGCAAGAACTGCAGCTCCAAACATATATTCCAACATATAGAATAAAATTCCAACAGATATTCAAATAAGGAGCAGCAAAGAGAACCAAAACTGAACCACAAATATATCTCCCAAACCATAAATGTATTTAAATAAAGGGGAGCAAAGAGAGAAAAAAATTGAGCCCACATGTACTTCTCAAACCAGAAAAATGGTTTCCAATATGTATTTAAACAAAGGGAAGCAAAGAGAGCAAAAACTGAGCCCCACATGTACTTCTCAAACCATTAAAATATTCCCAATGTTGGAGTTTGAATAAAGAGAATTACAAGAAATATAATTGAATCTCCACATGAGAATTAAATCAAATCTAGCAAATGACCAAATGGAATATGCCATTACCAAGCTAAAACTGAGTCTAGCAAATAGACAATTTCTAAGCCATCACCAAGCAAAGCCAAGCCACGAAGGGGGACCAAACTGAGCCATCAAGAAACAAACCCTAGCCCAATAAGAGGGGCTGAAATTGAGCCATTACTCTAGTTACTAAAGTAGCCATCCAAAACATTGAATAACTCCAATGTATATTCNGTGCATCTATACGTGATATGTAATACTTGTCGTGTAGGGTGTAGTGTGTGGATATAGTGTCTGTAGTATAAAATGTGATACGGTGATACCTAGATTCATCAACTAAAGATATGTGGTGTATCTTTATGTGGTGTGCAAGATGTCCTATGCGATACATCAAATGTGCGTGTAGGTGATATCCATTGTATGCATGTATTATTCAGGATATGGTGTCTACGTGTAGTGTCACATCTGTTCTTTTGCGATTGTAGTATATGTGGGGTGTTTGTAGTATCCATTCTTTTGTGAGTGTAGTATCTGTAGGGTGTTTGTAGTATCTGTTCTTTTGTGGCTACCGATTCTTAAACCTTTAGAAAAAGGTTAGAGCTGTTGACGATCTAGGGGTGAAAGGGCATCACACTAATTGAATATTAATTTTATATTTTCAGCTATAAGAAGAGCTGATCAGTGGTTCTCTTGCATCATTGCCTGTTATATCTCATATCGAACTAATAGGCCACCTCAATATTTCATATGCTCATCCAACAAGATTTGTATATTTCATATTAAGAAAAATGAGAGAAGTATTATTTTAAGCATTTCTATAACATTTGCCTTCCACCTTTAGGTTCAAACTTTAAACCTGTACATATGATCGTTGCATGTTCTATCAATTTTTCAAGGAGAAATATGTTTCTATTCTCATGTTGCCAAGTTCAAACTTATGAAATTTATGTAAAAAGGAAGCCAATTCCAATCAAGAGATTAAAATCCAACAGCAAGAGGAGCAAGAACTGCAGCTCCAAACATATATTCCAACATATAGAATAAAATTCCAACGGATATTCAAATAAGGAGCAACAAAGAGAACCAAAACTGAGCCCCAAATATATCTCCCAAACCATAAAATGATTTCCAGCATGTATTTAAATAAAGGGGAGCAAAGAGAGAAAAAAATTGAGCCCACATGTACTTATCAAACCAGAAAAATGGTTTCCAATATGTATTTAAACAAAGGGAAGCAAAGAGAGCAAAAACCGGGCCCCACATGTACTTCTCAAACCATTAAAATATTCCTAATGTCGGAGTTTGAATAAAGAGAATTACAAGAAATATAATTGAATCTCCACATGGGAATTAAATCAAATCTAGCAAATGACCAAATGGAATAGGCCATTACCAAGCTAAAACTGAGTCCAACAAATGGACAAAGTCTAAGCCATCACCAAGCAAAGCCAAGCCACGAAGGGGGCCAAACCGAACCATTAAGAAACAAACCCGAGCCTAATAAGAGAGGCTGAAATTGAGCCATTACTCTAGTTACTAAAGTAGCCATCCAAAACATTGAATAACTCCAATGTATATTCAAATAAGAGCAATAATAACAAATTTGAGATATTAGAACATTCTTCAAAATAAAAAATGATTTCTAATATGTGTTCGAATAAGGTAGCAAGAAGCATAGAAACAGACCCCAAACATGTGTAAAAGGGTCTCCAATATATGTTCAAACAAGGGAGCAACAAATAGATTAAAAAAAATCCCAAATATATTTTCAAACCGTAAAAATGACTGCCACCAAGTATTCAAACAAAGGACAGCAAGGAGAACAAAAATTGAGCCTCAAATGTATTTTTCAAACCATAAAAAACATGACCTCCAACAGGTATTCGAATAAGAGACAACAAAAAAAATAAAAAAAAATTGAGCTCCAAAAGAGAGTAAGAACCACAATAGAGTTCCAACAAGAAGCAGGAACTCAAATCTTAAAAGAGAGCACGAACTAGACCCAAACTCCAAATCTCCAGCCAAAATAAGCCAAACTGAGCTTCCATGTCAAAGCAAAATCATTAAGGAATCCAGGTGTAATATGAGCCATATCAAACCGTCAAATGGCTATCCAAATTATATCAATGATTCTTAGCATGTGTTCGAACAAAAGGGAAGCAAGAAGTTTAAACCCAGTTCCTCAAATCATGTTTTCATAACAGAAGATAATCTCCCAATATATAGTAGAATGGAGGTATAAGAAGTGATGTAGATACAACATTAATTCATTGAAACTAAGCTCAAGAATAACCACATCAAAAAAGTTTAACCTCGATTTCTTCTTAGCTCAAGAAATGCAAAAATTTGGGAAAGATCAAAGGAAAATGAAGCTCAGCACTATGTTTCTCCAAAACCTCCAAAGAAGAATCACGTTCTAATCTTCCTCTACCCTGGGGTATTTATAGGTAGAGATGAGAGAATGAGTCTTCGGTCGTGAGCATCGGGACGGTGAGGAGAATCACCAACAAAGAATAAGTAATCCAACAAGATTTGAAATAGGAAGGTTACCGGACTCGTTTAGGCGGGAAAATCTATTAGAGACGGGCTACCGGTGAAGTCATCAGCAACGAGGGCTCAAAAAGGAGGTAAATGACCGGAAGGCCAGCAAGAAACCCTCAAGTTTCAGTTAAGAGAGGAGAGGAGTAAGGAGTTTCGGCTAGGCCAAGGAACACATGCGTGAAAAGAGGTGAGAGATTTTTTTTTTAGGGATTCTAAAACCTTTTTTAAAAAAAATATCAAATTTTGTGCAATTCGTTCATGCGCGGCACCCCAACAAAATGGGTGTCCTCCCTAGCTAAAATTGATGTTCCTGACGTGATGGCGTAGTCCATTTCATCATTCGGAATCATTCAGACAAATTCATCGATGATTGCGCCAAGTTAACTTCAATTCACGCACGACATGTCAAATGAAATTATTTTGACCCGATCAGAGCCGTTTAATGAGCGAATTGATGACCGGTTCTCACCTAAACGACAACCATACTCAAAGACATCGCTCGCAATGGCAAGTCAAATGTTATGCATGTTACGAGGTCCACCTGTCTTTCAAATCTCTATAGGAGCTCAATTTGAGCTTCAATACGTCAGTTTTTTTATCGACTCAATCAAATGTTGAGGATTCAAAACCGTACATATGAAACTGCAAGGAGTGAAGAAATGGCTTGAGTTTCTAAGGGGTGTGGGTCCCAGTCTAGTCTTTTAAGACAGTCAAAATAGGGAAATCTTAAGACTAGGTTCTAGGGTGTTTAGAGGAGGGAAAATAAGACCTCAAAAATGAGGTCTATAAAGCCTGTGAAATAACCGAATCATCCCGACGATGAATCCCAATATGACAAGGCACATTTGAGCCTTAAAAGTTGAGGACAAATCATTGTCTCCCAAATGAGTGGCAGCTCACCTACAATCAGGCCATCATGTTGAAACTAATGAAGCAACATGAGTGACAAAGATTGATAGGGTAGTCAAAGGAAGAGAGGAAGAGTTCTTAAAGGCTATTGGTAGCCAGTTCAAGGTACTACAGACCCGTCATCCCAAGCAATAAAACCTTAAGTCTACCTGGTTGTAAAGTTAGTCAACCCAACACAACCAGAGATCCCTGGTCAGCAATCTATGAATTGCATTGTCTACAGGGACCTCAGTGGCCCTAAGGTCGAAAGAAGGAAACTCTTGTCTATGACCTATAAGCTGGAGCTCAAGAGGTGGGACTTATCCATATCGATGTGGCAAGGATGCCTTAAGAAAGAGAAGGAAGAAGAGGTTCAGTTACATTGTTGTAAACACTCTTCACAAAAGGACTTACTCTTATTTAGGTCAAGAGTCTTCTAACCCCAGAGGCGCACTACACAACTTTTTATATAGAAAGATGTGCTGGGCTAGTTGGGTTAGAGAAGCTCGGGGGCTTCTTCTTAGGACATGCAAATATAATGTAGTTGTATAGAGTAATCCTTAGATATTGTGGAGGCCCTATTACATGGCTTGGGAGATATCAATGCTACATAACTCGTTTAAAATCTGGCTAGAAAATCATGCAGGAAAGTAAAAGTGTAAATTTTAAGATCCAAAATATTTTAATCTTAAAATTTTCATTATCTTGAATATTTTATAGGATTTTGAAGTAAACTTAAAGTTTTAATCCTAAGGAGCCTATATTGCATTTGTGATTCCCAAAAAAATCACAAAAATAAAAAATGAAGCATTTCAAGCATTCAAGCATGCAATAAGATAAGAAAAATAAGCCAAATCAAAATAGTAAAAAAGTTAAGTGACATTAAGCCAATAACATATAAAAAAAATGGAATAAGGTGGTTGACTTTGTATATACATGCTCAGTCCTAATTCTATACATCAATATCAAATGCAGAATTAAGATATGGGACATGCGTTGTTGTTCCTGGTCCCTTGCCATGTGGTTCTTCAGCACACCTCCAAACCCATGCTCATATCTTATTATCATTATAAAGACTCCCCTAGGACTCTAAAAAGTATATACAAAAAGAAAAGACTCAAAATCCATAAAAAAGGTTAGCCGAAAAGCCATGCAACATATAATGTGTCGTTCTTGGTAGGGAATCTATGCAGCATCTGCAAGCAAATGTTAGCATTTTAATCATTATATGCTCCCCATTTTTTATTGTACATTTGTGTGTGCATATTGATGGACACGACTCCTTACAGAAAAATTTCCTAATATACTACCATTCACATCAAACACATGAGCACACCAAAAAGCACAAAA
>NEWO01000146.1:478620-504765 GCA_003013225.1 Phalaenopsis aphrodite | reverse complement strand
GGAGTTTTAGATAAGTTGTGTCCTTTCCTTTCTTTATTTTGTAAACTTATATATATATATATATATATATATATATATATAATCCGTGTTTTATTGTATCTTCCTCATGAATTCTGAGTAGTCTTCTTTGTCCTTCTCCCTACAATGAGATATGGTTTTGTGAAGAATTAATATATTTGTTTAAGGTTTTAAATGTCGATAAATAATGATGATTCAAACTCTAATCTTCATTTACTTTTTGAACTGACCAATTGAAATGTTAAAATTTGTTGAGAAACATATGATCTGAAAGGGTTATGCTTTCTACAACAAAGTGAGAATCATATTCAATTTCATGGATGAGAATGTAGTCCATGAGGTTGAGTGCAAATAAATATAGAAATATATTTTGATGGGCGTAGAATTGGAGATTTTAGGGTGACATACTAAAATTAGCAATTTGTTCTAGGTTTTTGGAAACTAAAGTGAGATGTTAGCCTTCAAGCAAGGGGATGTGGGAGCTCTAGAGTGAGAGCCAGTATCCTCCCAGCCTAACCATGGATTTGGGGACCAAACTCTGGATTAGCTGATGTTCTTTATGCACTCGACATAGGGTAAAAAATATGATTGCTCCTATTTTGCACAATATAATTTTATGCAAGTTTAAACAATTTTAATTACTTCACTAACCATAAACTCATTTTAAAGGGGAAAGATGCTTTCTTAAATTTAAACTCTTCATCATAAAGCTTTGATTAGTCTTAGTAAAGTTAACTTTGAATTTTAGAAATTAGTTTAGTAAACATAGTTCTTTTAGTTATTTTTCAGTTAGCATACATTAAACTTTTTTTAACTTGTTTCTTACTTTAGTTTTTATAGTTTGAGTATTGTGTTTTACAATATCATCATAAGAATTTCCATTTTCCAAACTTAGACCTGATAGTATTATACTAGAATTAGCCTAAGGGATTTCTTACCTATCTTCTTTGTGGGATTGATACTATGGTTTTTAATGAAAGCTCTATATTATTTGAAGTGATACGTGCACTTGCGTAGAACCCCTAATGTGTGAACAATTTTATATATTTTGTAACATTTCGATTTTGTACACTAACTCTTTAATATAAATTGGGTCAAGTTTTTGGTCATATTTTTTAAAGATAAATAACTGCATAATTTCGGGACGAGTCATGTTTTTGGGATTGTTACCGATGATTTAAACTAACATAAAACATGCAGAAAAATAGCATACACCTAGGGTGCATCACCCTGCCACTAATTTCTTCAAGAATGAGCAAAGCAGTCCTTTTAAGAATGAGCAAAGCAGTCCTTATCAAGTAAAACATCTCACTCTAATCAGGCAACGAGGGTCTTGATTAGGCATGAATCAGCTATGTGAGTGAGTGCTCTGATTGATACGACATTTCTACTGGCAAAATAATAGATTATCCAAATCAATCGTATTACTGAAATGGATCTAGTGGACTGAGTGATCCAGCCCATGTGGGATACCCTTTCTAAGAATCCATCAAGCAAGATCCTTTTAGGGGATTCCTTGAATTTGATGAGATAATTCCTATTGGAATGGCTTTGGGAAGTAATCGGGCCCAATGGTTGGATGACCACATTGACTCATCTTTAAAGTGCTTCCTCTAGCTCTGACAAAGTGACCCTCATCGTGGATTCCCCAAATGATAGTAGAGTTGCCCCTATGTGAGGTTGATTGTTGTAGCCTAACCTTTAGATGGGGCTTTTATCAAACATCTAATGAGGTGATCCAACTGGAGATTTAATGCGGGTATGAAGGTACTCGGCCTAGACACGAATTAACTAGGTATGTTGAGTGTTGTAGCAGATGCAACATGCCTCCTCCCATCATGATGATAAGAATTGCTTGCACTATGGGGGTGTAAAGGTAGGGTTAGACTATGGTGATGGTCAACCCATCAAACTGTCTAGCCTTTAAGCTAAACCACATCCATAGAAGGATCTTAATTGGGATAAGTATGCATTCCACATTCATGAGGATGAACGAGATGTGTTTATCAACCATACACAAGGTGAGCGGGTATAGTAGTCTTTGGACCCAGTGTAGAGTGGATCAGCGAGAGATAGGGTAAGAGAACGACAAGACTTCTCTTATATTGACTGTTGGTCAAACCAAGTATGAGACACCCATAGGACTTCCACTTTCCTTGAAATGTGAGCCAAAAATGAAACAAAGAAAAATATAAAGTTTCTCGTACATGAAACTATTTGAACTATGAGTGGTCCTTAGATAGATGCAAGGTAATCACCATAAGTAGCTCACATAATGAAGTGATATCAAAAACACACATTCATTATTGCTCTGAAACTTGATTACAAAGTGTGTGTACTTAAAAAATAGTTTCCTCATAAAGTACAATGAGTACATGAAAAAGAGGCTAAGAAAATATCTCTTCAAGCATCACCCCATTGATATAAGGCATTGAACGAGATTAATTTTCATCAATGAACAATGAAGGAAGCTCAACTTTGAGAGGAAGAGCTACCAGACCATGTGGGTTGACTTGTGAGGCATAAAAGAGATTGGTGAAAACTCATAAAAAAGGGAAGTCAACTTCTTGAGAAGGATTTTCAGACTTGAGGGTCGACGAGCGAGACATAAAAGAAATGAGTGAAAATCTATACGAGGGTAAGTCATTCTTTCAAAGAAAGAGTCACGACCTCAAGGTTGATGCACAAAGTGTAAAAGCACGTGGGTGATATCCTACAAAGAGGGTTAACTACTTTCAAATGAAGGGTTGTCACGACCAAGGGTTAATGCATAAAGCATAAAGCATGGAGGATGAATACCCATGAAGAAGGCTAGCCAATTCTGAAGGAAAAGCCACCTAGACCCAAGCGTCGGCACATAAAGTGTAAAACAATAGTGGGTGGACACCCATGAAGAAGTCTAGCCAATTCCAAATGAGGGCCACCAGGACCCGAAGGCCAACGAGTAAAGCATAAAATAAGGTGGGTGAATACTTACAAAAAAGGCTAACCACTTCTGATGAAAGGGCTTCCCAGACCCGAAGGTCAACGTGTAAATCGTAAAATAAGGTGGGTGAATACCCAGAAAGAAGGCTAGCCACTTTTGAAGAAAGAGCTATCTAGACTAAAGGTTGATGCGTAAAGCATAATAAAAAAAAATTGGTGAATACCCATGATTGGACCTGGAGGTAAACACATAATGTGTAAAATAAGGTGGGTGAGTACCAACAAAGCAGGCTAGGCACTTCTAGAGAATGGGCTGCCTGGACCCGAAGGTCGATGCATAAAATACAAAAATACCCTAGGTGAATAACCATGTAGAAGGCTAGCCACTTCTGAAAGAAGAATTGCCTGGACCATAGGTCGATACATAAATCATAAAAATACAGTGGGTGAATGCCCACTTACAGGGCTAACCACTTTCAGAGGCAGAGCTACCCAGACCGGAAGGTCAGCACACAAAACATTAAACAATGGTGAGTAAAAGAACACAACAATGAAAATTCGACTTCCAAAGGAAGGAATGGCTCAAACCTAGAGGTTAATGCACAAATGCAAAACACTGTGGGTGAAATCCCACAACAAAGGCAATTCCACTTCCAAAGGAACGGAATCCACGGACCCGAAGGTTAATGAGCACAAAACACAAGTGTAATATCCCACACAAAAGGTTGACACAAAACTATTTTAAGATTTTTGCAATTTTATCAGCCGTTGAATCTAATAAAAGCTTACTAATATAAGTTGGACTAGGATCACCGACCATACCAAGATTGATCTCAATCAACTCATCAGCGGTCAAAGAATGTCATCCTCAAACTTAGGAGGGGCCACTTTGACCTCAAGTTCCCCATCATTGGAGGAAGAGAGCCCTCACTATTATGAGATGAGGAGATAATCATACATGAGGCATTGAGTTTCTTAGTATCATTCCCCCCTCTTGACACATCCTAGTCTGAATTTGTCTTCTGGAGGTCAATTCTCCCATAAATCCTTATATAGTTTGGTTTGATGAACATATCACCTTTCAAGTAATAACCTATCATCCAGTAGTTTATGATTGAGAGGCAAACAATAATATGAAAGAGGGATGTCCTTCACTTGCTCATTATCATCTTATAAGGGCATTACATCAGCATTGGTTATATGAGAATAAACATGATAAAGTAAATCTCCATTCTTCCTAGGCTTGGGTCTAAGATGTGCAAAGAAGGCCTTGCGATCCTTAATTGTAGAAATGCACGCAGCTATTAGTTCTCTACAATGGCCCTGTGGTACCTGGTCAATAATCAGCACTTCATCCGCTAAAGTCTACTTAGTTAGACGAGGGGCCATGATCATTGATGGTGGCCATAAAATTTCTTAATCAAAGTCATACAAAGTAGTATAATGTGAACCTTCAAGTTTGTTTACCTGAAGGGTTTCTTCTACCCAAGATTCTATATTAAAATCAATATAGATGGTAAATTTAAAGCTTGGTAGATTATGGAGCCTTCTAGTTGGCTTCTTTACGAGTGAGGTACATAACCTTTCCTCCCACTTTGCTAATTCTTTTTCCTTTGACAGGCAAGGAATAGGAAGAGGAGGGGCCCCCAAACATCCTAAGGTGCTAGAAAAAGGTAAAGACGCTTATTATGAGGAGCATAATACTTTGTGGCATCAAATATACCCACTTCATTTATTGACAAGGGTTAGACATTACCCGGAATAGAAAACTCTTCTCCTCAATGCATATATTTAATGCATTGATGGAAAGTCAAAGGTACCATAACATATTTATGAATCTAGGGTTGTGTGAGCAAAGCTTAAAATGACATGTTCATGTTGATGAGATGGAACATGACTTCACTCTTAAATTCTCCAAATTAGAGGTGAAGGGTTATGGACTCTAAGGTCTACTGCCGCTTTTTGTTGAAGCCATTTAACATAATCCTCTTAGAGCATAACCATCACATGCCTAATGAAAGCAAATCAAGGTTGCACATGCTAATGCTATTAATAGATGCACTGGGATCAACTAATATTTGGTTCAGAGGTGTCCCTTAAATCATAGCTGACACATACAAATGATGATTGTGGTTGGTAGTGCCCAGAAAAAAGTTATCTTCAGAAAAGTTGTTTGCGGCTATGTCTTGTGGAATATGAAAATCCTTCGTCCTCTCCTTAGTGTAGTAAGCATGGAAAACTTCAGGCTCCAAAAGCACTTTCACTAAAGTCTCCCTCAACTCCAAGGACAAAAGGAGAGCATCATAGATGCTCAATGATGTTGGTAGTCTTATCAGGTGTCCTAACACATTGTAATCTACCTTGTTAGTAGAACTATTGGCTCTCTTGCCCAAAGTAGGAGCTGCATGTGAATCAACCACCTTCTGGGTGATGATCTCCTTGCCCCGCTCAAGAGAGGTAGGTTTAAATACCCTTGTAGGAAGGAGCTTTCTAATTCATAAGAAGATGAGAGGCCTAAAAATGTGCTATTTTTTATATACATTTATTGCTTATTTTTAGTGACATTTCATTTTAATGGTATGTTTTATTACATGTATAATAGGTTAAGTAATTGGAGATAATGGAGTAAAAATGGAGCAATAGAGTCAAATTGAGCAAATAAGAAAATTTTGACCTGGTGCATAGGCACTAGAATGTTATTTCATTCTTTTAAAAGGATGGCGCCTAGACGCCATGGTTGGGCGCCTAGGCGCCAGAATTAGTTATATTTAAAATGTAATGTATTTAGATTAATTTTGAAAGGATATTTGAAGTGACTCTTGGTGATTTGGAGAGTTATCATAAGGGGGTGTCTCTTCAAATGGGTAAAAAGTGTCTGTGTGTGAGGGGGAGGGTGTGTCTATTAGAGTGAGAAGGAAGCAGAGAACTTTAAGAGATATGCTTGGGGAGGAGTTTGAGATAAGTGATTTGTTTTTTTTTTTGAATTTTTATAAATTTTATTGTGTAAACGTGATTTTAAATATCAATCCATGTGTTTTTGTATTTTCCCTATGAAATTTGAGAATTTTTCTTCATCTTTCTACTTGTGATGAGAAATAATCATGTGTAGGATTAAAATTGTTTAGAATTACTTTAATTTCAATATTGTGTTGGTATATTACTTCATCTTAATTTAGTCATGCAATTTAGCCAATTCATAAGTTAAAACATATTGTGAAAACATAATGACCCGGGAGGGCTATGCTTTTCCTTAAATAGTACTTACCACACTAACCTTTAAAATGAAGAAAAAGTAATCTCGAGGTGTGAGCAAATAGATAGAGAGATAAGTTTTGATAGGTTAAATTGGTGATTCTAAAGTGTCAGGCTAGAACCTTAACTAAATTGATCTAGGGTTTCAAACTTAAATCTATGTTAGCCAAATTAAGGGCTTATGTGGGTACTCTAGGATGACAGGCTAGAATCTACCCAGCATAACCAATGATTTAGGAACTGAACTCTAGGCTAGCCAATATTTTGTATGCACTTAGAAGAAGGTAAAGAATAGGTATCCTTCTATTATTCACAAAACTAAGTTTAAATCTATAAACATTTTACTCCTTCACTAATTATGATCTCATTGAAAGAAGAAGGATTTCCATATAGTTTGAACTCTTATACGTAAAGCTAGTTTTGAAACACTTAGAATTTTCTTTAAGTTAGAATTAGTAGATATAAGTATTCCTTTTCACACATATAATTTTGATCTTCACTCTTAAAAAAAGTTACCGACATTGTAAGTAAAGTTTTACTAAATCTATAAAAGGACTTTTTCCTTCCCCATGGGATCGATACTTGGGACTCCATTAAAGCCTTATGTTACTTGAACGATATGAATGCTCTTGCATTTTTATCCAAGTGATTTTTTTGACTTTAATAATTAGGAAATATTTTTTAAATTAGTAATGCCTACATCACTAGGAGTAGCCACTATAAACATATAAAATTATAGTATTAGCACAGAAGTGCGGTAACATTTTTTTGGCATTGTTGCTGGAAAAGTGACAAAACTTTTGACTTAAAAATTTTAGTTGAACTGTAGAATTATTTTAAAAAAATTGTAGTGTTGTTTACTTGTAGAAGTGCTTGCTTGTGTGTTAAAAATATTTTAAGTAGTTTTGAGTGTTCTGTTAATTTTATTTTTTTGAACTTTTACTTTTGTATACTTAGTTTAGCATCTAAAGATTTAGTACCTTATAATTTTGAGTTAGAACAAAATATTAGAAAAATTCAAAAATAAAAAGAACTTCAAAATTTAAAAGAAATGGTGAACACATCACATAACAACTTAGATGATTAAAATTTTGAAATGAACATCATCACGTACAAAGACCTTCAAGGGATTATGCAAACCCTATCGTAGATGAAATTACCTTATCATACAAACCCTTGCTGTTGCAAGTAACTCATTTAAGCTGAAAGTCACCATAATCCAATGGTACAAAGCAATCAGTTTGGGGGGACTCCATCTGAGGATCCAAACTTAAATTTAGCTAGTTTTCTAGAATAATGTGCTACATTTAAGTACGATGCGTGTCAAATGATGTTGTTAGATGTTGACTTTATCCCTTTTCCTTAAGGGATAAAGCTAAGATGTGGTTGAACTCTTTAGCACCTGGATCTATCAGAACTTAGGGTGATTTAGCACAAAAATTCCTAGATAAGTATTTTCCACCTTCAAAAATGCTAAGCTTAGAAATGATATTACCTCATTTACTCAATATGAAGGTGAGTCAATATACAAATCTTCAGAATCATTTAAAGAACTCTTTAGGAAGTGTCCACATGACACTTTGCCAAATTGGTTGATTATTCAAATATTTTGCAATGGATTAGTACGATCCCTTAGATTTATCATTGACACTGCTACTGGTGGTTCATTGATGTCAAAACCATTTCATGAAGCACATTCTTTAATCAAATAGATGGCTACCAACAACTTTTAATGGCCCTCTAAAAGAGTAAACCCTAAGAAAGTAGATACTAATGTGGCTTCTTTTTTGACTTCTCAGGTTGCCATAATATCTAGGAAGTTAGACCAATTTAGAATGTACTTACCTCAAACACCTCAGTGAGTGAGGAAAACTCATTATGTAAAATGAATGATTCTTAATCACAGTCATTCAAGACTTTAAATTCTATCAATAACAAACCCAACCTGTATTTCAATTATTATAACTCAGGATGGAAAAGCCACCCAAACTTTAACTAAAATAAAAACTCTAGGGGGGACCAACACTAGGGAAACAATGAAGCTAACCCTATAGGAAACTAGAACAACCAGGGTAGTACTAACTATAGACCTTCTTATCCTTCTGGCTCTAACAATAACCAACAATTCAAAGAGCAGAAGTTGTCTATAAAGGAATTGGTGCTACAAATGGGAAATCAATTACAAGATTAGAATTCTGCAATTAGAAATATAGAGAATCATCTGAGACAAATTGCTAACTCACTTTACAATAGGACCCAAGGAACACTTCCTAGCAATACTAAGATAAACCCTAAAGAGACTAATAAAGAGCAAGTTAAAGTTGTCCAACTCAAGAGTGGAAGGGAGTTAAATGTTCAAATTAAAAAAGAGACTGAAGTTGAGAAAGAGATTGAGGAAATTTAAAAACATGAAGAAAATGTTCTTAAGGATATGGAAGGAAAACCTATCTCTCCAACTAAGACCAATTTAGAGAAACCACCACCTCCATTTCCTTAGAAACTTAGACAGTAGAAGCCCCATCAATAATTTTCAAAATTTATGGAGATATGTAAGAAGCTAACAATCAACATCCCTTTTACTGAAGTATCAGAGCAAATGCCCAGTTATGTTAATTTTATGAAGGATATCCTAAATAAGAAATGAAATTTAAGAGATCACGAGACCATTGCACTTAGTGAGGAGTGCAGCACAATAATTTAGAAAAAGATACCTAAAACATTTAAGAATCCTGGTAACTTTTCTATTCCTTGTACGATAGGAGAAATTTTATGTGAAAAAGCTCTTTGTGATTTAGGAGCTATCATTAACCTCTTGCCCTTATCAATATTCAGAAGGTTAGGCTTAGGAGATATTTCTCTTACAATTGTAACCCTTTAGTTGGCTGATCGCTCGATCACATATTCGAAAGGGGTTATAAAAGATGTAATTGTGAAGGTAGATAAATGTATCTTCCAGGAATATTTTATCATATTAAATATGCAGGAAGATAAACAAACCAATCATTTTAGGGAAACATTTCCTTGCTATGGGACGAGTTATGATAAATGTTCAGAAAGGAGAGTTAATCATGGCGCTAATGACAAAGAAGTCACTTTCAATGTGTTAAAGCTAATGAAGTATCCAACTAATGAAAGACAAGATGAGTGTTATAGAATGGAGATTATTGATTATTTAAGTTATAACTAATTCAGAGAAATTTGTGAAGTTAAAATAGGATAATAAGAACTACAGAAAATAGTAAACCTCTCATTCCTTCTATTGAAGAACCTCTTGAACTAGAGATGGAGGTACTCCCTATGCATATAAAGTATGCTTTTCTAGAAAACTCATCTACACTACCTGTTATATTATCCTTATATTTCACTCATATTCAATAAGAAAAATTGGAAACTTTGAGAAATTATAAGAAATTCTATGGATGGATGTTAATGGATATTAAAGAAATCAGCCGTTCAATATCTATGCATAGAATTTTAATGGAAGATAATGATAAGTATAGGGCATACCCTCAAAGGAGAATGAACCATATCATGAATGAAGTTGTGAAAAAAAAAATTTAAATGGTTAGATGTTGGAATCATCTATTTTATTTTTGACAGTGCTTGTAGTCGGATACACTGTGTTCCTAAGATAGAGGGAGTGACGGTAGCTGTAAATGAATGAAATAAATTAACTCTAATAAGACAAGGCACTGGGTGGCAAATTTGTATTGACTATAGAAAATTAATCCTCTCCGCAAGGAAAGATCACTTTCCTTTACCTTCTCTAGACCAAATTTTGGATATGCTTGTTGAGCATCGATATTTCTATTTTTTGGATGGATATTCAGGATACCACCAGATACTTACAGCTTCTGAGGGCCAAGAAAAGACAATATTCATAAGTCCCTATGGAACATTTGCATTTAGAAGAATGATTTTTGGTTTATACAATGCACTTGCAACTTTTCAAAGGTTCATGATGTTCATTTTTTGCAATTTAATTGAGAAAAGAATTGAAGTTTTCATGAATGACTTTTCAGTTTTTGCAACCTTCTTTAATTCTTGTTTAGATAATTTAGAGAGAGTTTTAAAATGCCGTGAAGAAAAAAAATCTAGTCCTCAACTGAGAAAATGTCAATTTATGGTTAGAAGAGGAATTATTTTAGGGAATAAAATTTCTAAAAGTGGTATGGAAGTAGATCCGGCTAAAATACAAGTTATTTCTAAATAACCTCGTCCTACTATAGTGATAGGAGTTTTCTAAGACATGTTTGTTTGTACAAGTGATATACTAAAGGCTTTTTAAAAATTGCCAAGCTTTTATTTTATCTTTTGGAAGATGAAGTGACTTTAATTTCAAACAGGAATGCCTAAATGCCTTCAATTTACTAAAGTAAAAAATAATCACCACACTTATTATTGTTTCACCTGATTGGGTAAAATCATTTGAATTAATGTGTGATACGAGTTATTATGTTATTGTGGTTGTGTTAGGTAAAAATATGATAAGGCTTTCAAAGTTATATACTATGTTAGTAAAACTCTTAGTGAAACTCAGATAAATTATACTTCTACTAAAAAGGAACCATTGACAATAGTATATACTATCAATAAATTTGGACCATATCTAATTAGAACAAAATGTAGAGTTCATACTGATCATTCTGTGATTAAATATATTATGCTGAAGAAAGTTGTTAACCCAAGATTAATTAGGTGAGTCCTGCTAATGCAGAAATTTTATTTTAGGGTGATTGATAGAAAGAGATCTGATAATTAATTTGTTAATCATTTATCAAGTCTTGAATAGAAAAATATGGTAGTTTTGATGATGAAATAAATGAAAGTTTTCCTAATAAACAGTTATACACTATGTCTGAGTGGTGTGTTCCATGGTGGCAAATAAGTTTTTGACATACCTGAAAATGTTTATCGTATATGCATTTAATGCTTATTTTTTGTGATATTGCACTTTAATGGAAAGTATTTAAATATTTTTTTATTACAAGTACAATAGGTAAAGCAATTAGAACTAATGGAGTGAAAATAAAACAATTTGGAGTTAAATCGGGCAAAGAAGAAAATTTTAAGCTGGTGCTCAGGCGTTAGATAGTTAAGTCATTTTCAAGAAGACTGGCACCTAGGTGCTAGATTCAGCTTTATTTAAAATGCAATGTATTTGGACAAATTTTAAAGGGGCATCTGAAGTGACTCTTGTGGATTTGGAGGGTTATCAAAAGAGGGTGTCTATTTAAATGAGTAAAAAGTGTGGGCGTGTGGTGTGCCTCTTCAAGTGAGGGATGTGTCTATTAGAGTGAGAAGGAAGTAAAGAACTTCAGAAGATTTTCTTGGGGAGGATTTTGAGATAAGTGTTTTGTATTTTTGTTCAATTTTTGTTAAACTTTATTGTGTAAACTTGATTTTAAATATATTTTTTCCATAAAATATGAGTAGTTTTCTTTATCTTTCTCCTTGAGATGAGAAATAATCTTGTGTAGAATTAGAATTGTTTAGAATTGATTTAATTTCAATATTGTGATAATATATTACTTCATGCTTAATTCTATTTATGCAATTTGGCCAATTCATAAGTTAAAACATATTGTGAAAACTTAATGACACGCGAAGGCTATGCTTTTCCTCAATTTGTAATTACCACACTGACCTTTAGGATGAAGAAAAAGTAATCTTGGGGTGAGTGCAAATAGATTGGGAGATAAGTTTTGACGGGTGTAAATTGGTGATTCTAGGGTGACAGGCTAGAACCTTAACTAACTTGATTAGGTTTTGGAACGTAAAGCTAGGTTAGCCAAATTTAGTGCTTATGTGTGTGCTCTAAGGTGAAAGGCTAGAATCTACCCAGCATAACCAAGGATTTAGAAGCTTAACTCCAGGTTAGCCAATGTTCTTTATGAACTCAAAAGAGGGTAAAGAATAGGTATTCTCTTATTTGTCACAAAACCACATTTAAATTTATAAACATTTGATTCCTACATTGATTATGATCTCATTGCAAGAAGATGGATTTTCATATAATTTGAACTCTTCTATGTAAAGCTAGTTTAGAAACACTTAGCATTTTCTTTAAGTTTATAAATAGAATTAGTATGTATAAGTGTTCCTTTTTACACATATAATTTTGATCTTAATTCCTAGATAAGTTACCTATAATTTAAGTAGAGTTTTAAATAAAAGGAGTTTTTCCTTCACCGTGGCATCGGCACGTGGGAATCCATTAGAGCTCTATATTACTTAAACGATATGTGCACTTGCATTTTTATCCTAGTGAATTTTTTAACATCAATAATTAGGAAATATATTTTAAATTAGTGATACCTACATCACTAGGAGTAGCCCTTATAAACACATAAAATTATATTTTCAGCACAGAAGCCTGGTATCAACGAACTTCTTGGATATCCTCATCAGAGGAACGAATAAGATCACCTCTCAACGGAACACTCAAGAGAGTAAGGCTCCATGGAAGAGGTCTGAGAAAGAAGTGTCCTTTCTGTAACTTTTGACTAATCACGCAAATCATCACATATGTCATAAGCTCCATCAAAGGGGGACAAAAATAAAAATTGTTCCTCTCCTTCACTATGAATGTTTTTGTTCGAACCATGAAAGCTAATCATGGACACAGAGAAGTACTTTAAAATGTCTTCCTTTATTGCTTCATCAATAATACAAGATGCTTGAAAAGGAACAGACTCCTGCTCTGACCTTATATTTATAATATGAAAGAAAGGGAGTACAACAAATGGAAGTACATCAACAACACACACTGTAGTAGATGCAATAGTCGGAGTAGCTAGAATGGTTGTGACAACTCTGGCTATTCCTCGTGTAAGAGGCTTCTCCAAGTACAGCTCCGTAACTCTATCTCCCTCGCTTTGTAGCTGGCTTCAAGAAAATTCTTGAAGACATAACAATCCTTATGAATGTGTCATAAGTGCCTACGATATGGGCAATTGTTTATCTCTTGCATTTTCTTTACCTCTTTAAGCTTCCTCAGACTGAGAAGTTGCATGCCCTATTTGAGAATATTTTTGAAGATCATTTTAAGGTAGTCGCTTTTGAAAGAGTACACCCTAAACTTTTTCTGCTTGGAAGCTTGGCCCTTTCACTTCTAGGAGGAGTGAGCTTGCTCGGCATATAAGATAAGCATTTTGAGCTTACTATCAACTGTTGTCAAAGCTAAAATCTCTTCCATCCTTCTCAAAGGACCCGTTATGGAAGACTTCTTCCGTTTGGCTTTATCATCACCTTTAAGGACCAAAGCCTCTATGGTATCTTCAAGATTGACCACTGATATACCAAAAATTTATGCATTTTTAGACCCATATTTTATACCTATTTTTGATGATATTGCACTTTAATTGAAGGTATTTTGATCCTTTCTTGCAGGTTGTTGATTTTTATGGCTTAAAGTCAAAAGAAAGCAAAAAAGATGAAATTTGGAGTCAAAATGACGTTTTTTGAAGAAATGCTCTGGGCCGCTAGCGCCGAGGGCAGCGCCGATGACGCAGAACAATTTAATGCAGAGATTTTTTACTCAGCGCCCATGGTGCCAGATCAACGTCGATTGTGCTAAACGCAGTTCAGATCCTGTTTTTAGAAGGTTTAATGTATTTGGACAATTTTTTAAGAGTTTTTGGAGGCACCTCTTGGAGAACCAACCTTAGGCTCTATTTAGGGCCGAATTTAATCAGAAAAAGGGATCCTCTACGTTTTTCACTTCTCTACTTTCATTTTTTGCACCACATCATTCCATTCCACTTCCATATTAGAGTCAATTAGTGATTTTGTTTTCATATTTTAGAGTTTTGTGGTGAGATTTAGTGTGAAACTTTCTGTAAGAGTGTTGGAGAAGGAGAAAAGTGAGAGATATCTTCTTCCTGCATTTCTAAGGAAAAGCTACAAAGAATTTGCGTTGAGAAAGAGTTTTTCAAATAAGTATTATTTTTTTATTAGTGTTGTAGGGACTTTCTTTTATATATGAAATTTGTGTTTTGTTATTTCTTTCTCATGAAGGCTGAGTAGTTCCCTTTATCTTTCTCCCTACTCTGAGATATGGTGAAATAAAGAGATAATATGAATGTTTCAATATTAAATTATAAAATAAATTATGATAATTTTTCAACTCCGAACTTAATTTACTTTTCAATCTGGTCAATTGAATTGTTAAAATTTGTTATGAAACATATGATCCGGGAAATGGAGTATGAGTTCTAAAATAGAGTAAGGATCAAATTGGATTCCATGAAGGAGAACATCGTTTATGGAATTAAGTGCAAATAAATAGGGAAATATTCTTTGTTGGGTGTAGAATTAGAGAACCTTTAGGGTGAAAGACTAAAATCTTCAATTCAGTCTTAGTATTTAAAAATTGAAGCGAGAACAAGCCTTCATGTGAAGGGAAGTGGGAGCTCTGGAGTGCGAGCCAGTATCCTCCTAGCCTAACCACAAATTTAGGGACTAAACACTGAGATTAGCCAATAATTTTCTATGCACTATATCAAGGTAGATAATTAAAATTTCTTCTATTTGGCACAATACATATTATGAACATTTATCTCATCTCATTTTACCATAGCCTCATTTTAGTGGGAAGGATGCTTTTTCCCATAAGAATCTCTGTTACATAAACATAGTTAATAGATTAATATTTATTGTTTTAAATTTTGCATATTTGATTTGATAATAGTTTAAAATTTTAATTTTGATTACATCTCAACAATTAAAATTAATGACAGTGATTTCAATTGACTTTCTGTGAAGTTCTTAGCAAATTTGTCATTTCCCATTTAAACCTTCCCCGTAGGATCGATACTTAGGGCTTAAATAGAAAGTTCATTATAACTTGATAACTGATCCCAATATTTTTGTATATGTAAGGATTTATGAAGTTGACACCACTACTTGAAGATTTTTATCCCCGACAACGACGCCAAAAACTTGATCCGTGAATACTTAATGCTTATGCACAATATAACAATAGTTCTAATGGTATTTTTCACTTATATTTCCTTATTTTGTAGAAAAACTAAAAACTTGATCTTGAAGAAAAATAAGAATTTAACTTTTTTTTTATTATTTATATATAATTATTTTGGGATACTATGCAAATATATGTATCTTTATCAAGTAATATAAGGCTTTTTGTTTAAGACCTGAATATCGAACCCACAGGGAAAATTATGCAATATGCACTTTTTGGAAAGTTTTTTCTATTTTTTAAAAAATAATTACTTAAATTAAAAACCATTTTTGTAGCAATTTAAAATTTAAATATTTTTGGTATTATTGATATTTTAACGAAACAGTAACAACTTATAAAGATAACTAGAGTTTTTGTAAGAGAAATGTACTTAATATGAAAATATCTTTCTTCTTTTCATGAATCAGTAATAAGTATAAGAGTTCTATTATGGTTGTGTTGTGCCAAATAGGAGCAATAATATTCTTTACCCTTACTAGAGATTCTATAAAGAACATTGGCTAATTTAAAGTTTGAATGGTTCTGAAGACCGGCTAGGCATGGAAGATACTAGCTCTCACTCTAGAGTTCCCTCAATTCCCTCCACCTGGGGGCTAACATTCTTGTATCAGAACCTAAAATAATAAACCAAGTTGTGGGTTTTATCCTGTTACTTTAAAGTGCACTAGCTCTACACCCATCAATGAATATTTCCTTATTTATTTGAACTCAATCATATGAACTACATTCTCATTCATACAACCTCATGTGATTCTTTCCAATTGTTGACTGAGACAATACCAGCTAGGTTCTTACATGTTCTCACAACAAATTTTAACATCTGGATTGGCCAAATCAAGAAGTAAATGAAGTGCATGGATTTAAATCATCACAACTTCTTCCAACATTAAAGATCAATACTCTCCATAACTTCCATCCAAAAATTAATTACTTATCATTTTAAGAAGAAAGATAAAGAAAAATACTCAGAATCCATGGAGAAAATAAAACCACACTTTAGTTTAAAAGAAGAAATCTTTGTCAAACCAACAATAAGTCTCCATTAAAAACAAAAGTAGTCTAAAACAAAAAGATAAAAACTTATGTCAAGTCTTCCACCAAACTCATGAAGTTCTTTTGAATCTCTTCTCTTTTACAATCACTCAAAATAAAATAACAAAAAGGATAAAGTAAATAAAAAGTGGTTCCTGAAAATCTCTCCGAACTAACTCCCCAGAAAAGACTTTCAGAACTTGCCAATATTTTCAGGACTCTTTTCTAAGTCCTCTCTTCTTTCTTTTATAGTTTTCCAAGAGGTTCCTTGTGATCTCTTCAAAATATGTCTTGATTCCATGTATTTGTCCAAGAGATGCATCCTTTCATGATAATTTTCGTCCATTGTGGTTAATACCGCCTATTAAGCCAATAGGTGCCTTAAAAACCCCTTTGAAATTCGTGAAAACAGATTTTACTTGTCTAATAACTGCCACTAGCACTCAAGCGCGGGGTCTCGACGCTTCAGCACTGCCTTCTCTGTTTAACCGGCACTTAAGCGCCAGATATGACGATTAGGCGCCAAAACTCCTTTGCACAATTTTCCACCTTTTTGCTCCAAATTTGATCCTTTTTCACTCCTTTAAGCATTTTTTTTCTTCCATTTTTACTTGTATCTGCAAGAAAAACAAAAAAATATTTTTCATTAAAGCGCAATATCTCAAAAAAAGGTATAAAAATGTGTCTAAAAATATTATATATTTTAGGTGTATCAATAATGATACATATACTTGCGTAGACCTTGAATATTACTTGATTATATTTAATTAAATTTTACACAATCTATCGCAATAAAAAAGTTAGATCAAGTTTTTGGCATCGTTACGTGTGGAAGGTAACAGTTGAATTAAATAGTTTTGATAAATTAGGAAATTTAGAGATAATATATATATCTTAAAAAATTATTATTATTATTAAAAATATAAAAAAAATTAAAATAAAAAATCCAAAAAGAAATATTTTTTTATTGTTTTACTTTGCTTGCTTTACTTGTTTATGCAAAATATTGGATCTGAAGATTTAGTACATTACGATTTATAATTAGAACGTACTTTTAGAAAAATTTGAAAACTACAAAAAGAAATTAAAAATTTACAAGAAATGGCGAATAACTTAGATAATCCAATAAATGAAAATTGACAAAGACCTTTAAAAGATTATGTGAATCCAACAGCAGATGAACTTCACTTGACTATTCAAAATCCTAATGTTGCTGCTAATTCATTTGAGCTTAAGCCTGCTATTATCTAAATAGTACAAAATAATCAGTTTGGAGGATCGCCTATTGAAGATCCTAACTTACATCTTGCTAGTTTTCTTGAAATTTGTGCTACATTTAAATATGACGGCTAATGATGTTGTTAGGCTTAGATTTTTTCCTTTTTCATTAAGGGATAAAGCCAAGTCTTGGTTGAATTTTTTAGCACCTGGATCTATTAGAACTTGGGGAGAACTATCAAAAAAATTCTTGGCTAAATATTTTCCACCCTCAAAAACTGCTAAGCTTAGAAATGATATTACATCTTTTTTGTCAATTTGAAGGGGAATCAATATATGAAGCCTGAGAAAGATTTAAAGATCTTCTTAAGAAATGTCTACATCATGCTTTACCAGATTGGTTAATAATTCAAACATTTTACAATGGATTAGTAGGATCACTGAGTTTTATTACAGATGCTGCTGTGGGTGGTTCATTAATGTCAAAACCTTTTGATGAAGCATATTTTTTAATTGAAGAAATGACTACTAATAATTTTTAAAGGCCCTTTGAAAGGGTAAATCCTGAGAGAGTAGCTAGTATTCATGATTCTGATGCAACGCCTATTTTGGCATCTCAAATCGTTGTTATTTCTAAAAAGATTGATCAAATGAGAATGAATTATTCTCAAGGACCTCCAATATTAGAGAAAAATTCACTAGGACAGAGTATTGATACTCAATCATCTTATGGAAAAATCACCCTAGTTTTAGTTAGAAAAATTATAATAATTTGTTGAATCCATCCGGAAATCTGAACAATCAAGGAAATCCTAATTTTTTTACCTTATTATCCTCTGGGATTTAACTCCAATCCTAACCCACAAGTTAAGGAAAAGAATTTGACGATGGAAGAAGTAATGTTGAATATGGGAAATCAAATACAGAATCAAGGGGCTGCTATTAGAAATATTAAAAATCAATTAAGAGATATTGCTACAGTACTTAGTAATAGACCTTATAGAATTCTTCCTAGTACTGTGGAAGTTAATCCAAAATATCAAAATAAAGAACAAATTAAAGTTATTCAATTACGAAGTGGAAAAGAAGTTGAAACAAGGATCCAAAGAGAAACTGAGTTGATGAAGAAAAGGAAGAAATGGAAAATGAACAACAGGAAAATGAACAAACATAAAGCCCTGTAGAAAAGCCATTACCTCCATTTCCTCAAAGACTGAAATAGAAGAATAAAGATAAATAATTTACAAAATTTTTGAAAATTCTTTTGAAGTTAAAAATAAATATTTCTTTTGTTGAAGCTTTAGAACAAATGCCAAGTTATGTTAAATTTATGAAGGATGTATTAAACAAAAAAAATGAAGTTTACAGATCATGAGACCGTTGCACTTAGAGAAGAGTGTAGTGCTATTATTCAGAAAAAGCTTTCTGAAAAATTAAAAGATACTGGTAGCTTTACTATCAACTGTGCAATTGGAGAAAAGTTTTACGAAAAAGCTTTATGTGATTTAGGAGCGAGTATCAATCTTATGCCTTTATCAATTTTTAAACGTTTAGATTTGGGAGAAATTTCCAATACTATTGTAACTCTTAAGTTAATTGATCGATCAATAACTTATCCAAAAGGAGTTATAGAAGATGTGCTAGTAAAAGTGGATAAATTTACTTTCCCATTAGATTTTATAGTATTGGATATGGAGGAAGATAAAGAGATTCCTATTATTTTAGGGAGACCATTTCTCACAACAGTGAGAGTTGTAATAGATGTGCAAAAAGGAGAATTAATAATGAGGGTTAATGATCAAGAAGTGAAATTTAATATAGCAAAAGCTATGAAATATCTTGTAATAGAAAAAGATAATGAATGTTTCAGAATGGAAGTAGTTGATTATCTAAGTAATGAGCAATTTAAGAATGAATTCGAAGATAAATTAAAGTAAGGAGAAATTTTTTATACTGAAAAATGAAGTAAAAGAAGAATATTTAGATTATATTCAAGGCAAATTTGAAGCATTAGACTTGTTGGAAAATGATAGTAAAAATCTTATTCCTTCAAGTATTAAACCACTTGAACTTGAATTAAAGATATTATCTGCCCATTTAAAATATGTGTTTTTAGGAGAGTCATCTACATTGTTTGTTATTATATCTTCTAAGTTAACTGAAACTCAGGAACAAAAGTTGATAGAGATGTTAAAAAAGTATAAGAAGGCTTTTGGATGGATTTTAGTAGATATTAAAGGAATTAGTCCTTCAATTTGTATGCACAAAATTTTATTAGATGAACAATATGAACCTAAAGCGGATCCTCATAGAAGATTAAACCCAATAATGAAAGAAGTTGTTAAAAAAAAGATTTTAAAGTGGTTAGATGTTGGAATTATATATCATATTTCAAATAGTGCTTGAGTAAGCCCAATTCACTGTGTTCTGAAGAAATGAGGAGTGATTGTTGAAGAAAATGAGAAAAATGAATTAATGTCAATAAGACAAGTAACTGGTTGGCAAATTTGTATTGAATATAGAAAACTAAATATGATCACATAGAAAATATCACTTTCCTTTGTACTTTCTAGATCAAATGTTGGATAGATTTGCTGGGAACAAATACTATGCTTTTTAGATGGATATACCAGATATCACCAAATTCCAATTGCTCCAGAGGATCAAGAGAAAACAACACTTACAAGCCCATATGGAACATTTGCTTTTCGTAGAATGCCTTTCTGGACTGTGCAATGCACCTACAACATTTTAAAAAAGCATGATGTCAATTTTTAGCAATGTTATAGAGCATGGAAAGGATGTATTTATGGATAATTTTTCTGTATTTGGGACTTCGTTTGAGTTATGCCTTAATAATTTAGAAAAATTTTTGGAGATATGTGAACAAATCAACCTAGTCTTAAATTAGGAAAAATCTCAATTTATGGTTGCAGGAGGTATTGTTCTTGGGCATAAAATTTCTAAAAAAAGGCATGGAAGTAGATCCTGCAAAAATCCAAGTTATAGAAAAATTATCACCTCCTAATAATGTTCAAGGAGTGAGAAGTTTTTTAGGACATGCTGGTTTTTACAAGCGCTACATAAAAAAATTTTCAAAAATAACTAAACTGATATGCCAACTTTTAGAAAAAGATACAAAATTTAATTTTAATGAGGAATGCATAACAACATTTGAATTATTAAAGAAAAAAATTAATCGCTGCACATATAATAGTACCACATAACTAGGAGAAACCATTTGAAATAATGTGTGATGCTAGTGATTATATTATTGGGGATGTATTAGGACAAAAACACGATAAAATTTTTAAAATTATATAAAACTCTAAATAATGCTCAAATTAATTATACTACTACTGAAAGAAAGTTATTAGCTATTGTTTATGCCTTTGATAAATTTAGATCTTATTTAATTGGAACTAAATGTATAGTGCATACAGATCATTATGTTTTTAAATACTTGATGCAAAAGAATGATGTTAAACTAAGATTAATTAGATGGATACTTCTATTGCAAGATTTTGATTTTACCGTGGTAGATAGAAAGGGAAATGATAATCAAACAGTTGATCATTTGTTTATAATAGAAATAAAACTGTTAACTAATTTTGTAAATAAAATTTTAGAAAATTTCGTTGATGAACATTTATATAGTATTGATGAAATATATATACTGTGGTATGCTGATATAGTAAACTATATTGTAAGTGACATTCTACCACCTGATATCAAGAATCCACAATTAAAGAAATTTATTTATGTTTCGAAAGAATATTTTTGGGATGACCCATATTTAAATATAACTGCATATAAAATTTTATAAGCTGGATTTTATTGGCCTACTATTTTTAGAGTTGTTAATGAATATATTAAAACATGCGATAGATGTCAACTAGTAGGAAACATTTCCAGAAGAGATGAAATGCCTCTAAAGTACACATTAGAAGTTGAAATTTTTGATGTGTGGGGATTAAACTTTATGGGATCATTTATGCCTTCATTTGGAAATTTATATATATTATTTGTTGTTGATTATATTTTCAAGTGGATTGAAGCTATTGTTGTGCCTAGATGTGACGGTCAGAGTGTTTCTAAATATTTAATTAAAAATAATTTTACAAATATGAAATGTTGAGAGTAATTATTACTGATGGAGGATCTCATTTCAGGAATAAGAGAATAAAAAAATTAATCAAGAAACATGATATATTGTATAGATTCTCTACTGCTTATCATCCTCAAACTAATGGTCTAGCAGAAATATCAAATTGTGAAATTAAACAAATTTTAGAAAAAGCTGTAAATCCTTATAAATTGGATTGGTCTGCTAGATTAGATACTGCATTATGGGCATACAAAAATGCTTATAAAACTCTTATAGGAATGTCCCCATATATATTGATTTTTGGAAAAAAAACATGACATTTAACAGTAGAATTGGAACATAAAGCATTTTGGGCTATCAAAGAATTTAATTTTAATTTAAAGGATGCTGATGAGAAAAGGTTTTTGCAACTCAATGAACTTGAAGAGATTAGAAATGAAACATATGATAATGCAAAAATCTATAAAGAGAAAATGAAAATATGGCATGATCGGAAGATTGTTAAGAAGAAATTTGAATATGGACAAGAAGTTCTACTATATAATTCAAGATTGAGATTGTTTCCAGGAAAACTAAAATTCAGATGGTTATGACCATTTAAAGTGATTAAAGTCTATCATTATGGAACTGTTGTTATTAAAGATCCTAACGCTGAAAAGATATTTAAAGTTAATGGGCATCATTTAAAACATTATTATGAAGGGCACATACCTCAATTTAAAGAAGTTTTAATGTTAAGTCAACCCAACTAAATAAATGGTATGTCGGGCTGATGACGTTAAACCAAGCGCTTTGTGAGAGGCAACCTATACTTATATTGTTATGTATTACTATTTAGTTTGTTAAGTGTCTTATATATTAGTAGATAATAATCCTACGCAATTGCATTTATTACAAATTAAGTTAAATATTGGTATTGGAGAAAATTTGGAATCGAATTGAATAATAAAATGAAAATCGCAATTTTGGCCACTGGCGCCGATTGCGCCCTAGATAACGGACATTAGCGCGGGCAGCGCCAATCGGGAGCGCCGACGGTGTTGAGTGCGGTTAAATGGTTTTAGACAACTTTCGGCAGTTTTTGGGCGATTTCACTTCATAATAATTGTCAGGACGAGTTTAAAAAGGCCTCGAAACATCCTTGGACGTCTAGTAACTTCCTATTTTTGGATTCCATGACTTCTAATTCTAGAAATACTTTGTGGTATGGAGTTTTCAACAAAAGAAAGTTTATTAGTTTTGACGCATAGTGATTATACAATAAAGTTATTAAGAAGAGGAGATTGATCAAGGAAAGAGGATTTGTTAATCATGGAGTGATCAATCCTACTGGTCTGATTGATAAAATCATTTTGTAAAGGCGTTGGGAAGTTTTGTGTTACACTACGTATGTGGTTATCGTACCTATGGTGAAAGAGTTATATGGAAACTTAAATGGAATTACTTAAAGTGTTGTCTTCGTACGAGGTAAGGCTGTACCATTTACTCCTGTTAGGATTAATGAATTGCATCTGATAAACAACGTTCTAATCTGTCAATATACAAATTTCATTCCTACACAAGATTTGATGTAAGACGTGTATAATCTTTTGACGGATGAAAGTGATATGTGGGAGATACGAGATGAAGGATAAGTTAGTTTCTCCACTTCATTACTTAATCTAATTCGAAAGTAATGACATTTCTTTATTGCTGCAAAATTACTCCTTATGAAAATTAGTAGAGTTACCAAAGAATGTGCCATTTTAAATTACTGCATTCAAATGGAAAAACCCATTGATATAGGGTCTATTATATTTAAATCTATTATGGGTATCCTTACTAATGGACCAATCTATGGACTTCAGCATCCATCTACCATCTTTTTGATTTGTAGACAAGCCCAAGTTTCATATGAAAGTTGGGAAAAGACTTTATTACCTTGGGAACCCATGAATCATATACATGAGAATTATTGTGGAAATGGAAATGAAGTATTAGAAGCCATCATAGATCAATCTTCACATACTTCAACTCCATTAATACCACCAACAGTTGGAATTTTGCTTGCTTTGAAAAAGAAATTGAAGGAAATTGAAAGGAAACTTTAGAGTATTATGAATGTAGTAGGAGATCTTAAATGCCTTTTTTATCACCTAGATTGGAGAATGAAAGAAAATTTTGATCGCACCGAAACTTTTGAAGCAGGATTAGTTTGGATGTTTAAAGAAAAAGGGTGGATTGAAGAAAATTTGACAGATTAATTCCTGTACCGATCCCTCTACAACTTATATGTTCATTACCAATCTATGGGAGATATCAGAGGAGGAGAAAGCACTAAAGAAGAGGTGTAATAATTAAAGACTTTAAATTCTCTATCTATTTTAGAACATTATATATATATTTAGTGCAATTGTGTGGATTTAATTTGGTTTGGTTTGCTTTTTGCTTTAGAATTCTCAACTTTGATTGTGTGTATAGTTTTGTGACAGTGTTTAGTGTTGTGGCTTGATTTCGACGTTGATTTATAATTAGTTTGTTTAATATGTGTGATTATGTAATTAAAAATTGTGTTTTTCAAAAGTGTACTTTCATATATAAAAATTAGTTTATTGCTGTTTGTGAAAATTGGTGTTTGTGAAATGTTTTGTAAATTATTGTAAGATAAGAATTTATGTTTAAAATACTAAAATTTTTTAGAGTAAGTTGATAGGAAATTGAAAATTAAAAAAAATCAAAATATGGAATTTTTCGGGCCTTCAGCGCCGACGAAGCTGGAATCATCGTCGACGGCGCCCTCAACCCGATAGTAGATTTTAACCCCTCAAAATTCGCAATTTTTATTGTGGCCACCTTTTTAACGCTTAAGTCATCTTAGGGGGCTTGATTTTAGGCGGATTTAAGACAATTTTGAGGCTAAAAGACTTCAGATTTCATCTTCTCTATGTAAGAGCTACACTTTAAACCAAAAAATTTTTATTTTCACCAAGGATTAATCTCACATTGCATGGATCCAAAAATATGGAAATTTTTTGAGAAATTTTTTAGAAAATCCTTTGGTGATGAACTCTTATTTAGTTATTTGAAGTTTAAAATGTTTTACATTTTGATTTTTGGAATTTTAGAATTTATTTGGATTTTTCAAAATTTTCTAGATTTCCTATGGCACCTAGATCGAGCAAAAGGAAAGTAGAATATGACGAGCAGAAAGTTGTTAGCTTTAGAGTCAGTGCTCAATTTCATAGCATTTGTGAAAATAAGAAAGTAATTCAGGACCAATGTTTTAAAAATCTAAGAGGAGAAGTTGAACATTTAATTATTGCTCGACAGTGGGAAAATTTTAGTTATTTTACCGTCGATGAGATAGTTGGGATTGTAATGGAATTTTATGCTAACCTTCCTGAAGCTTCTGATGATTATGTATTTTTTCGTGGAAAAAGGGTAAAATTTACTCCAAAGAAAATAAATGAGTTTTATTCTCTAGAAGATGTGTATAGATGTCAGTATCATTCTTTTTCTATTACAGATCAGGCTTCAGATGAAGTTATTTCTTTTCTAACTAGTGAGAAGGGGGCTTGGAAAATAAAAAATGGAGTTAAGGTTATCTTTCCCCTTTCTATGTTAAATGTAACATCTAAAGCCTGACACTATTTTATTTCTGAAAGGATGATTCCAATGAATCATCATAGTGAAGTGACCAAGGATGGAGCCATCTTGAACTACTATATTCAGCAAGTGATGGATATAAATATAGGCTCTATCATTTATATGAACATTCGATCTATTGCTATGGGAGAGACCACTGGTGGATTGACACACCCTGCTCTTATTTACACACTTTGTAAGTAGGTAGGAGTTGACTTCAGACCTAATGAGGAGAGAATTGAGCCTCAAAGACCCATTGGGCCTGCCAACATCAATACTTATGAGTCCCATGTTGATTGGAGATCTGGAAGACCAGCCACAGATATTCCTTCTATTTCTAGAATCCCTAGTGAGCCTACTTTAAGTGACCCCAGCAACAGGGAGTTTTTTTATCAGATGATGATACAATTGGGAGATATTTTGAGGATGGATCATAAGATGCAGAATATAGAGGCCAAAAGGCTCACACTGATGATCTAATTGGCCAGAAATTTGAGTATGATGTTGCTTATGATGATGCTTTAGTGAGATACCTGAGGGGTGACCATATAGTTTAGTTCCCTATTCACCCTACTTATACTCCATATCAGCAGCAGAAGTCATATGTCGATGATGAGGAAGATGATGAACGGTTATCTATTTTGTTTGCTTGTCTGTGTTTGTACTATGTGATTGTATTATTTGTGTTGTAATGTTGTTTAGACTTTGTTGTCATGTTTTGTGAAACTGTAATGTGGAAAACTGTTTTCATTTTTTGAATTTAGTTTAGTTCTGTTGTTATTTTCAGTACTTTGTCCTGTTTTGTGATTAGCTCTTTCTCAGCAAATTTTATATGTATTATGTACAATTTAATGTTTTTAGCTTTGTAGTTTTCATTTTAGCACATGCAGTATTTTAAAAATTTATGTTCAAAAATTAGAATCTCCAACAGGTATAATTTTGTTATGTATTTAATGCTTTCTTTTACTCTTCATTTTTAAAG
>NEWO01000146.1:416161-477725 GCA_003013225.1 Phalaenopsis aphrodite | reverse complement strand
AGGAGTTGTTTTGAATTTTTCTTAAGTTATACTATTATATTTGGAAAACTAAAATATGAAAGTCTAAAAGTTAAGTTCTTTATCATAAGTCATATTTTTTATGTTGTAAAGGAGTTACTTGAGGACAAGTAACATGTATGTTTGGGGGATTTTGATACACCAAAAATATATACATTTTTAGACTCATCTTTTATACCTATTTTTTATAATATTACACTTTAATGGAAGATATTTTTATGTTTTCTTACAGGTTGTTGATTTTTAGGGCTTAAAACAAAAAGAAAACAAAAAGGATGAAATTTGGAGTCAAAATGACATTTTTGAAGAAATGCTCAGCATCGGCATTGCTGACAGCGCAGAACAAATTAACGCGGGGATTTTCTACTCAGCGCCGATGGCGCCAAAGGCGGTTCGAACCCCGTTTCTAGAAGGTTTGATGTATTTGGACAATTTTTGAAGAGTTTTTGGAGGCACCTCATGGTGAACCGACCTTGGGCTCTCTTTGGGGCCGAATTTCATCAGAAAATGAGCTCATCTACATTTTTCACTCCTCTTTTGTCATTTTTCGCACCACATCATTCCATTACAATTCCATATTAGAGTCAATTAGTGATTTTTTTTTCATAGTTTAGAGTTTTTGTGGTGAGATTTAGTGTGAAACTTTTTGTAAGAGTGTTGGAAAAGGAGAAAAGTAAGAGATATCTTCTTTCTGCATTTCTAAGGAAAGGCTACAAAGGATTTGCTTTGAAAAAGAGTTTTCAGATAAGTATTGTTTGTTTATTAGTGTTGTATGAACTTCTTTTATATAAGAAATTTGTGTTTTGTTACTTCTTTCTCATGAAGTCTGAGTAATTCCCTTTATCTTTCTCTCTACTCTGAGATATGGTGAAATGAAAAGATAATATGAATGTGTTAATATTAACTTGTGATGATTTTTCAACTCTGAACTTAATTTACTTTTCGATCTGACCAATTGAATTGTTAAAATGTGTTGTGAAACACATGATCCAAGAAATGTAGTATGAGTTCTACAACACAGTAAGGATCACATTTGATTCCATGAAAGAGAACATCGTTTATGGAATTAAGTGTAAATAAATAGGGAAATATTTTTTGTTGGGTGTAGAATTGGAGAACCTTTAGGGTGACAGACTAAAATCTTTAATTCAGTCTTAGTATTTAAAAACTGAAGCGAGAGCTAACCTTCAGGTGAATGGAAGTGGGAGCTCTGGAGTGCGAGCCAGTATCCTACTAGCCTAGCCACAAATTTAGGGAATGAACACTGATATTAGCCAATGATTTTCTATGCACTGTATCAGGGGAGATAATTAAAATTGCGCCTATTTGGCACAATACATATTATGAACATGTATCTAATCTCATTTTACCATAGCCTCATTGTAGTGGGAAGGATGTTTTTTCCCATAAGAATCTCTGTTACATAAACATAGTTAATAGATTAATATTTACTATTTTAAATTTTGCATATTTGCTTTGATAATAGTTTAGAAATTTAATTTTGATTACATCTCAACAATTAAAATTAGTGACAGTGATTTCAATTGACTTTCTATGAATTTCCTAGCAAATTTGTCATTTCCAATTTGAACCTTCCCCATAGGATCGATACTTGGGGCTTAAATAGAAAGTCCATTATTACTTGATAATGATACGTATACTTGCGTAGAATATGAATATTAATTGATTATATTTAATTAAAATTTACACAATCTATCACAACAAAAATGTCGGATCAACCACTTTTTGTACCAACTTCTCAAATTTTTTTGATAGGAGTGATCTTCAATAAGCAAAAATGAGACATTTTATTTTTCTTATGAGTAGTATGATGACATGTTGCTCTTGAAGGAGAGGCTTACACTTTATACTTAAGTTTCACCAATGAATAACAAAATAAATCAAGTGTTCATTGGGCTTTTGTTGAGCCAACATCGATCACTCATGGTGACCCGATGTTGAGCTCCAATATAGTGTTTCACAAATGCCTCCTCTAGTTTGATGAATGTTTTGAAGGTGTTGTTTGATAAATCAATGTACTATTCAAAAGCAAATCCACCTAAACTAGTGGAAAAAAGGCAAAGGAGTAGTGTGTTATTATTATCACTGTTGCTACACAGTGCAAGAAACTGAGCAATATATTATCGGGGGTTTCCATTCCCATCGAATCTTTTTAAATGTGAAGGAACAAGCCTTAGAGGGAACGATATATATTTGCACGCATCTAGATAGGATCAACCTCTATGCTTTATGGCCTCTCCTTGCTAAGTTGCTAAGGTGGCTTTAACTTTCACATCTACCTGAGATTGTAAATCTAAGTCAGAAGATGCACGCTCATGTTGGGAAGCATTAGAAGAAGTGACATGTACATTCCTTACAAGTTCATGAGGCCCAACTGGCATCACCAAACATGTTTCTACCTATATCGGAGATGAGACTATGTCGGACCCATCCTAGTTAGTTGTAAGTGGTAAGCATCAATCTGAGTAGTGAAGATTGTAATTTGACTCTGCAGAATGATGATAGTATCCTCAGAAGTAAGATCCCCTCGATCGTCGCAGGGTCATCTTGAGCCCCTGTGAGCTTATGCTTGTAAGCCACATCAAGATCACGTGTTGGGTCATCATAATAGGATCAAAGACCATGAGTGGTCCCTACCATGATGTGGCAGTTTGCAATTTCAAGATCATGGAACACCTGGAGGTCATCCTCTTCGGTAGGTTATCAGAAATATCTGGAACTTCTTCAGATGATTCCTCTTCAAGATTGAACTCAAGCTCACCCACTGGGTTAACTTGAGGTAGCACCAAGCTAAGATTAACTGAATGAAAAACTTGTCCTAGAATTGGAACGGTAGCCTCTGGAATTAGAGGTCATACTACAAGAAGCGTGTCGGTGGGATCCTTCTGGACGCACTTCCTCTTAGGCAGACGATAGTCCTCTCTTAGATATGAATGAAGGAAGTATTGGTAGGGATGTGCACTGAATTTCGTATCACTACCAAAAGTAGTATGAACTAAATAGGGACAGAAGTAACAGTAGTAGTGCTGTACAAAGACTCACCTGATGAAGCAGTGAAAGTCATGAGAACACAGTTGAATGACCTGACAACCTAGAGAAGATAAAGGGGCATTGCAACGCATCACTATGAGGTGTCAATCTCTTCCTCTTAAGGGATGTGGGTTGGATGCAAGCCACTGCAGCAGACATTGATGAATCCCCTTTCAAGTGGGAGGTCATAGAGCAGACTCCTTAATGGGCATAGGATTACCTATGGTAATTTGAATGTGATGCTCAAACCAATTGAAGGTTAGACACCCATAGGAGCATATAGAATGCTCAGGGAGAAGGTAATAGAATCCCCTGGGCAAGAGCGATGGTGACCACCTTCATAATTGTCATGTATGCTAAGCAAAAATAACATCAATCAGAAAATAAAAAGGTTAAAGAAAACCAATCAACAGAAAGTACGACAACTTTGATGCATGCAAAAATGTAGTAATTGAACTGTTAAGAGTACAAAAAAGGGTCAGAATGACATCAAATTTCTAATCATAGCATCTGTTGCTTGAATTTGAAGTCTAAGATCTAAAAGACATAATAGTGACACTTCGACAAAAAAAAAACTATCACTACAAAAGCAAGAAGAACCTCTTAGAGGGAGATAGTGCACCACTCATAGAGGCTTTGTAAGTTTATGAGTCCGATGGGACCTGCAGAATTGACAAACATAACTCCATATACTGAAAGAGGTTGAATCTTTCTCGTAAGAGTTGTTAATCTTACGAATACACTGAAATTCACAAGAAACAAGCAAAACTTCCATGGTGAAAGAAAGCCTCATCTCTAGTGGAGTCGCCATTCTATTTTTGTTCCTTTTCTCTTTTTTATTTTTAATGGTGGTACTAGTTTGCCAATTGGCTTAACCCTTACCTGGATAAATCTCTCTTTCAGATCATATGAATGATCAAGAGATGGGAGGAGCTAGAAAGGACAGACAAATGATAAAAAGGATAAATAAGAGAAAAAAATGTGGAGTCTATGTGCAGTAAACATCACATAAATAGGTCAAGCATGTCTGTGCAAATAAAATCGGGTAGAGATACCTTAGATCAGTATCCGTGAAAGAATACCTACGTAGACTACCCATAACTAAAGATTATGGGGTGTGTGCCTGTTTTGGGGTCAATAATTCTCTCAAGGGGATGTATCTCACTTGGTTAATTTTATCTTGTGGGCTTTCTAGGAATACTCTTGATGCAAAAGAGTTTTGCTTACATAGTAGTGATGACTATCATAGGGCTATCAAAAGGGGGTCATCTAGCAGGGGGATGCTCTGATGCTCTTAAAGCTCTCACTAAGAAATATGAGGGAGAGTGAGTCTCTCACGGTCTCTATGTGGGTAATGAACTCATTAACATACGAAGCCAACAAAATGACCGAATCATACCAAGGGGAAATCCGATACTTCAGAACATATATGTGTCACAAGGGCAGAGGATAAATCATCGTATTACAAATAAGTGGTAGCTCATCAGTAATCAGGTCATCAAGATGATGTCAACAAAGGTAAAAGGAAGAGACATGGCTCTAAAGGGGTAGTCAAAGCATGGAGAGAGTGATCCTTAAAAGGTAGAGGTAGCTAGATTAGGGTACCATGAACCCATCATCCTAAGCTGCTAAGACCCTAAGTCTGCCCAGTTATGAAGGTTGTCAACCCGACACGGCCAGAGATCCCCAGTTAATAGTCCATGAATTGCGTCATCTGCGACAGATCTCAATAGCCCTAAGGTCAGAGAAAAAAAAACTATATCCTGTGACTATAGGCTAAAGGTCTAAGAGGTGGGACTTATACCCACCGAAGTGGCGAGGATGCCGCATGAATGAAAGAGAAGTGGAGGTCCAACTACAAAGCTAGAAACACTCCCAACAAAATGACTTGCACCTTTCTGGGGACTTCTAACACCATACAAGCACTTGACAACCACCTATATAAAACGTTATGATGGCCTGGTCGGGCTGGAGAGGCATAGGGCCTCCTCCTATGGACATGCAAATGTGATGCAATTATTTGCCACAACCTTAAGCATGGAGGCCCCTATTACATATGATTGGGTTATAACCATGCTTGTGGCGTATTTTAAAACTGGCCTAAAACCATGCAAAAACTAAAAAACAGATTTAGAAAAAAACATGAATCTTTTAATCCTAAATTTTGATTAATCTTAATATTTTATTAGGATTTTTAGTAGAAAATTTATAATTTTAGGGTCCTTATTGAGCCTAATTTATATTTTTTGTAATATCTCATATTATCCAGAAACAAACAAAAGAAAGTAGTTCAGGTATACATGCACTCAGTAAATAGAGCAAAGCACTCAAAACATATAAAGAATGCTAAAAAGTGCTGCAGGGTTAGCAAATATCCCGGGAAAGTAGGAAAAGTGGATGGACTCTGCCTATACATGCTCGCTTCTGGTCCCTGTCATGTGATTCAGTGCATCATCTGCCTTGATACCCATGTCGCTATCTTATTTTGATACAGACTCAGCATAGGGAATCTATCAAATATACTGAAAGAGAAAATGAAAACTCAACCTGCATGAAAATAATCATTAGCGAGGAAAGTCATGTAATGCAAAATAGGTCGCGCTTTATAATCAGGGGACCTACAAGCAAAGAGATTGAAACCACTATGTCCTCCCCCATAGTGATACCTGTGTAAGTGTGTATGTAGGCACGATGCCTTGAATAAGAATGATGTACTATGCTACCATGCATATCAAGCACACTAACACACTAAAAAGGAAAAAAAAATTGACACATGGCTAACACAAGAAAAACCAACATAAAATAATAGCCAAAGGCATCCAAAAGTACTACCTAGAATTCTAAATCCTAGCCAAGCACACCATCTAATGAGAGAGTGTCCTAACCAAAATCTAAGAGTAGCGATAAGTCTCAAAGTATGTATAACTTTAGCCGGTTCGCCGCACCGACTCTTTCCTATAGATCCAAGGGATCTAAAGGGTGTCACCCAGAATAAATTTTGAAAAGATTTGGCCTTATATATGGCCTAGTCTACTACATGCATAATTTTAAAATTATGGCGGAGTATAATAAGTAAGAAGATATATATTTTTTTAATATTTTAAAATAAGGGCCATTATATATGGCCTAGGCTGCTACATGCATAATTTTAAAATTATGTCAGAGCATAATAAGTAATAAGATATATATTTTTTATATTATAAAATAAAGGCCATTAAGTAGGAAGTATGGGTGTGCTAATTCTATATATGTGAAGGAGAAGTGAGTAGCTATCTTCCCTTCACACATCAATGCATTGTCATTACGAGATGCCCCATAGAGTTACTACTCCAACTTTGTCCCTTCTAATTTTGGCTTAGATGAGATCATCAATTTCTTAACTAGTGGGAGGGGACTTAGAAGGTGAGGATTTACCATAAAGTCAATTTTTCTTGATCTAAACTTAATGCACCTTCCAAAGCTTGACATTATTTCATTTCTGCCAAGATCTCACCCTCAATCAATTTGAGTGAGTTGACACAAGGGAAAGATGTGCTTAATTTCTGCATTCAAAACATGAAATCCATCGATATTGGGGCTTTGATTTATCACTCTATTTTCATTGCTACAAAAGGGGATCTACTTTAGGGTTAGGACACCCTTTCACTATTTTTTCCCTTTGTCAATAGTTAGGCGTCACTTTTGAGGGGTGGGAGAAGTTGCTTCATCCTTTGAAGCCCATGTCTAAAGCTAATGTGATGTGATATGATAAACACAGTATTTTTGGTCCAGAAACGTGTTCTTCTCAGCCTTCCCCCTCGCAATCCTCTACTTTCTATTCACAGCCTTGATCCTCCACTAGTAAGGCCTCTATGTCAGTCATGATGGAGATCATAGAGGATGTCATCTTCACCATCTAGACTTCAGTTTAAGATCTTGCTAATCATATGACACATCTTAACTGGAAAAATAAATGTTAATCCAATTTTTATGCAGTGCTTATGCTGCTCAGTTAGAGATGTACCAGAGGAACCATTGGATTGGCAGAGACGACTTAGTGGAGTTCCTAACTTGTCCTCTGTACTAGTTATATAAGAAGAACTAGCTGATGGAGGAGAATTCAGAGGAGGAATTTGAGGAGGAGGAAGACAATGTTAATGATGATGATGATGATGATGATGACAATTGATTTTATATAATTTTATTATTGTTATGTTTATGGATGTACTGGACCATATTTTTTTTATTTGTTGCTACAACTGTTGTACTCTCTTATTCAATTTATATTTTGTTATTGTGAGCTCATTTCTATTTATTTGTGGAGATATTTATACTTTCTTTGATGTAGTTTTATTTATACTTGTTGCCGCATACATGTGTACTGTGCTTAAAACCGTTAATTCTATGATAGACACATGTTGTTGGAAGTAAGTCTATGAAAATTTTCCCTTCTTATATTCATGTCTTCGATTGTGTTATATACTAAAAAACAAGTTTAAAGGGGGGAGGGAGTGGAATCATTTTAAAAACTTAAAGTGAGATATCCTCAATACAAAGTATTTGAACTGTTATATTTTTAAATTTGAGGAATGTGTAGTTAATTTAAAATTCTGTAACTTTTGAGCAAGGAAAAACTTAGTTTCATTATTTTAAATTCTATGTAAATGAAACTAGATTATAGTTAAGATAACTTGTAATTCAATAAGTAGAAAAAAATGAATTTTTCATTTATTTATGAAAAGAATTATATTTGTGAAATTAAATATTCTTAGATATATACTTATTAATAATTAAATATCAATTAAATCTTTATTTTGAACTAGTACTTATTAATTTTTCACAAGCCAAAAAAGTGAAGGGGTTTGGTAGGTTTCACTTTAGGGAAGTGATGGTGGAATTTAAAATTATTAAAAGGGCATCCATATATAGTAATCATCCTTAAGTTATGTTAAGGATTAAAACAAAAAGACAAAAAAAAAGGAAAGTGAAAGGAAGAAAATATTGAAGTAGAAGAAGCTTGAAGAGAAACCTTATAAAAAATTGGTTTCACTAGACTCTTTTTGGAGTTGAAGCTTTACTACATTCCTAAGCTTGCTGATATTTATGTTGTATTAGTAAATTTTTAAGAAAAGAAATTAATTAATTTTTCTATGTTCTAAGGTACCATAACTAGCAAGTATTAATTGTTTTTTAAAATAAATTAGAATTCATGTTTTCTTGGTTGAATGAATGGTTTCTTATACCCTCAGATTAGGCTTATTTACAATAGTTAACCTAAAGATATACTATGAATTTTCTGAGGCAAAGTTGTTGATATTTTTTTATAAAATCCAATCCCTCAAATTAAATTATTTTGATTTTAATATTCTAGTGTTACTTGAGGACAAGTAATCTTTAAGTTTGAGGGTTTTTGATGTGTGAAAAGATTGCATGAATTTTTTTATGTTTTGGACTTCTTTTTGGATGAAATTGCACTTTAAAGAAACATATTTTTTATGTTTTTTTACAAGTATACCATGTATTAGAAGTAGAGCAAATTGGAAGAGACATGGAGCAAAAAAAGTTGAAACGGAGTAAAAGGCTATACAATGGGCTGGGACCTTGGCGCCAGACTTCTGGGGCCCTAGGTGTCAGTCCCCAATCTGAGCAACTGAGAGGCTGGTTCTTATGCTCCAGCCACTAGATGCCAAGGCCTCGGATGTGAAGGTTAAGACCTTGGCACTAGAAAAGTTGGGCACCTAGGCGTCAAAACTGATCTGGTGCAGTTATAGTAGATCAATCCACCAGTTCGAAGAGTCGTTTGAGCGGACCAGAGATAATTTGAATAGAGGATCTTAATGGCTATTTCATGAAGACTAGAAGACTCTGGATAAGAGTTTTGAGAGGGAGTTTTTAGAGAGTCTTTTGAGAGTTTTAGAGAGCTTTTGGAGTTGTAGGAAGGGAAGTTCCACTTATCGTGAGCATGGAAGGCTTGCTCTCGGCTAGAGAGAACAAGTCTAGAATAGAGAATTGGTGAGTATCTGAGTGTTAAAATGAGGAGAGTTTATAGAGATCCATTAAGGGCATTTGTGGAGCATTCTCAAAGTGGTATTGAGGGACAAAGATAAGTATTATTATGTTTAAGTCTTGTATTTTTCTGTAAACACTTTGGTATGTGGAGTCTTTTTGTTTCAATGAAGTCTTGTGGTGTTTTCTCTTTGTTTTATGAGTAATATTCTCTATGTATTCCTTTTGGTTATGTAGTTAGATGTATTGGAATGTGGAAATGATTTTAAATTGGTCTGTCGGTCATTGGTTGGCTGGCTTTGACCGATCAGACAGTCCATTATCTCTTGCTAGTTGACCATTCATCCAGTTGGCTGACTTAAGCTGGTCGATTGGTCGTCCGGTCGGCGGACTTCGGTCAGTCAGCAAACTCTCGATGGCGACTCATGTTCTTTTGTTAGTTTTTGGCTTGCTTGTTTCCGCTACCTTTAGATCCCATCCAGATCCGCGAGGGTTTTTTTTTTAATATACTTTAAGATATATACAAATATAAAAATCAAATCTCCTTTTAATTTGTTAGTTGTTGCTTGTATAGAATTATATGTAACTATATATAAATATTAATGGGCTATTCGATATTAGCTTTTAAGTAGGACTTTAAATCAAGTCAAACGATAACGATGACAACTTTAAATCTTACAATATTTAAATATTATTTCTCCAGTATTTATTAAATCATAAAATTAGATGAATTTTACTAAAACCAATAAATTTCATGAATGCTTTTTCTTTGCACATTGTTGGTCATTCTACTAGTTCTTCTTGCTATCTCTTTGTTTTTTTTTGTTGTTGAAGTGATTGAGATTAAGGAACAAAAATTTCAGAGACAAAGATAAGAGATTTAGATTTTAAAACTATTAAAATTATTAAAATTATTTAAAATTAATTAAATATGATATTTAATAATATAATTAAACTAATTAAAAATAAATATTTTAAGAAATCATTAAATTAAATAATTTAATATTTTTTCAGCTTCTTAAAAATAATTAATTTAGTTTAATTAGATTTATTTTTGATCAAATTTGCCCAAATTAATATTAATAGATTAAGATGTTTAATCAAACTTTTATAATTAATTAGTCTATTTATGATTTACACAAACCAATCAAATGTAATAAGATACACAATCATATAAATCTTGATATAAGTATTTGAATATTTTACTTGAATTTAATTTATTTAATAATTAAAATATCAAAAGTAATTTTCAGAATTTAATTTGCCAAATCCTAGTGATGGTATAGTTAAATCTAAGTCACAGTAGACATCCCAATGGTTGGATAGTAGCTGCATAACAGCGTCTGTGTTCTCATCCGGTGGACGGCGGCCCCTAACCGGAACTAGTTTCATGGAAGTGTAAGCGGAAACTAGGTCTTCGGGAATGCCATTGTTACCGTTATGTTCATTGCCGCCAACCGCTACTGCTGCCAGCGTTTCAGTCGGCGGTCATCTCCCTCCTCCATGTCCTGCGCTCCCCTCCTGCGGTCACCGAATGAGTAGCCGCCGATTGGCTCTTTCCGCCTCAAAAACCCCAGGTGACACGACCGTTTCTTCTTCTTCATTTCGCGAGGCTTCTCCAGTCAGTACTTTCTCTGTAAGACGAGCGGCCATCGCCGAAGTGAAGGAATCTGCTGACCTGGAATCTTCTCTCTCCAGGTTTATTTCTGAAATTTTCCGAGCATAGAGTATTTTTCTTTTGCACATTGATGATTGGTCTAGTGTTGAAACGCTGAATTTTAGAATTTAGGGCTTAAATCGGTAAATTTACTATATTGTCCTATTGCATGATTGTATTTAGTTAGAAGTTATTAATGCCTTTAAATTTTACAAACTTTTAAATAATTCAAAAATGATAATTTTATTTTGACACAATGGCTGAAAACAAATACTTAATTTTCTAAAATTTTTTTGTTATCTGCAGCACCCAAAGAACAGGTGAAATTTAAGGAGCAGGATACTCCTATACCTTATGAATTCTACTTGGTGATGGAAAATGTGTATCAAACTCAGATTAGACCTCCAGTAAATAGTATTAGGCGGTGTTTGACTGCAACCTAGATTTATGTTAAGTAGGATTTATCAAATCTTGTAAATCCGATAAATTCAGATATATCAAATCCAATGTAGGACTGAAATTGAGCTCGCGAGCAATGACTGAATAAATCGGTGTTACAATCGGATTTAATAAATCCGGATTTACACTGTAAAAGAGACAAAACATAAGAAAAAAATGAAATGCGACAAAATTTGATTTAACAGAGCGTTGGATTTAATTTTCATTTTTTTGGGTGTTTGCTGGATTTAAATCCATGACTAAGCCCTTTTAACAACATGCTACCAAACATTGCCTTAAACTTAATTTTGTCATCTTCCTTGTTTTTAAAGGGCAAACAAATTTCACTAAGATTCATAAATTTTGTGTTATAACCTAGTAAATTAATGTTTGTGCTCTATTCTTTAATATTCTCATCTCAAATTTGATTTTTTAGTAAAATAAGGAAATTTAGTTCTCATTTGATATTCATATACAGGGTGAAGGGAATACTGCGAGTTCATGATTTAAACATCATTTTGCGATATTTTGGAGAGTCACGATGGTGGCGAGAAGTTAATGAGGTTGGTGAAGTTACAAAACATGAAGTGCTCATTATGCATAAATGTGTGAGCAAACTTGCTCATGCAATTTCATGATAATTAGATCTTTCTTTCAACATGATTATTATTTTGACAATTGTGCCAAATATTTTTTTGCGGGAGGGAACCAACAATTCACACTGTTGAACTTTGACCATCAATCACGTAGTTGGTAAAGAAATAAATCAAATTAGATTAAATTTTCACTTCAATAAGATGTTTGTTACTCTCAAAAGAAAATATTCAGAATGCTTAATCTATGTAGGAAAAAAATGAAGGGATGTCTATCGGTTTCATTTGTTGCAAATATGGTACAAAGGAAACTTCTTAGAAGTTGCATTGTTTTGTTTAAATATTATAATGGGGGCATTGGAGGTTTTTTTCTCTCTTTGTTTGAGTGTGATTTGCTTCATTTGACTATCTACTAGCCTATGCTTTGTTTTAGGAAAGTATTTCTATTTTTGTAATGATTTTTATTCCTTAAAGGGGGATGTCATTTTCTTCTCATTCCAATTTATGATTAATGTCTCTTTATGATGTATTGATACAAAAATGATGACACATATATTATACACACATTATTAAAAATGTAGAATACATACACAATTGATAGGACATTCTAATGTTATATTTTAAAGATAGATGTATCTGTAAATATTGTAACTCCATTGAGAGGAAACAATTATATGAAATTATAGATTATTTGTTTAAAGTTTAAGAACTAATTCTTCTATTTAAAAAATAAAAAATAAGCATTTAAAAAAAATCCAAGAAAGATTTAGTTGAATAAGGAAATTGATTAGTATTAAGTAGGTATTAAATTGTTTATTTAATTTTTGTTAAATTAAAGAGAAGAGATGATTTAACCGAAGTTATTTCTATAATATATTTATAAAGTTAGAATTTATTATTTAGGACACGTGTTAGATCTTCGTGTTATTAAGTTTTCTTAATTATTTTAATTGGTTATATAGATAGCGTGCTTGACATAGGTCGGGTGCGTGCTGAACAATACTTGTGTCCTACATATGTCCAACACGACTTGCTTCTTGATTATGAAGTATCGATGCATCTAGATACAATTCATTATATAAACCATTCATCATCATTAATTTGTATATATTTCTTTCCTTTGTAGATGCTAAAGAATTGTGATTTGAATTAACTTTTCATGCTAAATGTAAATTGTAATGGCCGATTGCTTGATTCTTGCTTGATGGTAATTGATCTACTTTAGCTGGAGCTTGTTCTAAGCCCATATTTAAATTTAATTTGTGGATTAAGTAAAGATACATAACAATATAGACCTAGTGATGCACAATTATTGCTTTATATGTTGAGCAGTAGGATCACATGTAAATTTTCTTTTTAAGATCTTGCTTTGTAGCTACAACATGATATCAATTACTTATTAACGGTTTGGCTAGGAAAAATGGTCGACGAAAAAAGTGTCTCACCTCTAAATAACCTAAATAATTGATAAAATTTTCCTCTTCATATTTGGAATGGTACATTTCAAATTTGTGAATGCTAGAAATATTTGTTGCTCAATAGAAGTAATGATAAATATCATATACATATTATTTCAAATCTCTCTAAGCAACTCAAATCCTTCCATATTCTCCTATTTTATCTCTTGTAATATTTGCTACTCAATAGATGTTATCTTCCAAGTCAATCACTAGTAAATATAAGGCATTATTATAACTAATACATTTTATCATATAGGGTCTATCCTTGGTCACTTCTGTACTAAGTTACAAATACTATTTATTCTTTATTGACGAATTTTTGCTCTTCTATCGGCTTTAACAACTGCTATATTTGATATATGCAAAAAATGACAACGATGGGAAAATATTTGACACATTAAAATTTTTTGTTTCAATGATAGATGAGAATACAATGACAATCTTTTTAACTCTAATCTACGAATTAATGACTTTCTTCATCAACATAGTTAATTGTACACCCTTGAGCAAAATAGTTTTATTGAATGCAAGCATCGACGCTTTATAGAGTCCATTCGAACTCTTATTTGGAGCTCATATACCATAAAGGCTATGGATCAATCTAAAAAATTTGCTTTATTAACCATATTCACTACCAAATCACACATCAAAAATCACAATGTCATTTGCTATACTACAAGCTTACAAACTATAACCAACTTCGTGTACTCGGTTGTGCTTGCTTCCTTTGGCTTCAATCTCAATCCAATCACAAAACCATTCCTCGATACACTTGCTGTGTGTCATCAGATATCAACATACTTTGGTACACCCCAATTGGACCTTCCTGAAAGGTCAACTGTAGTGCGATAAAATTGGAAAATTAACTAAATTAATGCATGTATACTTGATTCATTTCATTTCATAATTCATTAAAATTCATGTACTTGAAAGTATGAAAATTATGTTATCAAAACATATATATCCATACAAAATTGCTAAATCCAACATAATAAAAATACAAATCTAAAATTCTATAAAAAATCCTAAAATTCTGTAAAAATTCCTAAAATTCTGAAATACAAAAAATTATATATTTAACACTTAGGGTCTGTTTGGGACAGCTGTTGATTATTTATAATCTGCTGATAAGCAGATTATTCTGATAATCTGATAATATGTAGATTATCAGAATATGCTGGCTTGCTGTTTAAAGCAGCTTATTCAGAACAATTTACTTGGAGCTGTTGTTGAATAAATAACCATTCTGCCCATGTTTGGTTAAACAGTTTGCAACAGAACTGTTTATGAAAAATAATAGATAAAACAGATGTCTCAAACTTTTACAGTTCAGTTACAAAAATTAAATACATTGCTCACCATTTCGTGAGTATCAAAAGAAATAAAATAAGAAGAAATACAATTACAATTACAAGTAAAAAAATTAAAGCGTTCAATTTAAAACTCTGACATCGTCTGTCCTCAGTGACACTGTCATCTTGGGAATCCATCGTAACACGATCTCTGTCAGCATGGGAGTATGTCGGAATGTTGGCCCAACGGAAGAAACCGCAACAAGCTGAAACACCTCTCTGACAACCGTAAAAGTGTCTCCCACTATTATGAGGCTGGCGTGACGTAAGGGAGCCTGTAGTCCGCAGTAACACAACACAACTCGGGAGGTCCCTGAAATTCCAGAGCTCATGCTGCTACTGAGATAAAACAACCAAAAAATATAATTTGTCAGATCATAAAATTAAATTAAGCTTTATATATGAGAACCAAAATAAAGGAAAATTGGTTCGACCAAAATAACAATCATTTTCCATCATTTATCACTGATCTTGCACACCGACAAAAACTAAACAAAATATAAACAAAACAAAAAAAATTTAAAACAAAATGCAAATTCATGCAACAACTAATTACATCCCAAATGAAAGATACGAAATTCTTAATAAAATCAGAAAATACAAATCCATACTACAATGAATTACATCCAAAATGAACATTTAATAAATAAAGAAGCGTGACTGAATCAACATCCATATATATCATCTGCGATACTCCCTCAAAACAGCCATCTCGACTACACCTTCACCGTCCTGAGTTTCAAATTCAATCGACTCGATCTCATCCTCAGGTAATGATTGACCAACGAGAGATCCTGAAGGTTTTGGAAAGTCAATAAGTTGATCGTCGTCAGCTAAAGTGAAATCCGTATCTGATTGAGAGAGATGTCGTCGGATGAAGCTGTGTAGTGCCATAGTGTCCATCACAATATGCACCTGTTTGGGAAATGGATACGACTGCATATCACGTAGGATAACCCATTTCTTCTTCCACACCTCAAATGTTCTTTCAATAACCCCGCTTAAAGAGTAGTGTCGTTTGTTAAACATTTCTTTTCTGCCACGGATTATGACACTTGCTCGCTCAAAATTAAGAATATGGTATCTGGTGTCTAGATAGGGCTTCAAGTAGCCCTCAACATCGGATATCAGCATCAACCAAATAATACTTTCTTGTTATGGAAGACAATATTAATGAAAAATAATACATGTAATTTATAGGTTTAAGTGAGATGGACAAACCAGGAGGTGGGTGAGGTAAACACTGTGTTCTATTCCTAGTTGCATAGGAAAAAAGATGACTGTCATGTGCACTTCCTTTCCATTCCGCTATTACAAATGTGAAACACATGTTGAAGTCATACACTACCATGACATTTTGGGTAGTTATACCACTCCGACCGATGTACGCGATCTTTTCGTGGCTTGGTAGTCGGGCATTTACATGCATACCATCGATTGCTCTAATGCAGTTTTGTTACTCATAGTTAGCAATTCAATAGGTTATGAAGCTAAAGTAACAAACTAATAAAACTTACTTTGAAATGCGGCATATAACGGAGATCATTTACAATTTGTTCAGGAATAGTTGCGAACGATGGATCCGCTGACTTAATGTTTTGCGCTGCTAAACTCACAAGTGCTTATATACCTTTGGAGAAGTATCGACTAATTGTTTTTGAGAAATGTTGAAATTTCTCCATAGCTCTAACTGATTCATTTTGTGAGAGAATGTATAATCTTATAGCCAACACATCTCTCGTGGTCGTTCTAGAAGAACCTTCGAGGCCGTGATTATGACATCAATCGTGTAGAAGATCCATAATAATGGGCGCAATCATTCGAAAAATGTTACTAAACCTTATCAGATGTCCAACAAACATGTCACTCACCCATTTGTCCCCAACATATGAGGACATCATGCGTGGTAGCCGTCTAGTGTTGGAGCGGTAGTATTCCAACAATAATATCGCCATAGTTGCAGCCCATGTCATTCTTTTAAGGCGTTCTTGCTGTGGATCCATCATGAAATTAGAAATGCATTAGAATGAAATAATTTATGGAGAAGTGGTGACAGCAAAATGAAATAGTAAAAACATCAAGGAGTACGAAACATCAGAAAATGAATTACATAAATTGTTCAGGAGTACAAAGCATCAGAAAATGAATTACCTAAAATGAAATACATCTAGTGACACCTTAATACTAAACATGCTCATTCTTCTACTAAAGCACGTAAATATTCAATGCGCAACTCGGGCTGTAGCGCCATAACATTTGCCTATGACTATATCTGATATACGCTTTCAGGATCCATAATAATATTCAAGTTTTTTTTAACACATTTTACCTGAAAGCGTATATTGGCAGCTATATCTGGAATAATATCTAAAATGACAACGCAATCCTAGATGGTGCTGTTAGGGGGAGCTGGAAGAGGTGGAGCTGAGAAAGCAACAATTAGTTGACCAAATGAGCTTTTCACAAAACTATCCTTCTCTTTCTTTCTCCTGCCAAGCCTGAGCCTTTTGGACATGGAACTGGATTCTTCCATCTCCTTTTGGTTAATACTAGGCCCTTCTTCATCAACTATAACCTGTTCAGGTGGCAAATCATCTGGTATTCCTGCAAATCCCAATTTACTTGGGTTGATTGCATGCTTTCCGGTCGCGACAACAACCTTAAGCATAATGTCCAATTTTTCCTCAAACTCTGGCTCAATTCCGCGTTGCCCATATTTTTTGGCTGTTGGCATGACCTGCAACAATGAATGGAATTAGAGGGGTGTAGGAATTAACTAAAAAATACTGGAATTAAAAAAAATAAGATTGTAGTTATTACCTCCAATATTTCAGCCCATCGTTCATCCGGAGTATCGATTGTTCGCTTAACGAGATTCCAACCCGACCTTGTGGATTCATTTTTGAGCTCCTTCCAAATTTTTCACTTCTTCAACTGATTTCATTTATTTTTAAATTTGAGCTTGTCGTAATCCCTCCCAGTCAATTCTTTAAACCTTCAGCAATATTTTGCCAACCTTTTTTATTGAAATACGTGATTGGCCTATTTCCCAGTTCTATTTCCTTAATACATAGATCACAAAAAATATTTATTATTTCTTTATCCCACATAGTAGACAGTCCCCTTTCACCCGTCTTAGGCATTTTGAAACTATATGGAACGAAGGAAAATACGTACTTGCATTACCCGATACACAAAACATTTCCACAATGTTGCCAAATTGCTAAGGAAATTCATGTTTTATTATGCTTAACAGATGCCAAATTGCTGAGAAAATTCATATTGTAACTCCACATAGTTATACTTAACACAAGAAACTTTGAATATATGAAGAACATAAAAGTTTCTTCCAACACAAATGAAGTATGAATGAAATATAAAATTGTTGAAAAAAAAATATAAGGACACAAGAATTATGTGGTTCGGTCAAAGACGAAAATTCATATCGTAATTCCACATAGTCATACTTAACACATGAAACTTTGAATTCATGAAGAACATAAAAGTTTCCTCCAACACAAATGAAGTATGAATGAAATATAAAATTGTTGAAAAAAAGTATAAAGACACAAGAATTATGTGGTTCAATCAAAGACGTACATCCACAGTAAGACATCGAACATGTTTTATTATGTAATTGTGTAGGGTTACATAGCTATAAAAGTACAACATGCTCTCAACATTATCTGATACAATTAGTTTTTTATATATTTCCTCCCTTTTTTGTTTTTGGTGCTAATAAAAGTACCTCAAATAACAATTAAAAGTAGCTCAACTTAAACCAATGTTGAACATATTCATTTTTGATTTCGTTGCATTCATTGAAAGAGATATTCATGAAGCTATTAGAGGCTTCATCCTGTTGCTATAACAAAAAGAAATGTTGCAATGTCTTGTCGTTTCAAATTTGATATAAAAGTAGCTGATGCATTCTTCTGATCCTCATTTTGACAGCTATAAAAGTCTAAAAAATGATTGTAAATATGAAGATGATCTTTTTCCTTGCTACTGCCATAGAATGGAAAAATTATTGCCAAGCTACTCATAGAAAGCAATGCCAATGCTCAAGCTAAATATAATATCACACTAAATTATGATAAACCAAATTGCATTAAATAAATACTTTGCAAATTGATAAGCAATTTCAGCCAAAAGTATGACCACGCAATTGAGCTGTGAATCAAGCCGTGAATCAAAGGTTCTTTTTTTTTTCTTTTGGTTTTATAGAACATATATGTAGCCATTTTTATGCAATGTAATGAATACCAACTCAACCTCATAAATATCCTAAAATCTGAGGCAATCAATCCCTGTATGTATGTAAATGCCCCATTAGAATCACAAATTTGATTCCCAGCATGTGAACCAATGTAAAACCAAAATTCACAAACATTCCAACATTTCGAAGCATAAATTTCAACAGTAAAACTTATGCTCTTTCAAATAACCGCATCATAATTGAAAATCCAACATTTCGAAGCATAAATTTGCAATAGTTAAACGATCATAGGAACAGGAAATACGAGAGAATAGTCGAGAGAGTGAACAAAGATGAAGGAAGAAGCAGAAGGAACTCTCATGTGTCTAGGGCAAGAAGGCAATGATTCCTACTGGAAAGATTGGAAGCCACGGTCTGCACTCATGCCCTAGCAGAAAGAGAAGAAGAAAGAGAAAGGAGAAGAAGGCGAGTTCGAGAGAAGTTTCCTACACTTGGGAAGGCACAATCGGTGAAGATAATACCTTATGTGCGCCGAGCAGAGGGTCGATTCTTCTCGAAAGAGCGAGGGCGAGGGAGATATCGGAAGGGGCAACAAAGGAATTCTTTCCCTAAATGTGAAACTCATACATGAGACGTGGGGTTCCTCCAGCTTGCGAAGGTAATAAGAATATTGCGATATCGGAACACCGCGACACCGAATCGTTTGGCCGAACGCGGATTGCAAACGGGACGACGACGTTTTAAAAATGCCACCGCTATAAGCTGCTCCAAACGGGCACTTAGTTAACTGCCCCGATGCTTCTTAATTACCCCTTACTGAAAGTCAACAATGTCAAGTGAGTTACAATAAACTCATAGAAATAATCAAAACTTAAAGTCTTTTATAGAAAGAAACAACTTGCATGCTCATAAGTCTCATGTACATGTCTACAACATATGCCATAATATGCTATAACCATATAATATATATAAAAGAGAAGAAATTTCTTGTAGAGAATCATGACTTATGTTTAAAATACATATTTTATTTGTTAATGTGTAATCATAGCATATTCATAAGAGTTATCAATATAATCATAAGAATATTCTTTGTAATTGTTTATTTCTCAATTTTTTTTTATGTCATGTCATGTCATTTGAGTCGTCATCCAACCTGAAAACTATATCAACTATTGATAAATATTGAGCCCCTCCTAACATAACAACTATTAATTTGGTATGAACTATTCCCTACGCCCATCCCTGTCTGATCCCAACGGTTCCCAAAACTTCCTCTCTGTTTGAATACTAGAAGTCAGGTATCCCATCTTTCTCTTTTATCTGTGTTTATAAGTATTCATGCAAAAACTATCTATAACATTACTTGTAACTTTTTTTAAATCTTAATTCTTGTAATAATTTATCATAGATATTTCGTATATCATATGCATATATCATAGTAAATAAATACATGCAAACAATGATTTCGTAATTATGTTCATCAGATTCATAACATTTTGAAATTATATGTGTCGTAAGTGACAAATCAAGTTTGCATTCATATGGTTTATGTAGGTATTTATCCACAATATGTAAAAAATTTTAGATGCAATAGTGTCAAACGCATAATTACATGATAACCCATAGAGATTTATTTTTCTTAAGTTAACACATGATTATCCTGAACTGACGGAGTTCTATGACAAGTTTTCCCAATGTTGCCTGCAGCTCGCCGCTTAGTATAAACATTCTGGAATTCGTAAATCTTTTAGAATATTCATAAATTTTTGTCTCAAGTCTTAATTTGACCTACACATAAATATACTTGTTAATATTTACCTCGAATGCGTTGCCCTGCATGAATTCTCCATACAAATTACTTCAAATTTTCTCTTTCTTCCCCTTTAACCTTCCCTCCTCTTTACTTCACTGATTTAGTGCTAATTGGCCATACACGAGCCCAGAAACCAAGTTTTTAGTCTCTGACACAAGTTCGTCTCTCGCTACAGTGACTAGAAATGAAGAATTGACAAACGTTAAAATGGAGATGTAAGGAAGGAAAAGAATGTCACAATTATTGTAAAAAAGGATTTTCTACTCACTGATTTCTCCTCGGAGCTTCCAGCTGTGAGCTGCGGCTCTATTGTGCATTGGTTTGGCTTCTGCTATGGGGATCAAGTCACGAAACCCAATAGGCCCGCGAAACCAAATGAGGGAGAGGGGAGAATGATAGAAACGCGTCAATTAAACTTGGTCCCATTTAATTTCAGCCGTTAGAGATCCATTACATGACTGTATGTAGCAGAAAAGAGTCAGTAGGTACAATCCTGGAGTAGGGAGAACAATTAGATGCTTAATTAGTTTAGTTAAGTCAAGGTCTTGTTATTTTTGTATCTCCCAATTTATTCATAATTTATATATAGTGCTATATATCAAATTGATTGATTTGACATATAAAATTTTATAAAATTGATTCGATCGAATTTTGAGGAATGCAAAATTTGAGGTATATTTTTTTAAGTTTCAAAGTTTTACTTGATTTTTTAAAATTGTGGGTGACAACTTTGCCCTCATAAAATTTTCGTTATCAAAATTTCTAAATTTATTTGAATAGAAAGGGATACTTTTGTCATATTCTTAAAATTTTTTCCTCATGCAGTTTCTTTTTCATGCCTATGTTTTTACTTTATCTTGATAAAAGGAATTTGTTTGTTCCTCAATTTCTTAACATCAATTTCTAAAATTTTTTCACCCTCTTCATTATAAGTTAGGTTTTTTTGCTCTTCAATGCCTTCATGTGAAATCCTTTGGTTGGAATTTGAAACTCATTTTCTCACTATCGAGATGTAAATCACCTCATGAATATCTGACATGTCAACAGGTAGCTCTAACCTATAAGCAATCATACCAATTTTTTCTATAATTTCAAAAGGACCACTACACTGAGACTCAACATGCTTCTCTAATCAAATGTGATTGTACCTTTCATAGGGTTGATTTTTAAAAATACAAAATCAGTAATTTTAAATTGTACTTTTTTGTGCTTTGAGTCGTAATATTTGTGCTGTTGATCCCAAATAACTTTCAATCTTTCTTTGATTAAGTATGTTTTGTTTGTCTCTTTATCAATTAACTCAAGAACTAAACTTCGATGTTCCCTAACTTCAGCCCAATTTAGTAAAGTTCTGCATGTCACGTCATACAATTCTTCATAAAGCGTTATTTTGATACTTGTTTGATAGCTATTTTTATAGGCGAACCTGATAATCAGAATGTGATCTTCGTAACTGCATTTAAAGTCAAGAACACAGAGCCTCAACAAATATTTCAATTGCTACATTGTCCTTTCTAATTGTTTATCAGTGTGGATGAAATGATATGCTAAGATGCAAATTTGTACTCAATCCTTGTTGAATAATTTTCCACAATTTGAATGTGAATCTTCCATCTCTGTCATAAACAATCTGCTTGTCTGAAAAAAATGAGATAACATTATTAGTTTGTTAATAATGACCTAATTACTGTCGCGAACCTGCTTGAATCAGAGAAATTTCTTAACAAAATTCATAACAGTTTTTTTCCATTTAAATTCAACCATAGACAATGATTGTAGCAATCTGTCGGGTCTATATTTTAACATTTATAATTTAACAAGCTTGAACATTTAGACACATTGAATAACATCATTTTTCATATATGACCAACTGAATATTAATTTCAAATCATTGGTCATTTTAGTACTGCCTGAATGATTTATGTAGACTAAATGATGAGTTTTATGTAGACTTTCCCGTTTCAAATTGGAATCAAAGAATGCACCTGACTGCGTCTAATTTTTGATAATACCATCTTCATAAATGGTCATATCCGACCTCTTTCTTGATTGAAGTTATTTCAAGTGTTTCAAATATTCTCTGTTAAACTTTTTTGAGCTGTCTTGATTCTATCTATTAGAGTTGAATGCACGATCAATTAATGTTAATGCCCACTATCTCTTTGTCATCTGACTTCCAATTGAAAGACATCTATTTAATCAATTCCTGCTCCTATATATGAAAAATGTAGATTTACGACTGAAAACGTCAGCAACTACATTTTTCTGGCTATGACAATACTATATATCCATATCGTAGATTTTGATAATTTCTAGCCATTTTCGTTGCCTCAAACTTAGTTCTTTTTGTGTGAAAATGCATTTCAGGCTCTGATAATCGGTGAAGAATTCACACTTCACACTATATGAGTAGTGACTTGAGCTTTTGAGAGCAAATACCGCAACCACTAACTCCATATTATGCTTTAGATAGTTTTTTTCATTCGTCTGATGCACGCACTATTACTCATCTGTGTTGCATTAGAACACATCCCAAACTTTTACATGATGAATTACTATAAATATGGAATCTATATATACCTGATGGAATAGTTAGTACTGGAGTAGTGGTCAAATATTTCTTCAACCTTTGAAAATTGTGTTCATATTATGTATTCCACTCAAATTGAATATCATTCTTAATCAGCTGAGACAAGGACATGGCTATTGTGAAAATCCTTTAACGAAATTTTTGTAATATCCAACCAAACAAAGAAACTGTGTACCTCTACAACATTTTTTGGTGTATGCCATTCCACAATTGCTTTCATCTTCTGAGGATCCACTGAGATTTCTTGTCCACTGATAATATGTCTAAAAAAGGCAAGACTCTACCCCCAAAATTCAAATTTTTACAACTTTGCATATAATTGATTCTGCCTCAGAGCTCCAATATTATTCTTAGATGTTTACATCATACCATCATTTTTTGAATTTATCAGAATATCATCAATAAAAATAATGACTAATTAATCCACATAAGACTTAAATGTTCAATTCATCAGGTTCATGAATACAACAGGAGCATTGGTTAAGCAAAAAGTTGTAACTAAGAATTTATAATGATCATATTTGGTCCTAAAAGTTATCTTAGATTTATCTACTTCGTTGACTCTGATCTGATGATATCTTGATTTCAGATCAATCCAAAAAATATATAACACCTAATTGATCAAATAGATTATCGATTCTTGGTAATGGATATTTATTCCTGATTGTCACATTTTTTAACTATTTATAATCACTGCATAATTGCATAGATCCATTTTTCTTCTTAATAAATAATACTAAAGCACTTCTAAGTGAATGGCTCGGTCCGATAAAATCCTTATGTTTAATTTTTGCAATTGTCATTTCAATCCTAGCAATTTCTTTGGAACCATCCTATAAGGAGGCTTGAAAATCTACACATCAATGTCAAGCTCAACTTCTCATTTTGGCTGTAGCCCTGACAATTTTTCGGGAAATACAACAGAAAAATCTACAACAACTGGGATATTTTTCAATTTCCGTTCATCTTCATTCAACACTTTTAATTTGACTTAAAAAATACCAGTTCACTAATTCACAAGTACATTATAACTTTCACTACATTAATCAAAGAAGATTGTGCATTTTTATCACAGGTAAAATAAAATGATTTCTCACCATGCAAATTAAATTTCAGCCGCCTTTTCCAATACCCACAAATCCATTCCTAGTATGACATTAGAAGTCTGAATTGATATGATAATTAATTATAGTAGCAACTTTCTATCAGAGATACTAACACACACAAAACATTTCTTGTTTGTATAGAAGCCACTTCCTGAAGGCATAATAACACATAGGCGATGAGTCAAATGCACAATATCAATAGATGAACTAGCAACAAACACATCAACAATGAAAGAATATGATGCACCTAAATTTAATAAAATAATGCCAAAATGATTTAAAATTTGATGCGTACTCGTAACTACTTTAGATTTTTTATCCTCTTGAGGGGTAATTATAAAAACTCCAACCTTCACTGGTTGCTCATTTATACGCTATGAAGTTTCACCCTTTGTTTGTGTCAAGATCGTGTCGACACGAATCCTAAGGTAGAACATGAGCACTCAAAAAATGGAGTGGGTCTTTTGGTTAAAATATTCAGAGAGCAATTCATAAAACAATACTTATTGCCTAGGGAGAAATAGACACGAAGACATGAAGAATGTCACAAAGCTCTGCCTAGTCATTCAACTGGATAGCTCGTCGACAAATATGATATCCGAACGAACGACATACGCCGAACAAGTTAAGCAGAGGACAACCAATCATTAAGCGAATGAGACAGGCGAGTCAGAGGTCTCAGAGGTAATTATAAACAAGTTCGACCGAGAGACTATCGAACTACCTCCACATGGTTTGGCCCGCAAGGGTCTAATGAACAAGCATGTGAGCGATGAGCGAAGATTGTAGCTGTCGACCAATAATCCACTCTTTGGAACATCTAAATGTATTGTGTAATTGACCTTTGAGCCCTTAGACTTATTTGTGTTGGAAAAAGGGCTTAAGGGTAATTATGTATTCAGAGAATCTTTTATACCTATAAATAGGGGATTCATAAGAAAAATCTCTCTGGACACTCATTTTTTCACTATTCATTTTTTCTCCTTCATTTCTCGTGCTCTATTCCTTGGGTGTGATTTCTAGACATTTTTGGGTTCAAGACTCTAAAAGATGTAGTGAGCTTGGAATCATGTCACAAACAAGAAGAAGAGCACAGTGCAACGAGAAAACAACCACCCAAGAAACACGAAACCAAGCAGACGTGGGCGGTACAAGAGAGATTATACGAAAAAAAGTAATGAAGATGAAAGAGTAATTGATGCTAGATATGAGAGAACAAATGGTGAGTGCTGTTCAAGAAGCCCTGGCTAGAGGAGACCAAAATCCACAAAGTGAGAATCAGCAGGAATATGGTTGCCAAGGTCCTAATCCCCGGGATGGACAAGTGACAAACGATAGGCAAAACGGGCCATTACCCAATGGTCAAAGGTCCCAACCAATAGTAGATGGTGGTGATGACTCCCATAATCAAGATAGAGCCAGATCAGACTTGATAGAGAAACATTGCACCATATGAACCACAACCATCCACCACACGGAAAATGCCTTCTTTCGACAAATTTCTGAGGCTCCCCCAAGCAGTTCAAGACCTTCAACCTCCATCCGTACAAAGTCCTCAACGACCCGATCTACCATGTAGTCGCTTTCAAGTTAACAGTCAGTATATTGAAAATCACGGATGCATTCAAGTGCTGTTTGTTTCTCACCATGCTGAGGGAGTCGGCCCTCCGTTGGTTCAACGCTTTTTCAGTGGGAGTCATTCTTTCGATTTCAACAGGCTTTTCATAGCTCACTTTGTCAGTGCACAAAAGCCACAGAAGAAATCTCAGGCTCTCCTACCGATGAAGCAGAAAGAAGGAGAAAACCTTCGCTCGGACATCAATAGATCTTAGTAGGAAATGCTTGAGATTCAAAATCTCGAACCTCTGGTTGCGCAAACTGCCCTGACACAAGGAGTGAAGAGCGAGCACTTCAAATATGCCTTGGGCCTATGCGAGCCAAAATCAATGGATGAACTACTAAAGATGGTCAATCATCAAATTGTCGTTGAGGAGTTATACCTTAACTATCTGAAGGAGGCGAGGAAGGTTGTCGCTAATGCTAAATCGTAGAAGAGAGCATTGGGGGATAATGGTTGGCGGGCGAATGTCCGTCCTCATCCTCCTACTCACTTATGTTATGAAAGCAACCCACACCACGACAACAAAGGAAGCCAGAAGGGCGACCGTCTAGACAGACGGTCTTAATACCTTGATCGAAAACTAGCTCACCACCGCGAGCAACTGACCGACAACTCGACCGGAGCAACTCAAAATGACTCCCTGAGAATTTCGTTGGCTGAACTGGTGGAAACCATCCAAGATAAAAATTACTTCAAGAAACCTCAGCCAATGGGCAGGAAGTTTGGCTCAAAACCCGAACAAATTTTGCACTTACCACAGAGACTATGATCACACGACACGGAAGAGTACAAACACCTCAGAAGCATGGTCGAAGACTTAATCAAAGCTGGGAAGCTGAAAGATCTCGTGGCTGCTGAAGTGATCATCCGCAGACAAGGGAAGGACTTAGCTGGTTGGGCGAATGATGAGCCCGTTCAAACCAACACCATCCTGATTGCAGGTATAATACTGACTATACTCGGAGGCGGCGGAGAGTCTTCCTGATGATCAAGTTTGAAAAGGGTCCGGTCAGGAGAACTATGCGCCACCGCTCTCAACCCGCAAAGGACCATGCCTCCACCTTTCATGTTCACTGATGAAGACCTGTCAACGAGAGGTAACCCTTACAACGACATAATTGTCATTACAACTTTGACTAATGACTATTAGGTGGGAAGTCTATTCATTGATACTGGGAGTTCGATGAACATCTTGTTCAAACTTGTATTCAACAAGCTTAACTTGGCGACACAATATATGGCAACTCTTCGACTTCTTGGGGAAAAGGAAGGAAGCTCTTGGAGTGATCATGTTGACAATCACTTGGGGAGACGAAGATCACCAGTTCGCAAGGCCCGAAGATTTCCTTACAGTCGACTCTCTTCCCACATGTAATGCCATCTTCGGTCAGCCGTTGTTGAACAATATTTGGGCAGTGACATCCACCTACCATATAGTTGTGAAGTTCCTAAGAGATAGAGAGATCATTACCATCTGGAATTATTGAGGACGTGTTACCTCCGAGCAGACAAGTATCGATCATGAGCAACTTGACTTGTAGAGCCAAAGTGAGGGAAGCTTGAGATCAACGAAACCATCCTCTAGGTCCTCACCACCGATGAAGAGGCGGGTAAATTCATTTTAATTAGAGAAGTTTTTGATTCCAAGTCAAAGGAACTTCTCGTCCATACACTTTAGGAGAATCAGGACTTCTTCATTTGGTTTGCCGCCGAAATGCTTGGTGTCTCCCTAGATGTCTTATGTCACCTATTGAACATCAATCATACTATCCGACCAACCAAGCGGAAGTTGAGATCATCGACCGCTACTGTAGCCGGGCTGATACGAGAAGAAGTAAAGAAACTATTGGAAGTGGGGTACATTCGAGAAGTGCAATAGCCGATGTGGGTCTCCAACATGGAGATGGTGCAAAAGTCTAATGGGAAATGATTGATGTGTTTTGACTTCATCAACATGAACGCCGCCTGCCTGGAGGATAGTTACCTGCTGCCGAGGATCAATGCGTTGGTGGATTCGACTGTTAGACACTATGTGATGAGCTTCCAGGGTGCTTTCTTCCGCTATCATAAAATCAAGGCCAACTTAGAAAAGGTACAAGCCTTACTGATCATGCTTTCTCCCCGAAACACGAAAGAGGCACAAAAACTAACCTGTCGAATAACGGTTCTTATCCAATTCATCTCCAAGTCGGGCGACAAATGCACGACATTCTTTAAAGCCTTGAGAAAGGTCAAACATTTCGAGTGGACTGCCGAGTGTGAAGAAGTGTTCAGAAAGCTTCAGAACTCCTCACCCCCACTCTTACAGAGTCCGAAGCTGAGCGAGGAGCTCACTCTCTACCTCAGAGTTGGGCCGGAGGTCACCAGTTCGGTACTAGTTCGGAAAGAACAAGGGAAACAATTCCCTTTCTTTTACACCAGTCTTGTCCTGAGGAATGCCGAAGTCAGGTATTCTATCATAGAAAAACTAACTTTTGCCCTCATCATTTCTGCCCACAGACTCCAACCCTACTTTTAGACACAACCAATTCTGGTCATTACCGATCACCCACTTAAGACGGTCCTCACTCGCCTGGAGCATTCAGGTTGACTCCTTAAATGGATGGTGGAGTTGAGCGAGTTCAACGTCTCCTACATCCCCCGAACGATGATCAAAGCCCAAGCACTAACAGACTTCTTAAAAGACTTCGTCAAGCCATCCAAACCAGCGAAGGAACCACTACCGAAGGCTTTATATGAATTCTATATACCGACGGAGCTTCCAATACAACAACCTCAGGGTTGGGTCTCGCACTGAGAGGCCCATCTGGTGAGCCTCGCTATCATTCGATTGCAATAGATTTCAACGCCACTAACAATGAGACAGAGTACGAGGTGCTGATCGTTGGCCAACAACTGGCATATCACATTGGAGCTCGTCACATTCATGTGAAGACAAACTCGCAACTCATAGTCAATTAGATTAACGGGGCATTCGAGGCTCGGGATTATGGCAAAATATGTTGTCAAGGCGAAAGCAGAGATCAGATGGTTTACTAGTTTTCGGATCAATTGAGCACAAAGAAAAAGTGGTAGCCGACCTCCTATCCAAATGTCCCCAATTGGGAGGCGAAACATCCCAACGATTTGTTCGGCCTACAATCGAATAAGTTGAATTGATGGAGGTGTCAATCGAAAAACCGAAGAGCAGGATGGATCCTTACATTTAATACCTCGAAATCGGGGAACTTACAATTGAGGTCACCGACCCAAAGCATTTCAAGATCAAGGCAGCCCAATACTTGTTGATTGAAGGGATGCTTTTCAAGTGATCCGCTACCTCGCCATACTTAAGGTGCCCAGGAGAACTCGTAGCCAAGGACGTCTTTCGCGAGGTGCATTCAGGCGAATGTGGGAGCCACTCGGGAGGAATGACTTTGGCTTACCGAGTACAACACCAAGATTATTTCTGGCTTACACTTCTTAAAGACGTCGAAGAATACACGAAGAGATGCGAACAATGTCAGAAATACAGGCCCTACATCATCAACTAGTTCAACAATCACAATCTATAACTACTCTCTGACCTTTCACCATTTGGGAGCTAGACATTCTCGGACCCTTTCCGCTCTCCACAAAACAACGTAAATTTCTCCTAGTCGTAGTTGACTTCTTCTCAAAAGGTGAAAGCCAAAGCACTCGCCTGAATCACCGCAATCGTGGTCAGAAATTTTATCTGGACTAAACTTATCTCTCGACATGGGCTCCCTCTAATTCTCTTAACCGGTAATGGTACCCAATTCACTGATCGGGGTGTTATAAGCTTTTGCGAAAGCCAAGGAATTAATCTAATGTTCGCGTCCGTTTATCATCCTCGCACCAACGGTCAGACCGAAGTAGCCAACAAGGTTATCCTGAATCTTCTAAGAAAAAGGTCAAAGGAGCGTAAGAAAAATGATTAGATCTCTTGTTGTCGGTACTATGGGCCATCCAAACGACACCATCAACTGCAACGGGTCATACTACTTTTACGCTATCTCACGACATGGAGGCAATGCTACAAGTGCAGTACAATCACCACATTCAAAAGATTCGTCATAGCCTCTGCCTTTGACGAAGAAAGACTAGCAGAGTGGCGACAGGATGATAACGAAGGAACCAGGCTCGCTCTTGACCTGCCTGAAGAAGTTTGTGTCAATTCAGTCTTTCGCCAGGAGGAAGTTAAAAGGCGACTGCCCGATGCTTGAATGAACAAGTAGAAGAGAAGACCTTCGCACCAGGAGACCTCGTTCTCAAAAAAGTCGATCCAGCAGCCCGGGGACAAGCAATTGGCAAGCTTGATCTAACATGGATTGGGCCGTTCATCATCTCCAAAAAGGTCTCCTCGAGAGCATATCGACATAAAACTTACACGAGTGACGACATAGTCAGAACCTGGTGTGGTGATGACTTGAATCTGTTTTTTTCTTGTTTGAAATACTTGTTTTATTGAGTTTAGATTGGCATAATAAGAAATGGAGTAATGCGTGGCATTTTTCTATTCTTAAATTGATCGTACATATAACTTCATTCATAAGAACTTGAAAATCCCCACATCCTCTGTCAACCTAAGTGACCGGGGAACTCAAAATCTAAAGACTTCCCTCAGAGCGACTAACCCAAAGACTCTTCTCGGGGCGAGCAACCTAAAGACCCCTCTAAAGTAGGCAACCTAAAAACACGTATCCACTTAACGAATGATCAAAGTTTCGTGAGAAATAAGGAAAGAAAAGATGCTTAAGTACATCACAACAAAACAAATGATAGAGGAAAATGCAACAAACAAGGAAGATGCAGATGTGAAACGAATACAAACATAAATTTATTTCAGTGTTCGTTACAAGTGTTCTGTTATTCCTGATTACAAGTTTTTACACTTAACAAAAAGTAAAAAAAAAAGAGGCCCCTCACCGTCAAAACTTCAGGGGCGAGAAGTCGAAGAACCACCTTCCTCGATTGATTCCTTCGATCTTTGGTTGGCTTCTTAGTTGAAGGGGATGAAACCGACAATAACTTGTTGAATTCACTTAGGTCCGCATATTTAGGGTCGAATCGAACGAATTGTTTGAGGGAGAACTCGGAGCCGAGCCTAAATCGGTTCGCTCGTTCTTTTGCATGCACTTTTACCGAGATTAATGAAGTAGCCTTCATAGATAAGATGTTCTCTTCCAGCACGACCGAGATCCATTCAGAGACTCCAACCAAGTTCTCTTCTACAATGCGGGACTCAACTTCGTCTGCTCGCAGTAAAGACTTTGTCAAGCGACCCTTTACAACTTTTGCCTTCTTCCTCGCTCGTGCCACTTTTTTCACAGTGTCAAGGTATAGTTTGGACAGATAGTCGGAGAACGTCATCTTCAACAATTGGTACTTGTCAACCAAACGACATGGCTCCGGGGGCTGAGGCCGTTCAACTTATCTTTGAAACTCTCGGACCATAGGGTCTCCGCGAGCTCTGAGGCATGGGACTCCAGTCCCAAGCCACGATGGAACCAATCTCGCTGCAGGTCAATGAGGGTGAATCGGGAATCCCTCGAGACGAAAGCCTTAGGCCCCCCTCCTGCAATTGGGATCCACTCATCGCTACCCCAGGGAGATAAGCAAAGGCGAGCCTTCGCTATCCATATGTTCCTACACTTCCCTTCGTCGAAATCCCTCGGGAATCGAGGGACTATCTTTTGGCTTGATGCGGGTAGTGTCGCATCTGTGGATTAAGGTCGCCACCCTTGAATTGGTTTAAGACTCGAAGCCTTCTTTTGGAAGCGCGCTCTGGCTAGGACCATGCTCATCTCTAGTTTCAGGGTCAAGAGAGGACTGATTGGCTTTTTCCCTCTCAACGAGGCTAATGAAGCCCGATGCGTCGGACCGGCGGTCCTCTTTAGCCCATTTTGAATCGTTGTCCAGAATAAATGTGACATCAGATTGCACAATGGAAGGGCTCGCAACATCTCTGAGTCACCTATCAGAAAGCAAGACTCTCTCAATCAAAGTTAGCTCACCAATCAAAATCTGTTGGATTACGACAGTTATTTTGGAGGTAGAAATAAGGAGGTTTGAACCTGGGATCTTCTTTCGGGGCGCCTTATCACCCTCCAGCGGTTTCTTCATTCTCGGCTCCTTCGTGCGAGTCTTGCCCGCCTTGTCAATCTGTCGCTTCGACTCCTTAGTGTCAGAGGCGGCTCATAACTCTCAATTCATTCTGTTATACTTTTGAGGATTCAAAACCTTGTTAATTATGTCCTCACAGGTGTATTGGAGAATGGAAAGACTTCTAACTTCGATAAAGAACGTCATGCCCAGCATATGGGGAGGAATTTTCTGTCGTTTGTAGGGCTCCCCATACGACTGAATAAGAATCCCTCAATCCCTTGCCAACGACAGAAGCAAGTTGCATTTCTAGTTCTTTACCTTATTCTCCAAATTGATCAATCGAATCTTCCTGTTCGAGGTAAAGCTTACATGACGTCCGGATTGACTCTAAAGGAAAGCATGTGAGAAAATAGCTTCCGTGATCTATGAGTCTCCATTATGGGACAGTAAATGACGTAGGTCATCATTGCCGCTATGCTATTCGTCTTGAGTTGGGTTGTAACAATGTCGTAATGATTCAAAATAGCCAAGAGCTCGCGGCAAAGGGGAAGACAAAGTCCCTGAATGAACTGATCATGATACAGCACAAGTCGCTCTTCATAATCATTGGTCACTCTTGGAACTTCCAATACTATACCATCCTCGTAAACATATCACCTCTTAAGTTTCGAAACTTCATCCAAAGACAACACCAAACACTCCAACACACGCACTTTCCCGAACTCCAGGGGCAAGTATTTGGAAACCATAAGGAGCAGATTGTGGGAGAGGGGGGCGACAGAAAAGAAATGAACAAAAGAAGCAAAGGGAAAAAGTAAACTCGCAGAAGGGCCCCCAACCCTATATATATAAGGTCCAGAAGGAAGTTGAAGCACCGCAAACTGTACCTCGGTAACAGTAATCACGCATCACATCACCAAATTAGAGAGTGAAAATTAATTATAGTATTCACACAAACAAATGTCACGCAAACCAAAAAATGAAACTTATATTTATTCAGATAAGAAGAACTTTACAATTGACTCATTGGCCTCTTGAGGCTCAACTAGTCTTCGCCTCGAAAACTGTTTGTACATGACTCAACCCCCTAATTTAAACCTGTTAACAGTATCTGCCTCAGATTGAAACCTAAAAACCAAGCAAACCTCTCGAACATCCATCAGATCCGTACGCAAATGCAAGGTCTCTATTCAGAGGATCTCTATTTTAGTCTGGTGGCTCACCACATCAACTTTAAGGTCAAGGAGCTCCGTCGATAGCTACTCAGAAATAAGATTCACTTGCACCTTTAGTTCATGTATATTGGTCACCTGTTGGGCCTTAAGTTCCCTTCTAGCCTCAGCCTTGAGGGTAAAGAAGTTTGTCGTTTTGTCCATGGGGCAAACCACTGAGTCAGTCGACTCCCTTTCGATGGCCTCCTGGAGAGTCAGTTCCCTACCCTTGACGACCTCCAGTGAGTCAGAAGCAGGAATTGGGTCGGCTGTACAAGAAAAGAGGTCACAGTAAGGAAAATACGACCAATTTAAACAGATGAATTAACACGAAATCCTACCTAGGAGTTGATCCACCGCGGACCAGTCCAAGGATGAGAAACTCTCACACGACATGGGCGGAGTGCCCACGACTCCCATCTCCTAAATCTGAGAGGGACTGGCTGCGTCCTTATCCTTGCACGATGTGCCTTCAGGAGCCCGCCGGGTTTTTTTCTCCACTCATCTGTTGAGGTCAGTTGGTGCCCCTGCCGGGGTGACAACCGAGTCCTTTCTAGACTTCCAATTCAACAAAGGAATACCATCGAATGAATAGTCCCCTTTACCTCTACGCCCACTGATGGCCCCTCTTTGAAGGCTAGCCGCTTTACTCTTCTATTCTCAGCACGTTCGCCTCCCTCAGGGTGTCTTACTTGCTCGCCAATGAAACCTTCCCCATGATGACTACCCTTAGCTTAAACTTTCAAAGGATGAATTTTCTCAATCAACAACACAAAGGCCTTCATCAAAATATCATCTGATGGTTCATCGGGATTGCTCCTTTTGTTGCTCACCATTATAACGCCTTCTATAGAGAATGACTAGAGTAATAAGTAGGGAAGAAATGCAAAAACAAAAGCTGTTGGAGACATCCTATTTATAGAAGGGCAGTGTACAAAACTCCAAGAAGCTTAATTATTAAATGCTGAGTTCAAGAATTAATGTAGCATTTAACGTAGTGTTTAATTTTTCTTTTTTTTGTCATAGCTATCACTTTTAAAAAACAATAAATTTGGGGAACTAGATATTTGTGACAGGATCGTGTCAACATGAATCTCAAGGCAGAACATGAGCATGCAACAATTGGAGTGGCCCCTTTGTCAACATATTCAAAGAACAGTTAATAAAGCAATCCATTTTACCTAGGGTGAAATAAACACGGAGACAAGAAAACGTCCCAGAGCTTTGCTTAGTCATTCGCCTGGATAGCTCGCTGACAAATAGGATATCCAAACGAATGAAATCTACCAAACGAGTTAAGTGGAGGACAACCTATCATCAAGTGAATGAGACAAGTGAGTCACAAGCCTCAGAGGTAGTTGTAAACTAGTTCAACCAAGAGACTTTCGAACTACCTTCACATGGTTTGTCGCGCCAGGGCCGAACGAACAAGCATTTACGGGCTGAACAAACAAGCATTTACGGGCCGAACGAACAAGCATGGAGCGATGAGTGAAGATTGCAACTGTCAGCCTATAATCCACTCATTGGAACATCTAAATGTATTGTGCAAATAACCTTCATGCACTTAAACTTCTATATAGGAAAAGAGCTTAAGGGTAGTTATGTATCTCTATACCTATAAATAGGGGACCCTTTCATGTGAAAAAACTCTCTAGACACTCATTTTTTCACCGTTCATCTCTTCTTTTTCATTTTTCGTGCTCTATTCCTTGAGTTATTCCTGGTCACTTTTGGGTTCAACACTTTACTTGCATTGAAGGCTTTTCCAAACATCGATTTTTGCTAGAGTAAATGCCTTTCAAAAATTTATTGGGTCGTCCATGTCCTTAAATTTTCAGCAATCTTCTGTCTCCTTTCTTTTCTTGCGGATAGTTCATCTGAATGTGCCCCAACTGTCCACATCTATGGTACTTTACTGAATCCATAAAATACTGCTCAAAATATCTCTTTTCACATTTTTCACATACCGAATTTTCGACTGTCACTGCTTCTGTTTACTTTCTGATTTAATTTTCTGGCTTTAGAAGTATTTTTTCTTGCCAAATTCTTTTCGCTTGCTTGCCTGGAGTTGACATCGTTGATCGGAGAAATTCAACCCATTTTCAATTCTTCTGACCATTTCAACTTAACACTAAGAATCATTAATTTCAAATGGCGCCAAAGTGCACATCAATGATCTCAAAGTGTGCACATAAATCTTTGGAATTTTTTTTTCTTGGTTATTGACATAGTGGGGTGCATATCTGAAAGAAGTAAAATTTGCCTCATTTTGCATAACTATCTTGGACCGTGTGTTTGATTGAAGAATTTATCTTGCAATCTTAATCTGGCTGAATATAGAATGAACTTCTCTGTGAAAACTTGATAAAATCATCCCGCTGAATCTGTGGACGAGGCATCAACTGAAATTTCTCTCTATGTTTAGCCTGCCACCACCTCTCTACCCTGCCTTTTAGCATGAAATTAGTTAGCACCAGTATCATATTTTCTAGAAAAAACATGCCAATCTTGCTGATCTTTAATAGCAATTCTTCAGCAATTGTAGGGTCATTGACACCCTTGAATGTATATGGCTTGAATATCTAAAAAATCTTCAAATACCGATCAACTGTTGTATTATCTTCAAATCTACGTCCTATGCTGGTAGAAGATCTTTAATAGCAGCCATTTTGTCAACTGCTTGTGATATCTCTGAACAATGCCTTGTAACAGTGGCTCTAATTTCTTCATTTGCCCTATTCTGTATCCCATTTATTTTCAAGACATTTTTTCCTCATACTTCTTGCTTTGTAATTGGCCTAAAAGGTTGGCCTTCATTTCTTTCTGATTCATTCTCAGACATATTTATTTGTCTTGGCATTATTTATTATTTAATGCAATTTATCATATGCCGACCTCACGTAGTGGGATTAATCCTTTGTTGTTGTTGTTGTAATACAACATATATATATATATAATAAATATGTTGTGCACGCATGATACCAGAAGTCTTATGGGTTACCTATCACAGATCCGTCAACTTATAGTATTATATAAATCAATTCATATTTGGTCTTATTCCTATTTCTTTTAAATCCAACTCGCTTCCATCATTCTTTTCATCACTGATGCCACTTTCTGTCACACCCTAACTTATCCTTAATAGTCAACTATGGTTGCGACAGAGGCAGAAGATTCGGTTAGACTAAATTCTTACCAACTCCCGTTCTAACTTGTAAAATCAAGACCTAATGAATAAAGAATCAATCTAATTAAATTTCCGTAAATGTATTTGATTCATTTCATTTCATAATTCATTCATATTTATATGCTTAAAAACATGAAAATCATATCATTAAAACATATATATCTATACATAGCTGTTCAATTCAACATAATAAAATCATGCACATGAAATTCTATACATGCTCTCAAAATTATGAAATGAAAAAGGTGTTTTTGTCACACCTAGTTACTTGCCGTAGTACTCCTTACATCTTTCTAACAGTCAACAACGTAATGCGAACTACAACAAGTTTCACGAAATAATTAAGTTTAATATTGTATTTTATAGACAAAAAAGAAACAACTTGCATGCTCATATGTAGCTTACATACAAATCCACAAAACGACATCACATGGATATAAAACTTATAAAAAAAAAGACTTGTAATACAGAGAATCATTAATGCTATATAAAACATTTTTTTTTTCATTCATGTGTAATCATAAGCATATTCATAAAAGTTATCAATATAATCATAAGATTGTAATTTGTAATCGTATAAGTCTCGATTATTTCTATCATGTCATGTCTTTTGAGGCAGATGATTCGGTTAGATTAAATTCTCACTAGCATTTATTCTGACTTGTAAAATCAAGATCTCCTGAATAAAGAATCAGTCTAATTAAATTGCCACAAATGTATTTGATTCATTTCATTCATAATTCATTCATATTTTTATACTTAGAAGAATGAAACCATATCCTTAAACATATATATATATCTATACAAAGCTGTTAAATCCAACATAATAAAATTATGTACCTAAAATTCTATACAAGCTCTCAAAATTATGAAATACAAAAGCTGTTTATATCACAACTAGTTACTCACCCTGGTGCTTTTTACCTTTTTTCGTATTTGCAGGTATTCATTTAATAGTTTACCTTTAACATCCCTTTTAATATTTAATAAATCATATTGTAAGAAACATTCATCATTGACATTTCATATATCATATATAATTCATAGTAAATGAATACCTGCAAACAATAATTTTATAAGCTTGTTCGTCAGATTAATAACATAGTAAATCATAGGTATTGTAAGTGACGATTGAAGTTTGCATTCATACAGTTTTGCTGGTATTCATCCACGATATGCAGAAAATTTTAGATGCAATATTGCTAAACACATAATCACATGAAAACCTACAGAGAGTTATTTTTCTTAAAATAACATAAGATTATTTCATCTGAATTGATAGTGCAACCATACGACGAGTTTTCCCAAGCTTGCCTCTAGCTCATCACCTTGTGTAAACAATCTGGAATTCGTAAATCTTTTAGAATATTCAAAATCTTTTAGAATATTCAAAATTTTTTTTCTTGTCTTAATTTAACCCACACATAGAGATACGTTTCAATATTTACTTTGAATGGGCTGCCCTGCATGAATTCTCCATACAAATTACTTCAAATCCTCTCTTCCTCCCCCTTAACCTTCTCTCCATCCCTTTACTTTGCTGTTTTACTTTGCTGTTTTACTTTGCTGTTTTACTGCTAGTTGCCCATACGGAAGCTCAAAAACCAAGTTCATAGTTTTTGACACAAGTTCGTCTCTAGTTACGACTACTGGAAATGAAGAATGGCACCGATTAAAGGCAAACGTCAAAATGGAAACGTAAGAAGGGATATGAATATCACAAACATCGTAAACGATGGTTTCCTATTCACTGATTTCTCCCCGGAGCTTCCAGCCATGAGATGCATCTTTCTTTTCTGCGTCGATTCTGCTTCTTCTTCACGATCAAGTAGCATAACCCAACTGGCCCACAAACCGAATGAGGGAGAGGGGAGAATGAGGGAAATGTGACAATTTAACGTGATCCCATTTAATCTCAATTGTTCAATCCATCGATTGCATGCTATGGAAAAGAGTCGATAGCTACGGTCTGAGATTAGGCAGAATGATTAAATGCTTAATTGGTTTAATCAAATCAATATCTGTTTTTTTTACATTTCTCATTATATTCATAATTCATATATAGTGTCATATATTAAATTAATCGATTCGACGTGTTGTTGTTAGAAAAGTATCACTTAGATTGAAAGGAAAATTTTATAAGATGGTGGTGAGACTTGCAATGCTCTATGGAGCTGAATGTTAGCCTTTAAAAGTGAAGCATAATACTAAGTTAAGTGTTGTTGAGATGAGAATGATTAGGTAGATGAGTGGCTTCACACTTAGAGATAAAATTTGAAATGATTATATCCGTGATAGGGTTGTTGTTGCTCCAGTAATGAACAAAATTAGAGAAAGTCGTCTTAGATGGTTTGGTCACATTAAACGTCGACCATCTGATGATTCAATTAGAAGAGTAGATGTTTTAGATTCGACTTGTGTTAAAAATGGCAGAGGTAGACCTAGGAAGACTTGGGCTTATTGTATAAAAAATGAGCTTTATTTACTAGAACTAAATGAAAATATGCACTAAATAGGACACAATAGAGTAAAAGGATTGATGTTAGTGGGATTAAGGCTTTGTTGTTGTTGTTATTGATTCGACGTGTAGAATTTAATAAAATTGATTTGATCGAATTCTTAGGATTGCAAAATTTGGGGTATGTTTTACACGCCAAATTTTATCTAATTTCTCAAAATTGAGTGTTACAATACTCATGAAGGCTGCAGATGCAAAATAGTTTTTAATGAAATGCAACAATCTCACCTCTAAATCTTACACCGATCTCATCCAATCAACCAACATCCTCCAACACACCAACTATTTCCTAAACAGCTTCGAAGGAAATCAATCCTAAGTATGGTAGATCACCCTCAATCTCACTTCCTATACTAGCCAAATTTAAAACAAACCAAAATGTAATTAAAACAATTCTATGATCTTTCGACCCCACCAGCTATAGCCAAGTCTCTGAATGCATCCATTAGCAACACACAACGTCCTAAGAGTTCAATACTTAACAAAATAAGGAACATGGATCCTTGTACCACCACCCCTAATACAAACTATAGCAGGTTGCAAACGGACCGATCAAACAAAACTAAGCTCTGATGGCTCCTTTGCCAAAGTTTGCCTTGTTGCTCAAGGCTACAAGATCATGAGATTAACTAAACGTAAACATTTAGTCGTTCTGTCAAAATGCGTACCGCCTGAATTTTTCTAAATATTTCCCTTTTCTAGAATTGGCAAACATTCGTAAAGTTTGTAATGCTTTCCTCCATGAACAATTGAGCTAAACTGTATAAATGTTGTAGCCACTTGGCTTCTTTAATCTTCTATTTTCCAATCACATCTGCTTTCTAAAGAAGACCATGTTTTGCTCAAAATAATCCCTGCGTTAATTGTTTGCTACATTCACAAGTCACCTCAGCAAAATATGGATTCTGCACAAACAATGAGGCGGCTCATTTTGTGCTCAGCTTGCCTTATAGGATAGTTTTGTTACAAAGAACTTGATGGTCATCCTATTTTTTATTTTGTTGAGAGGGATAGAGTTTTTTGTGAATCTGCTACTTATCAGGGTTTTGTATGTTTTTGTAACTCTTTTGATATTTTAAAGCAAAATAAAATATTTCAAGGAAATATGGATTCTACTCTCATTCTACTGATCTAGTTACAAAAAGGCTCGCCTGTCCCTCTTAACTTATGAAGATGATATCTTATTTATGGACATGACAGAGAACATAATCACCTCTCTTCCCCATAACTTGCAGCAATAATTTCACATGAAGGGCCTAATACCAATCTTTCTGGGCACTCAAGCAATATATATATATTTTCAAGTATCTTCCTTAAAAAATGAAAATTTGCTAATAAAATTTGAAGGAGCAGGACATGGCTGATTCTAAACCATCCACAACACCTACTAAACCTTATTCCGTTGATGATTCTAGTTTCACTAATCCATCCTGTACCATCAAATTATAGGCTCACTACAAAATCTAACCATAATCGGGGTTGATATTGCATTTGTACTCAACATTCTCTGCCAATACATGCATCACACCAACTTCCACGTTCAGCTTATGAAAAGTCTTCACCACTACATAAGGGGTACAACAAACTTTGGACTTCAAATATGGCAAAGAAATCTCACACTATGCACCAATCTGGACTCCAATTGGGCTAACAACTCATAGTAGAAAGTCCGCAACAGGCTGCTGTGCATATCCTGGCAATATGCTTGTCTCTAGGTGCAAATGTAGCCACCAACATCTTCTGGCTCCATAGCCTACTGTAAGGTTTAAATTCAACTTACTCCTTTCTATTGCGACAACATCTCCTCAACGGCAGTCATAAATAACCCTATTTTTCATTTCCGAACAAAATATATCGAGATTGATTATGATTTCATTTTTGAGCGCATTCATTCCAATGAAATCCAAGTTGTGCATATCTCCTCTCAAGGCCAGTCAGCAGTCATACTGTCTAAATTGCTTTCTAGCATGCTATCCCAAAAGTTTTGTAAGAAGTTACCATCCAACCTTGGATCATCAACTTGAGGGCAGTAATAGTGGGACCAACTAAACCTGAACATCCAACCATAGCAACAGCTACCTCACTCTAATAAGTAATCTAAACCAGCGCTATCAACCACCCAAATGATCTTAGCTACTGAAGCAAAACCAAATCCTTTGTTAAATTGTGCTTACACTCCACGATATAGTAATATACTGGAATGGAAAAGTTATTCTCTACAATTCCTGGTTTTACTTTTTACTCTTTCTTCTTTCTTGTGTTCTGAATTTCAACAGAATCCACTTCCGTCAATTGCATTATTTTGTAGAACTTCCATGTTTTTTCTGTGGCATTAATAGTAAAAATTTTGCTTCATTTTGAAGAGAAAATAAGTTCGATAAACCAATTAACCAAGAAGTTTTTATTTTTTTTAAATTTTTTTATTTTTTTATTTTGTAAAAACAGATGAAAAATGTAGTAGAAACTGATCACAGAGTTGCTACTTGAGATTCAGGTATACCTATTAAACAAGAAGTTTTTTTTTTTTTTGTAAATTGAAATGAAAAATGTAATAGAAACGTGTCACGACTTATAAATTTAATGAAGTTAATTAAGCCCATAAACCTTTTGACAAACTTCTTCTCCTCCTGTAATACATGAACAAGCATTTATGACGCTCTCACCGCGTGCTATAAAGTTTGACAGTTTCTGATGTCTGAGCTACCTCTTTTACTTTTTTGGTTGATTTAGTGTATCCTCTATTTTTGCAGCTTTTTGATTGGATGCAAAAGAATGAGATGCTTAACTTTGCATCGTATAGCAGTTTTATCAAATATATGCGAATAAGCCGTAATCCCATAAAAGCTCTTCAAGTTTATGATAGTATTGCCGATAAATCAACAAAAATCAACTTGTCCATTTGTAACTCAATTCTTGGATGTATGTCACAAAATGGAAGATTTAAAAGCAGTCTGAAGTTGTTCAGTAAGATGAAGGATGAAGGTTTATTGCCGGACTTGGTCACATATAGTACGGTATTATACTGGTTTTCTGCAAGTAACTCGTAGTTTGCAATGTTAAAGTTATAAATTGGCTTGTCTGTAATGCGCTGCACGCTGAGTATCTATTTGTCTGGCTTCCTTAGCTTTTAGCAGGTTGTGGCAAAGAGACAGATGGTTATGCAAAAGCAATGCAGCTAGTTCACGAGCTTGAGAGTAGCGGCTTTAGCAAAGATGCTGTAATCTATGGCAGCCTTATATCGATTTGTGCTTCAAACAATCTATGTGAAAAAGCTGAGGAGTATTTCAATCAGATGATTGTTGAGTGCTGTAGTCCTAACATATTCCATTACAGCTCTTTGCTGAATGCTTATTCTGTAAGCAGAGATTATTTGAAGGCTGAACAACTAGTAAGAAATATGGAATCCTCTGGAATAGTGCCAAATAAGGTAATTTCTCTTTCTGCAAATTTGCAAATTTTTCTGTTATGTAATTTTTGACTTTGCTCTAGCAATTATGAAGAAAATGCTTCAATTTATGGTTTGTTATGATGCATTAGTTGTTTTTATCATTATAACAACAACAACAAGAAGTTTTTATCCCACTAAGTCTGGTTAGCTACATGAATCCTTCTTATCCATTGCATCATATTGAGTGTCATATTTTTTACACAATATGCCGAAATCTTCTTAGGACTACCTCCGCCTTTCTTTACACCAGTCAATGCTAAAATATCTATTGTCCTAATCGGATCATTAGATGGTCGACTTTTAATGTGACCAAACCATCTAAGACGACTCTTTCTAATCTTATCCGCCACTTCACAGATATATTCATTTCGTATTTTGTCTCTAAGTGTCAAAGTAATCATCCACCTAAGTATTCTCATCTCAACAACATGTAACTTTGTTTTATTCTTCTCTTTTAAATGCCAACATTTTACACCATAGAGCATTGCGGGTCTCGCTACGATCTTGTGAAATTTTCCTTTCAGTTTAAGCAGTAATTTTCTATCACACAATAGACCCGAAAGATTCCTCAACTCCAACCAACCAACTTCAATTCTACTAATAACATCCCATCTATATCACCATCACTCTGAATAATAGACCCGAGATATCTATTATGTTAACAGCTTTTAATGATTTGATCACCCATAGTTACAATTCTGCTACGCAAGCTACCACTACTAAAATTACATTCAATGTATTCAGTTTTAGTTCCGCTCAAACGAAGGCTTTTCGACTCCATTGTAGACCTCCATAATTCAAGGTTTTCCTGAACTTTCTCTAGTCTTATCCACAAAAAAGGATATCATCAACGAAAAAGCATACACCATGATACATCCTCCTGTAAGTGTCCAGTAAGAGCTTCCATAACTAAAGCAAAAAGACATGGGCTTAAAGCCGATCGCTGATGTAATCAAATTAAAATAGTAAAATACTTTGTCAATCCTCCTTATGTTCGAACACAAGTAACAACTCTAGATACATATCTGCAATGACTCGAAATATGTCTTATCAATATCTTTCTTTTCTAGAATCGAAGAACTTCTCTTGAAAGCTTAGCGTAGTTCTTATTCTAATTTTGCACTTCTCTATCAAATCTCTCAATAAATGTATAGCTTCCATCGTATACTTACCTGACATATACCCAAACTGATTATGAGAAATCTTTATATCATATCTTAATTTATTTTCAATTATCCTCTCCCATAATTTTAAAGTATGACTTATCAACCTTATTCCTTTATAATTTGCACACTCTTTTGTATCCCTTTTATTCTTAAAAATCAGGACCAAAATACTCTTTCTCTACTCCTCAGGCTTCTTTATAGTTTTTAAAATAATATTAAAGAGTTTAGTAATCCAAGCAACTACCAAATCTCCTAAATATTTCCACTTCAATTGGGCTATCAACATGTTTTACTGATTTTCCACCATTGGTTCTTTTTAAAGTCTCATCGACTTCTTTTTTACTAATGTGACGGTAAAAATAAAATATTTTATTATTATTAATGATATTAAGATCTCTAAGGTCGATCATATTTTTAAAAACTTTAGTGAAACTTTTATCAAAATAGCCCACTCACGTATGTTGAATATCTTCTTCTAGGAAAAATACTTTTTGATTTTCAACTTTAATACACTATATTTCAGTTAAATTTTTACTTTTCTTTTTTATTTGGTTATTTTTATACATATATTTTTCACACTTTTTAGTATCTAATTTATTATAATTAACATTAAAAACAAAATTTTTAGTGTCACATTGCTCTCATAGACTTCCTATTGGCCACATTATATTTTTCCCAATTTTCTAAGCTTTTACATTTAAATTATTTTTTATAACACAATTTCGATTTTATCTTTTCTTGCACATTTATATTACACTACCAAGTATTTTATTTATATATATATATATTTTAAGTTTTCCAAGTATATCTTTTGCCGTATATATATATATATATATTTTAAGTTTTCCAAGTATATCTTTTGCCGCTTGTTTAAATAGTGTTTGTTACTTTATCTCACATAGAATTTGCTTCTCCATGGACATCCCAAACCTTAAAATCTTGAAGTTTACTCATAAAAATAATTTTATTTTCTTTTGAGTGCTCCTATATAATTCAATGACAATGATTCTTAGTATTCTTTATATTACAATACTTCATTTTAAAATCCAAAACTAATAATTGATGTTAAGTACTTAAGTTTTCACTTGCAATGACCTTACAATTAGGGTTCTTAATGATTCGATTTCGAGCTGAGCTGGGGTCGACTTCAAATCTACTTGAAATAAATTCGATCCAAAATTTTTAAGATCGTAGTTCGACTTGTTTATTTTTATCTGATCTCAATCCGATCCAAAATTCAAATTAATTTTCAAGTGATTAACCCTCATCGAGCTAAATTCGTAAAATTCACGTTCATGGCAACCCTAGTGTTGTTAACAATCCAATTTCGAGCCGACTACAGGTTGAAAAAAATTTGATCCAAAATTTTAGCTCGTAGTTCAGCTCGTTTATTTCGATCCGAACCAAAATTTGAATCAATTTTCAACCAATTAAAGATATTCGAGCTAAATTTACGGTCCTGACTTCAATAGCGTTGTTAACAATCCAATTTCGAGCCGAGTTAGGGTTGGCTCAAAAAAATTTCGATCCAAAATATTAGCTCATAACTAAGCTCATTTGTTTCGATCCGAGTAAAAATTAGAGTCTATTTTCGAGCAATTAAAGTTCTTTGAACTAAATTCACATCTCTACTTTCAATCTTTACATTCTTGACGATCTCTTCTTCTCATAAGAAGATAATGAATTTGTATTTTATTAGATCCATTCTTATAAGTAATAATATTTTCATCTCTTTTTTAAATAAATTATTAGCAATAATAAAATCATACGCTAAAACAACATCTAATATGATTCTACCTTCTTCATTAATGACTTCAAAATTGTAGCCACTATGAATATTTCTAAAATTTTCTGCCTCTCTTCCAATTTGTCTATTTAAATCTCCTAAAATAAAAAATTTTTCTTCAAGAGGTATTATTTATGTTAACTTTTCTAGGTCATTTTAGAATTTTTCTTTAGAACATGTATCCAAATCTACTCGAGTAGCATAAACACTTATACATTAAAAGTTTTAAGTATCAACAACAATCTTAATGACTATATTTTTATCCCCAATTTTTTTAATTTCTATAACATTTTTTTTCGAATTCTTATTTATAATCAGACCTATACCATTATAGTGCGACTCTTACATGAATACCAACGTTTAAAATCTATGGTCCTATTTGAGATTATTTTTTGTTTCTATTTTCAGTTTGTTTTTTTTTAATTTTTTTTTGTTTTTAGAAAACATGTTTGGTATTCATGATTTATATATATATTTTTAAAAATAAAAAATATAAAAACATGTTTGGTTGGGTATTTTTTATTTTTCTAAAGAGAAAATTATACTTTTTAAAAAATTAATTGAATTTTAATAACTACTAATATGTTAATTAATTGAAACTATTTAAGTAATAACTACTAACATATTAATTAGTTGATTTATTTAATATGTTAATTAATTGTTTGGTGAATTATTGAAACTAATTAATTAAATAATTATTTTACTAAGTTAAATTTTGTTAAATTTAAGTTTTAATTGATATAAAATTTTTATAATTTTATTAAAATTTTTTGGATTAATCAAAAGTTCAATTAATTTAATGAAATGTTTAATTAATTCATTAGTTAATATTTTAATTAAGTTGTTTATTATTATATTTATTTTCCTACATATTTAATTATTTTTTTAAGTAATTTAAGAATTAAATTTTTTATTACTAACTTAATTAAATGATTATTATTTTGTTTAAATTAATATGGGTTTAATTGGTTAATTATTAAGTTAATTAAGTAGTTTTTTATTACATTGAGTAATTATGAGTTAATTAAATTCATGTATTTTTCATTTAAATAATTAATGATTTAATCAGATGATTATTAGTTCAGTTAAGTATTTTATTAACTAGTTGAATTCAGGTATTTTTTATAACTCCATTAATTTATTACTAAGTTAATTAAGCAAGTTTTGGATTTAATTAGTGGATTAATGGCTTAATTTGGTTTTATTAATTTTGGCCAATGATGATTAATCTAATTCAAAGTTTTAGGGCAAAGCTCTTAAAAACATGTTTTTTAAATAGCGAAAATACAATTGATGTGTTTTTCATGTTTTGAAAACAAGACTCATGTGTTTCAAAAACAAAATATAAAAAAAACCAACGGTTTTTTTTGTTATTTTTTTTGTTTTCAAAAACAAAAACAGAAAACAGAAAGTGACCTCAAACAGTGTTTATCAATCTCCTTAGCCTTTTCTCTAATCCATTTATTTTCTTGAATTAATGAGATATTTATCTTCCTATGATTCATATATCAACTAATTCCATTAATTTACCCTTGGAAGTACTTATATTACAATATCCTATCCTAATTTTAGTTTCATGGTCTAACTTCTTTACCTATATTCGTTTGTATTGTATGAACCCTTGTTTATTTGCTATTACACCCGGACGTCGGCGTAGAGACCCTTCCACACTTTTCAGTATATTCAGACCATACAATGCGTCACTTTCAGGGGACGCCCTATCATTTACACAAGAATTTAAATGATTTATTCCATGATTTTTCGACAAATTTTACACTGGTTATCGACAACATAACGCAACCCTTCACTTTTCATTTCCAGAGCTCGGGACCCGACAATGACAATGTTATTTTTATCAATATTTGGACAAAATGATTATGACGACTTTTATGATTTATTCATGTGTTTTGATAATAATGAAACTTATATTTAAGAGCTCTTTATTTTGCTAAAAAAGTGAAAGAAAAAAGTAATGTATTGGATTTGTAACACTTTGAAGTTGTTTGGTTCAATGTAAAATAAATGTATGGAATCACATTTTCTTGTTTGGTTTGAAGAAAAACAAAATTAATGTAAAAATATTTGGCTAGTGAGCGATGGTAGCAGGGATGGCAGTGGCTAGTGGCTAGTGGCTAGTGGCTAGTGGTGGCGATCAGTGGTGGCTACTACAGTTGGTGTTAAGCGGTTGACAACAAGAAACAATGGACTTCTATCAGTGGCTGGTAGCTGCGATTGGTGGTAGCGCCTGCTAGATTGTAATACCCAAGTTTGGCAATGTTAAGGTACTCCCCCAAATTTTGTATCACTAAGAATTTGATAGAGTTAAATTTATAAAATTTTTCACGTCAAATCGATTAAGTTGATACATAAATCCCAATATGAATTTTCAATATGTGAGAAGCTATAAAATTTTGAAGTTGTAAGTTAATTAACCTAATTAATCTCTTTATTATTCTTCCAAATCTCGTCACTATTCCTATTCGACTCTTTTCCTCCCATTCTTTCTCCTCTATCTTTTGAATTCGCTCTCCTGGAGGTTGCCACGATTAAGTCATTGTGGTAGAAGGGGCGTGCAATCCGCAGGGAGCCGCAAGTGGCAATTCTGGGCTCTAGGGTGAAATCAATAAAGAGGGAAGACAATTTTTATGATATTCTAGACATCATTCCTTTCTTAGGTTTTCGTTTTTTTGTTTGCCATGAATCTGTGCACTGTTTTTTTTTTGTCACTGTAGCAGGTTGTGAGCTTATATCAGAGGCTAAAACTTGATTTGTGGGCTTTTGTGTGGGTCTTTAGCCGGAAATCAGCGAAATAAAGGGGATAGGAGGAAGGGGGATGAATAATAGAAAGTGTTAGAGAAGAGCTGGTTCTACAGAGAAGCTCATTTGAGGTAAGAAAGTTATGTTTGACATTAAATTACTAAATGAATCAAGATTTTATGAAATTCTAATATGATCACAAACTCCAAAGATTTTTACACTAGGCAACAAGCTCGAGGCAAGCTTGGGAAAATTTGTCGTAGAACTACTCTGTTAATTCAGTTGAAATTATTTTGTGTTGTTTTAAGATAAATAACTCTCTGTAGATCCATGTGATTATGTGTTTAACACTATTTCATGCAGAATTTTTTGCATATTATGGATGAAGGGTTGCATAAATTGTATGAATGTAAATTTGTTGTCGCTCACGATACCTATTATATTATTTTGTTATGAATTGATGAACATGCTTATGAAACCATTGTTTGCAGATATTCATTTACTATGAGTTATGCATATGATATATAAAATGCCTATGATGAATGCTTGTTATTGGAATTATGATTTAATAAATGTCACAAGTGATGTTATAGATAAACTTTTACATGAATATTTGCAAGTTTGGATGAGGGAACGATGAGATTTTTGACTCTTGGTATTCAGATGGAGACTAAACTTCGGGCATTGGAATGTAGCGATCCGTTGGTACCTGCGCGGGGAGAGGGGCAACTTTTATCAGTTTTTAATATGGTCTTCGAGATGGGTGCCGACTTATGACATGAGAATAGTTAAGGTCTATACGATTACAAGTGACACTCTTATGATTAGATTGATAACTCTTATGAATATACTGATGATTGCACATACATGGGTGATTACATATTTTATACAGTTTTACTTTTTTTTATGTTACTTGCATTTTCTTTTATATATTTTATACGATGTTAACATGTTATGACACGTGTTGTAGACATGTACATGAGTTACATATAATCATACATAATGTTTTTTTTTCTGTCTATAAAATCTTATTTTAACCTTGATAATTTTGTTTAGTTCGTTACTCAGCGTTGTTGACTTTCAGGAAAGGATGAAAAACACTGAGATGAGTAGCTAGATGTGATTTGTCCAGCTTTTGCATTTCATATTTTTGGAAGCTTATAAAGATTTTTTGGGTACATAATTTTATTATGTTGAATTTAATAGATCTGTATATAAATATGTATGTTTTAGTGATATGATTTTTCACGCTTCTGAGTGTGAAATGAATGAATTATGAAGTGCATATGAATGAATTATGAAATGAAATGTCTCGTTTTTTTGTGCCGATTAATTAGAGAAATTTATCACTCACTAGGTGCTGATTCTACAACTCAAGACGAGTACTGATGAGAATTTAGTTTGACCAAATCACCTGTCTGTCACACCATAACTGACCATTAATTGGGAGGGGGTAGTTTGAGTGTGACACTGCTGGCGGTGCGGGGTGGCAGTTGGCGGTCGATGATAAGTGATGGACATCCAATAGTTAGTTGTGGCTAATGGCAGTTGGCTATTGATTTTGCTGGTGGCCGACGATTGGAGGTTGGCTTGGTGGTGGTTGACAACAGAGGCGAGAGTAGTGAGCAATACTTCACACAAAGTGATGCATTTAGAATTCACCCAATTCTAATGAATTCCAAATATATTGAAAATGAACTTGAGAATGACTTCTAAATGTATTATAATTTTATACTTGATTTGGAATTCATCCAATCAAAGCACTCAAATTTTTGAAAATCGTGCGAAAGGGAATGCAATGCACTTTTTTGGTAGCAAATCAAACATTCCATTAGTTTCTTGGTTTAAGCTAAAGTTTTAAAACTCAATTTTGAACTCCTTAGAGTCTCAGTTTTCAAAATTTTTGTTGAGTTTTAATTTCTAGCTCGATGTATATTCCAATTTTCAAATGAAATAAGCAAAGCATATTATATCCACACAACTTTTTTTTAAAGTGCTCATAACTTTATTCATCGATTACATCGACAACAGTTTGAATAGAAACCTGAATTTTGAGAAGGGTGTCTGTTTGTTAACATATCTATGCTTCTTTTTTCTTCTATTGTGTGATAGAAGTGGAGTCACATATCCCTCAGGATTTGCTACTGCTTGCCAAATGAGATTGTCAATTATTATCTCCCCTATATTTTCCTCCACTTCTTTGGATTTCATAGGCCTCTAATTGATTGCCATAGTTACTTTGAAGCATTCTTCTTTCACTAGTAATTTAATCCAAAATGTCCGAGACTTGCTACTATTTCTCTCCTCCCACCCTTTCTTGTGTATCTACTTTATTAGGATGGTATGTGAAATTGTGATCTCTTTTATCCAAGATTCTGAGAACCAAATCGGACATTGAACTGGTAAAGAGAGATGTTCAAGATTCAAAGATTGAATCGGGGTTAAACCGAATAACGTAATAAATTATAAATTTATAAATATGACAAATGTTGTAATAATAACACAATGTGTTGTTAAAAAAATGTAATTGTGAAATATAAAATAAATACCTCAATATTTAACTGTCCTAACATTTTTTATAACATTCTTCGTTATATTAAATATTTTGTGTTCTTTGAAAAAAGTGATTTCCTGCAAAACAAATATTGATATGAACATATTAATACCATACCTATATGATATGTAAGTAATACTTAATATTCAATTACACAAATATATAGGTTATAACAATGAAGGACATACATCGTTTAATAAAAAAATGTGTGAAAAATATAAGACATCATAATTAAACAAACATGATACACCATTTATTGTTGAATATAATACGCAGAACATAAAACTGGAAAGATGCATTTCCAAAACATAAAATATTAAGTGTGAAATTTGTCTCCAAAACTCAAAAATTTTCATTCCAAAACTTAAAATATCAAATATGAAATAATTATGAAATTTGTCTCCAAAACTCAAAAGTTGCCTTTCGAAACTCAAAATTTATCCATAGTCATTACTTCTTTGAAAGCTCCATCATCATAAGCAAAATCGACTTCAATTATTTAAAAGTTCACTTCAAGTATTTATTTATAGTATCATCATATTCATTTGAGTCTGCACATAGAATATAACAAATCTGGTCATTTTCTTATTTGATTATCAATTTAAATATATTTAAAAACTTACTGATTGGTTGTTTATTTAGTTCTTTAGAAATTAGAATGATCTCATCTCTATAAATTTCATTCTCCAAATTCTCTTAAGCAAACTCAGAAATTTGTTCTTCTTCAACTATCCAAAAGTTTACCAGCTCAATGCTTGCGTAGTCCAATGGATCATAATTTTTCTTAGCCTGCAACGTATAAAGTAATAAGTTATTTTAGATCATGATTTGGTATTATAGCTAAATATAATAATAATATGTATTAACGTGGAAACTTTAATTTCAAAAATGTATGTTCCTCAAATTAAGGTTGTATCTAATGCACACCAAATCATTTAATCATTGGTGTCTCAGATGATTTCGTCTCTTTGTATGAATTTGTACAAAACACAATTTTTTTTTCAATCCAGATGATGTAGTTCGATTAATGTGTGTGTGTGTGTGTCTATAATGCTAGTAAAATGGCGTCGATGGCGATTCCCTGGCTTGATCTTTCGGCTTTTTCGTCGTGCTCGACAACGAAGCTCTCGAAATCTACGACGAATTCTGCGTTCGTCAATCTCTTCTGCGATCATTGACTCCTACGGGCCGTCGTCACGTCTCGCTCTTCCTTCGCTTTATCCAGCTTCTGCGTGGTTGTCGAGTTGCGAGCCGCGTTGAGCTGCTACTGACTGTCGTCTAGTCATGGTCGTCTCTTCTCGCTTTTGTTCGCTGCAACTGTTCCGCGACTTGCCTCGTTGAGCTGCGACTGTTCCGCGGCTTTGACAACTGCAGTTTTTCGCTCCGACCTCTTCAACTCGCTATTTTTGCCGCTGCCCGACTTTGGCAGTGCTTTTCCTTGCTGTGATGAAGCTTCCTTCGCCTACGGTTGAACTTGACAAAGCCTCCTTTGCCCATGTGGTGGGTAATCCTCAGAGCGAGACGACAGTTGTCTTCCCCTCAAGTTATAAGGAGTAATGGGATGGTACATGTGATTGCCTCTTTATCAAGATTGCAAGCAAGTGGGAAAGCAACATTTTTTTCTCTGAGCTAGAAATTTCATCCCTGACTGATAAATTCAAGTTTGCTCTTATTGAAAAATTTCAGTGAGGACACCCACCTATGGATGTTATCAGGAAAAGTTTTGACGAACTCAAATTAACAGGAAATTGGAAAGTGGGGCTCATGGATGGAAGACACGTATTAATTCAACTAGCTATGCCTGAAGACTACACTGAAATTTTTTCCAAAAAATATCTCAACATTGCTGGTAAACCAATGAAGTTACTCAAGTGGTCTCCTGATTTTGACCCCAAGCGCAAATTTCTTACTGTACTGGTATGATTTAGTCCACCTGATCTCAAATTGTACTTTTTTTGTCATCAGGTTCTTTACTCTATTGGTGTTATACTTGGGGACCCTTTGAAGCTTGATCTACCCACTTTTAACATAACCAGACCTTTTGTGGCCAGAATATTTGTTGAAAGAGATATTACTTTACCTGATGTTACTGAAGCCTGGTTGGGCACAACTCACAATGGATATTGACAACAAATTATTATGGAGCATAGACATCCTTATTGTTCTCATTGTAAGATGTTTGGGCACATCTTTACTAAATGCTATAAGCTTCATCCTAATTTGAAATCTAAAGATCAAGTGAATAAGAATGGATCTGACCTCACTGCTTTGGACCATATGGAGAGAAAACTATCATAGAACAGATTATGGTGTCTGATTTAATCGCCCATGTGGAGCCTCCCCCTGAAAATACTTTTTCTGCGATCGATGAGAAGTTGGATGGCCCTGCTGAGCAACCTACACTTTCAAACCCTCAGTTATAGGAAGCATAAGGTGAAGAGGAGACAATTCATGCTTCACACACACTAGAACCTACATTCATTGCAACAATTGATAATCCTTATTCTGGTGCTCATCAGCTTTTATCTGCCTGACGTTCTGTTTACCAACACGTTGATCAGATGAGCCAGTCCTTTGAGGAGGAATGACAGATCTATTTAAGGAGGAAGAAGAAGATTAGAGGTAAACTTCAGCTCGAGAACCTAATGGATGATACTTTGGTGACTTCAGGAAATGACTCGGCACTCAACAATTTGTTATCTGGATCTCGCCCTAAAACTAGAGGCAGAAGCAGGATTAAACTGACTCGTCCCTAACTACTTTTCTGCGATTTTGGTATCTTTCATTTTTCTGGGTTTCTCTGTATCCTTTCTCTTTTGGAGTGTTTGTGTGTGTTGCATCGTATGGGTAGGGTGCCTCTATTTGGTCCTCTCATACAACCTTTATGTATCTTTCCTATTTTAATAGATTTAGCCCTTGGGTTTAAAAAAAAAAAGAAATTAATGCTAGTAGTTGAAAGCTTGGATCACTTACCAGGTTGCTTTTCTTTGGACATTAAGAGAGCATTCAGCTGCTTGAACGGATATTCCCGCTGATGTCAGTTCTCACAGGATGATGGTTACTCCTTAGTTACTCTTGTATCATTTATGTTATTTTTTCGTGTGTTAAGGAAACTTTTCTTTCCGTTTTCTGTCAGGACTGTTGTAGAGGTACAAGTTTGGCCTTTTAGGGTTGTATCTGATAAATGGTGGTGCTCCGAATGTTTCTCGTCTGAGGCGATGTTTATTCTCGACCTTTCCACTCATCCACATCCTTCTCTCTGCTGCCAATATCACCGTATTCACTGCAGAGACTCAAAAAACAACCACCTTGTAGTTTTCTTGAAGCCACCAACCTCCCAACCACTTATCCGCTGTCTCAGCTTCTCTGAATCCATTTCCCCTATTGCATAGCTGCTATTCCCGCCTTCCGAATTAGTTCACAGCCTCCTTCCTAACCACCACAACCAACGACCTCACCTCTTGCCCTTCTTCTATCGTTCCCCTACATCAGCCTTGCCCCCCAACCGAAACAAATCCTCTACCCCACTTCCACCCTATTTGGAATGCACCCCTAGTTTAATCATGTGTTGAGTTAGTTGTTATTTTTCTTTTTTTTTGTGGGTTGTAACTGCCTATTAGCTTTTTAGTAAAAAAAATTGTTTTCTTATTGTGATTTGGCTTAATCCTGGTATCATTTAGTATCAGAACTATCCTAACCCTAGTGATATCTTAAGATTTCTAGTATCCATTTATACCCAACCCTTACCTCCACCCAAAATTTTTCTTTCCTACCCTACATCACCTCTGCACACCTCCTTCCACATACCCACCTCTATTCCCTAATCATGCGATCTCAAAGAAAATAGCCAGAACCTGATTAGGAGTTTACCATGTAAGACACACTAATAGCTTCACTGAGTGCTACAACGGCTTGATGGCTTTGAGCCGAAGGACCCACAGAGAGGTCATCGTAGAACGTGATAGCGAGCATTGATAAGGAGAGAGAGAATTCCTGAATCATTTCCGAACAGATGATTCCGGTGGAGAAGTTGCAGGCCATTCACTTTGGGATTCAATATTAGAGAAAGTCGAGAGATTAAGTGCTTCTTGGAGGACACAGAGACTCAAGAGTGAAAGAGGACAAGCTGGATTTCGAGGAGAATGAACCCAGACGACTTCATAGAGTGGCCGCTGACATTTGAGTGCATTTTTTATTACAAGAGATGCCAGATGACTAGAAAGTGAAACTGAAGAGGGAGAAATATAGAGAAGGGCAGAGCAAGATTACACTATCTGTGAGAAGATGAAGCGAGATTTTCATTGATAGTACCTACCCAACACTGCCGTTAAGGATTTTTCTTGAGGCTCCATTACCTACAACAAAGAGTGCTACCAGTAGAGGAGTAAATTGAGAAGTTCATGTAGCTTGATATTGAAATGTGATATGAAGGAATCAGAGAAGCACATGATAGCTTAATACTTTCGAGGTATAAAGTCTGCCATCAACAACATGGTTTTTATGCAACCATACTGGTCTTTGGGTGACGAATAAGACCTCAGAACTGAAGGTGGAGAGTCAGTAGAAGCAGGGCATGCACCACCGCCATTCATCTGTCACCCACAACTTAAGATATCAGTAAAAGCACACCTACAAGAGTCAAGAAGACCAGTTTGGAGAATGATAGAGCTACGCTGAGAAGAAGCCTGAAAAGAGCATCATTAGCCAAGAAATGCTTTAGATGACATGGTTTTGGACAAATCACATCCAATTGCCTGCGAGCCGAGTTGTTTGATACAACCCTAGAAGGGAAAAACTAGATGCCGACAACTATCTTGACAGAAAACATGAAAAAAAAACTACCTTAAAAGGTGAAAAATAACATGTTTAATTTCATGTTAACTAAGGAGTGGCTCCCCATCAAGTGGGAGGCAATCCTATACACACCCTTGTTTTGCCAGGACCAGGAGGTCCTAGTTCGAGCATAGTGTGATCCTTCAGGAACACAAGCCCGTTGGAATAGATGTCTACGTCAATATCCCGACATTGGGGTAGCTTTGATCTCATTATGTTTCAGTTTGCATGTTGGAGCTGTTGCAACCTCTCGAGGTTGAATGATCTTCGACTGCGACACGAGAAGAATTTGGATCTCATTGTGAACTGCACCGTCTCCCAAAACTTATGAGGAGCTTCTCCACTTGTATACTACATTCACGTCGGTCCAACCATCTGGGGGGTACATTACTTAATTGAATTATGCTTGAAGATAGTAAAAATTTTAGCTTATGGATAAGTGGAAATGCTATGAGACTACCCTCCTTAAGAGAGCCAAGCCATCAAAAGGATGAATAACTTGAGCTTAATAAAGTCACCTTCATTTTTTTTTCCAATATGAGTTATAACATAAGCGAAACAATTTATATTTCTTAGAAGAAATTGCATACAAAATAATATTTGAATAATCTAAAAAATGCATTCACTACACCTAACACAAATGAACATCTCATTTCAACATTCACATTAACAAACATCTCACACTCAGGCTGTTTTGTAGCCAGTTTTAAATAAGAATGTTTAGGTGTTACATGGGGTAAACAAATGAGAATTGTGTGGTATCATGGTATGTATGTAAACACTGTGAATATTTTTTTATCTGTCTATTGGGTTTAGGGAGTATAATTGTTAATCCTGAGATCTTCTTAGTTCTATGGTTCTACACATGCTCAGTTACATAGGAAATCCCATTGCCTTCTGTCTTAAAACAAATTTTAGTAATTCCAATTGGAAGACTGGGTTTAGAGAATTTAGAGAAGCTAAAACACGTGAATAGAGGGAGAAAGACCAATGTTACTTCTTTGATATTCTCTGGTAGTAACAAGCCGGAAGGAGGCATAGCTTTTGACGCAGAAGCTTTGATAAGGGCTGTCGACGAATGTCGACATTCTGATGGTGAATGGATGATCAACGACAAGCTACCGAGCGGCGATCGATTGGCGAGATGAGCGATCGAGAGAAACGGGAATGCCAAGAAGCCAACACTGGATTGTTTTGGCTCTTTATGGTTACGGTCCACTGTTATCAGAACCAAGATGGACATAAATCCAATTTTCGGATTAAATCACATCCCTTGGATGGCTTGAGATCAGAATAGGGGGGGGGGGGTTCTTCTTAACCTGCTTTTAGTCTAACCAGTGGGTCGACATGCTCCTCATTCTTTGAAAGTCAGGTTTTTGCTCCCACTCTACTGGTAACATGCCCGATTAACAGTTCAACCGGTTTAATCAGGCAGTCTGACTCGGTTTTAAAAAAATGTGCTTTTACCAATGTTCACATCATTTTTTATGATGTCTAATTATCTTCTTTAGAAGCCTATGATTTAGCCATAAGACTTCCCTGTTGACTATCCTAGAGCACTAGTAATTGAAGCCACCCACATATAAATTTTAAACACTTCTGGACTCTTCTTGTGAAGTCTCACACGGGTGGTCACAAGTCATCATTTGTCACTTGAGATAACTAAGATCAATATGTGAAGACTCAAGAATGAGTTCCCATGGGATCAACTGGCCTTAGGGCAATCCTGGGTGGCATGGTCTTACACACACTTGAACTCAGCACAAGTTTCATAACACACTGAAAACCATTAATTAACATAAATTGATCCATCTCCCCTTTCCACAACCACTCCTTAACTCTTTTAAAGTCTTATGTGGGTGATCCTAAGCTCTTAAATCTTGGTTAGGATGACTAGGATCAACTTGTGAAGGCTTCAAGATGAGTTCTCATGAGACTCATATGTCTTTGAGAAGATTTTCCTTGGCTTGCATGATCACCACCTAAAACCATCCAATATTGTAAAATTTCCCAACTTATCAAAATTCCCAATATACCCAAAAGTGTAAAAATTCTCAATTTCACTCAAAACTTCACTAAAACCAATCCTAGCCACGCAATTTACCTCAATTCACAATTCCCTAAATTTACCAAATTTCCTGAAATGCCCAATTTCACCCAAAGTGTCTAATTTTCACCAGAATTTTCAAAATTACATTTTCAACCCCATTTAAACTCCACCAATCCCATCATAACAATTTTCAAAGCCCAAGTTTAAACTCTTTACATTAAATTTAAAAGTCCAAATTCAAAGCCCGCCTTTTCACCTTCTTCAAAATTAAATGAGCCTACATGACATGAAGTTTCTCTTTCATCTATTTGATTAAAATCAAGCCATAAGTCCTAAAGTTTATAATTTGATAAATCAAATTTGGCCTCATGGCACCACCTCACAAAGTGCCCCATTTTCCACTTCCCTTCCTCATGAAAATAACCAAGTCATATGCAAGGCTCTAAGCCGTGACCAAACCTCATGCAAGCCACTTTAGCCCCACACATGCCATTCTCCCCTAAATGGCAAAAGGTGGACCTACTTTCAAGCTTTCAAGAAAGCGCTTCACCTTGTCTATAACCTATGTTCAAACCCTAGCCCCATGGATGAGACTTCATGTTCTGAACCCAAAGACCAAAAAATCACATCAGCCACCATGGGGGTGAACCAAGCCCTTTCCATGGACCTAATCCAAGTCAAACCCAAAGGTAGCCCAAAACCCATACCACTTCAATCCACACATGGACAGTTGGCACAATCCAATTGACTTCACCACTCTTCACACACGAACTTCCTGAGCCAGCTATCAAACTTCCTTGGTTCGGTCGGCCACCCTAGCCATTGAAAAACCCAAACCCAAACCCAAGGGGAGCCACCATGGTCAACACTCAGAATTCTACCTATTCAATGTGTTTCATTCTAATTAGATTCTTGCCCTTGTCATCCCTTCACCTCAGTAACATATTGGGCACCTCAGATTGCCCGCTTGGCCACCATGGTCGGGCCTATAAAGCCACCACCACCCCATGACCAAACAAGGAGAAGTGTACTAACTTAGGGGAAACTCTGCCCAATTGTCTCCAAACTCTTCTAGCACTTGGACGAAGCTCATGCCCACCATTTTCAAGCATTTAAACCGACCGCAAAACCCTTATTTCCAAGCTCAAATCCAGGGCTTTTTGGGCCACTTCACCAAACTTCTCAAAAACCCACAAGCTTCCTAATAACCTAAAATCACTTCACCAATCAAAAACCCCCCTTCCCGAGCTCTCTAACCTAACCCTAGACCATACTCGAGCCACCCTCAAACCTCATTCTTAGACTCAACCATAGAACAAATTGACACCTAGAAGACGTTCGTGGGACCAAGGCGAAGCATCTCAACCAACCCAATCAAGGTCACACCCCTTGGGCAAAGGTATAACTCGAAAATCCCTAATTTTGCCTTGATTTGGACTTTTGTGAAAGAAATTTATATTTCATGCGTATCTAGTCATATGGATGTGTTCGTCACACATAAATGAAGGTGTAGGGAACAAACCACACTTAATTTAGTTGAGTATCGAGTGAAATCTTATGGTTAGAATGCAGACGGTTCACATGTTATGAATGATTAGTGACAATGAAAGGATGTTGTCCATTTTCACGTATGTCGAACGAACAATAGAGATCAGGTCGGATGGGGTGATGTTACATGAACCGCAGGCCGAGCTAGCTTCAACCTGGAAAGTGGAACCAATCAAATGCATCGCGCGAAGCTTTGAAGACGTCGAGGTTGAGGTGGCGGTCGATGTGGGTAAGCAGGAAAATAGGTTTTTCTGAATTAATTAGATACAATTGTATAGAAAAATCATAAAAATAACAAAAAAAATGTCTTTGTGCTCAGTGAACAGAGAAGAGTTTAATGGACAAAAAATTAAAAAGATTTATTAAGTATTTTGTTTTAAATAAATTAAAAAGATTTATTAAGTATTTTGTTTTAAATAAATTAAAAACACCAAAGACAAATTTAATTATAATTAATGAAATACTTGTCATAATCATATGAAATTTTGAGGGTTTGTTCCAAATGACCCTGAGGATGATCTTTGATTTTTCCAAGATCGGAAGATACCTCTAGCATCAAAAGTCCTAATTTTCTAGAAATTTTAGCTTGTTTTATTTAAAAAATTATAAAAAATAAATAAAATCAAAAAATAGAAATTCAAGATTGTTGTGCTTACTATACGCAGAGGACCATAGGAAAACTAAAAAAAGAGTTTTAAAATAAAAATGCATTATTAAGTATTTTCCTATTTAAAAATCAATAAAAATTGAAATTTGTAAATTTAATTAAAAAAATCACACAAGAAATTCTCTAATTGAGGAAAATAAACTTAGAATTCTGTAAAAATTTCAAAGTTAGAAAACTTATTTTTAATATAAAAAAATATTTTTTAAGAAAAATAGTAAATTTTGCTTAAAATAATTATAGAAAATAAAATAAAATCCAGAAAATTACAATATAAAGTTTGGGGCATTCTTTGAGATCAGAAACACCTACGAAAAATAAAATTAAAGTCAAAATAAAAAGTTATCTTTTAGCTATTTTCTTAATTAAAAATAATAAAAAATTACAAAATATAGAAATGTACCTCAAAATGTCTCAAATTTCTCTTTGATAAAGAAAACAACTTAGGAATGCTTTTGCAAAATTTTTAAAACTGTAAAAATGTATTTTAAGTAATTAAATGTATTTTTTTCTATAGTTTTAATTAAAGTAATTATAAAAAATAAAATTAAAATTACAAAAATATAAAATAAATTTATATGAGTTCTCTGAAGTCAAAGAGATTATTTAAAAATAAAAATATATGATTTATTTATTTATTTATTAAAATTAATTAAAAATCATAAAATTAAAATATAATTAATAAATTCATGAAAATTATTTCAAGTGGCCTTTTGACTCATAGGAACACAATAAAATTTTCTTAAGAACAGAAAACATATTTTGATTAATTAAATTAACTTTGAAAATTCTTGATTTTGGATTAAAATAATTATTAAAAAATAAATAAATATAAAAATTTCTAAATCTTCATTTGATGTTTCAATTAAGCTATTTACAGGTCAGCAAAGTTTCACGGCTGAGTTAAACTAAAAGAGTTATGGGGTAGGAATTCCTAGGGGTAAAATTGTAATTTTAAAATTTTATACTCTAATTAATATTTAAGTCAAATCAAAGGGTAAAAGGATAATATTTATGATAATTGATCTTCTGAGATAATTGGCATATAAGAGTAAAAGGGTAGAAACCAATTCATATTATTTTCTACAAAATGATATAATTGCAATTATTTAAATTGTGGAAGCTCGGAAGACAATTAAGTTCGGATGTTCCAAGTGTGAGGGGGCACAGGTTAGGAAGTCAATAATCTACTGATTTGAAACCTCAAACCAATGGTTAAGCATAATTCAATCTTTCAATAAGAATCAAACCCATTTCATAGAACTTTTTCAAAATTACAAATATATTCTTAAAAGATCCAAGTGCTTGGTAGTGGGCTAGACTTCATCCCATATCATATAAAGAAGATTAGATAATTAAACATAAGTTATCATAAGCATTCCTAAAACACTACAAGCTCAAGCCCAATTGAGAGGAGATAATAAAACTCCCTTAAGCAATCAATCTTAGCTCTAGGGGTGACTGCCCACATAAATCTCAAACATAACAACTAAGGAGTGACTACTTGCCCTACTCATGGGTTAATTGAAATATGAAAATTTAGAATAATTCAAAACATTGAAATGAAACTTTAACTTAACTAGGGTTGATTAATTCAATAAATAGTAAGACCAAATGAACTTGAAATGGTCCAGAAGATTTTAAAGCTGTTTAGGGTCACTCCTAGAACACCTTTATAAAATTTTGGATATTTCAGAAGACATTTAGGCTTAGCTAAATTTATTGAAGAAAATCATCATCAAAATTGTAGGGACCCACTAGGATATGATCAGGACCCTTTTAAATTAAATTATTAATGAAAACCCTGTCACTACCTATTCTATAGTAA
>NEWO01000146.1:360544-414556 GCA_003013225.1 Phalaenopsis aphrodite | reverse complement strand
TTCAATAACTTCTAAAATAACTGTTTCTATTTGATCGTTTCCCACTTGATTTTCTCTGTGTCCAATCTTGAAAACATAAACGTTGAATTCTTGAAGACAATGATCGATGATTATTATCAAGTGTTTTTTTAACTGGCTTCGGTCATTTAAGATGTAATTAACTATAGGGGCTTGCCTCTATAGGGAACTATATAACACATGTAATATAAACCTATCTAATCTTTATATTAGGTAGGGAAACTTGTCTTCACACATAAAATGTTCGCAGACCAAACAGTTATCATAACCTTTTTAGTTCATTTAATTGTGTTCGCTGTCAAGTAATGTGACTATTCTTCGGGATAAGTGTATTACTTGTAGTGTTGCACTCGGTTACTTAAACTATTAAGATATATGAGATCCACACAGTCTCATTTTTCAAATCAAAAATATATTTTTCAATATATATATATATATATATAATTAAAATTATCTTTCAAAATTATAATACAACCAACCCCAAAAAACGACCGACAATCAAGGATAAGTCAATTGTGCTATAACTTTTTTTTATTATGTTGACATTTAGATGGGAATTGATAATTTGATTGCGCCTTAGTTAAAAACACGACTTCTTAAGATGGTAGAGATGCAATTTTTGAACTTTTTGATTTGCTTGTATTGAAATCACAGCTTCTTAGTATAGTCCAAGTTGGATGTTGAAATCGAAGGATTGCATTGAGCTTATTTCTGTGATCAATAAGTACTTCTTAAACTCAAAATGAAAAGTTTATTACATGTTGGTAAAACTTGTAATGATTTATGGCCCAAAATGTTGGCTTGTAAAAGAGAAACATAAAATTAACTTAAGTGTTGTTGAGATGAGAGTGCTCAGGTGGATGAGTGGTTTTACACTTCACACAAAATGCGAAACACATCTATTCATGAAGTCTTGGATTAGCTCTTGTGGTAGACAAAGTTAGAGAGAGTCGCCTTGGATGATTTCATCACATTTGATGTCGACCATCTAATAACCCAATTAGGAGAGTATATATTTTAGATTTGATTTATGTTAAGAAAAGTAGAGATAGACCTAAAAAGATTTGGGCATGTTGTATAAAATATGATCTTAATTTATAAGAATTAAATGAAAATATGAAACTCAATAGGACAAGGGAAAAAAGGATTCACATAGCCGACCCCACTTAGTTTGTTGTTGCTTGTATTGATAATGTTTATTGGTTTGTTTAAGTGGGCCATTGAAGTTTTGATTTGATGTGAACCCCAATGCTCTTCTCTTGGTTGATTCCGTCATTGAGAGCTCACACTTCTTGGTTGAGGATGTTGTTTAGTCTAATCTTCTAAGACAAGGATACTGTTAAAAGCTTTGTCTTAAAGCCAAAGTAAATGTTTGATAGGTATCAGGCATGAGATTTTGTTTTGCAACAAAAGTGAAAGAGAGAGAGAGAGAGCGGATGATGTGAACAATTTTTCTCTCTCGAATACTTTTTCTCTTCTATCTGCCCCTCTCTCCTTTTTGTTGGAGCAATTCCGATTATTTTTTTCAAAGCCATGCTTAATTTTCCTTGAAAGATTCATTAATGGTGAATTCACTTTGATGTCCATTGGAAACATAAATCACTAATAATCATGTACTTTCTTATAACTTCTATTACTTAATAAGAGTTGATTGTTTATAGGTGTCAATTGTACAATGGAAAATGCGTAGGTTTAATAGCAGTATCTTATGTCCATGGTCACGAACATGTCTGTTCTACACCCTGATAGACTTATGTGCAGTCAATGTTGTTTGTGGCGACTAAGACATGTAAAACTGGCCACTATCGATGAGAACATTCACCTTCCATTAAATATTTTTTTAAACTTCCATGCTTTGGTAGAGACCATAAAAATTCAATTTATAACATGGTTTCACGCTGATTTTGGAAATCAGATGTGCGGGGACTTAATGCTGTTGTATCAAAGGTTGCAAGTGTTTCCCAGAAAGCTTATCTTGGCTGCAAAAGCTCCAAAGATGTTAATTATCATGTTGCTTTTCTTTCTATGAGTTCCACGGATGTATTTATCAAATTATTGTCTCTTTCTAAATATATGTTCACACTTTTGTGCAGGTTATTTTAACCACTTTATTAAAGGTTTACGCTAGAGGTGGTCTTTTTGAAAAGTCACGTGAACTCTTAGCGGAATTAGAGGCTCGTGGTTATGCTGAGGATGAGGTATACAGAAACTTGGCATATTTTTGTAGGCATACTATGTTTGACTTTGCATTCTCATGCTTAGCAGATTTATGCTACCTACAAACCTGATTCTAATTCCATAGTTCTGAAAAAGTCTGCACTTTTTTTATCTATCAACACAACATGATCAAAATCATATAAAACATTTTTCTCATATTCTTGTGATGTATTTCACGTGGAGTTAAAAGAATGTAATGGAAGGCATAAATTTCTTGATCAATGAACGTTGATTATCTTTAAAATCATTCTACTAAGCTATTTCCTCAAATGGCACATGAAGTTATCTTTCATCTTAGAAAGCGTATTGAAAAAAAAGTTTTACTTTTCATCTATTACACATGTTGTAGTGCAATGTATGGTCTTAATTATAGCAGTTTTTATTCAAAATTGCAATGTTTGTGGCCATTATGACAGCCCAACTAACCACCCATTAAGGGTCGGTTGATGTGTGACAGAGGTAAAAATATTAGTTAGACTAAATTCTAGTCATGATTTATAAAATTATGACCCAGTGAGTGTTGAACTAGTTTAACTAAATTATCGCAACATACGCGCTATTTTGCATTTTATAATTCATTCATATTCATACTTAGAAGCGTGAAAAATCCTAACCTCAAAACAAGAAACTAACTGAGTTGCGAAATCTAACATAAGTAAAATACATACTGAAAAGTCTTTACAAAATCCCCAAAACTATACAGATCAAAAGTTGTACAAGTCACAGTTGGCTACTCTCTTTGATGCTCGTTGCCCCTTTCTAAAAGATAACGTAGACTGAGCAACAATGAGCTCAATGAAATAATCAAGACTAAAATAAGATTTTATATATGAAAAAGAAACATGTATATTCATATGTAACTGTTCATGTCGACATACGTCGTAGTGTACTAGAACTATGTAGACATGAAAAAAAGGCAGGTTGTATAGAAATCAAGATCGCTGTATAAGCATATGTCATAAACATGAAATCATAAGTATAATAAAAAAGATATTCATAATTTGTTTATCGTAAGTAATCATAGCAATGTCATTTAATAGATGTTATTTCATAGTGTCACCTATAAATGTATGTACTTCAACTATTTTTATATTTTATCATATCATGGGCCACCACTTTGCCCTAAAGGTTATATAAACTATCGATAAAGGTTGAGCTTCCCTAACATAACAATTATTGAAAACCCTCATGATACCAATGGCTGCCTACATCTCTGCATTAAAAACTCTATCACCATCTGATTTCAATGCTTTTTAGAGTTTTGTCACCGCCTGAATATCAAGAGTACAGAATACCACATCCCTGCATTGCTTACTTGTTAGCACTCTTGTAATAGTCTACACATAACATTCAGTGTAATATTTTTTAAAACATAATATCTGTAACAAATATTCATAGGCATTTCATATATTGTATATATGAATTATATCAAATGAATACTTGCAGCCAATTCATATCATAAGTATAGTCATATGTATCATAACATGATCGTGATATAATAATTTTACATGTATTGTACTAAGAAATTAACTTACATTCATATATGAAAGCAAATATTCATTCATAATATACAAAAATGTTTAAGCATTTGTGTCGAATAAGAAATCATATAAAAACCTATAGAAGATTATTTTTCTTACGTTAATATAATATCTAACTTTTAAACTTTATTTTTTTACATTTATACCACCTAAATCACTCATATCACATTAAAAATTCATTGTTAGAAAGTAATTCAATTTATATACGTACTACTTAATTTTATTTATTTATATATCTAACACATGAATTTTTATTATTTTACATTTATACCACCAAACTTATACTTATCTCTATTTTAATTTTTAAAAACTAAAATGCATGTTTTCATGCATAGATAAAATGACACATTTTTAAAACTGAATTTTAGGTTTCAGTTATTTAAATACATATGAATTGATTGGTATGTAAATTGTATTTATTGTCGGTTTTTAAACATATTTATGATTCATTATGTTATCCGTTTCAACTTCCAGTTTAACCCCTGTTCAACCTTTGAACCTTAAACCTCTCATTTTACTGGTTTAATGTCTGGTCTGATTTTCACAACCTTGTGTGAATTACATCGTGAATATTTGATATATTTGTAGGTAATGCTAGTCTGTAGGCAACTAGATCGATCCTTTTTATAATTTCAAAAGGACTGATTTATTTGAAACTCAACTTGTTGCCTTGACCAAATTTAACTGTATCTTTTTTTGGTCTGTCTTTAAAAATTACAAAATCTTCAACTTCAAATTTGACTATTTTGTGGTTTGGGTCATAGTATTTCTGCTGTCGATCCTGAGCCGCTTTGAATCTATCTCTGATTAGTCTGATTTTCTTTTTAAATTCATAAACAAACTCAGTACTTAACATTTCACTTTCACTCTCTTTGCTCCAACTTAATAGAGTTTCGCATTTCCTGCCATACAATGCTTCATAAGGAGTCATTTTGATACTAAACTGATAGCTATTGTTGTAAGCTAACTCGATAATTGGAATATGATCTTCCTAATTGCCTCCAAAGTTGAGAACACAAAACTACAACAAATCCTCCAATACTTGAATTGTTCCTTCTAATTATCTGTCGGATTGTGGATAAAATGTTGTGCTAAAATGCAACCGTGTATTCAAACCTTACTGATTAACTTTTCACAACCCGACGTGAATCTTTCATCTTTGTCAGAAATGATTACTGTTGGATGTTTATGTAATCCTGATAATTTTTTTTACAAACAGTTTGACCAACTTGAGAAGCAAAAGTCCACGTCAAAATAGTATAAAAAATAAGATATACATCTCACTTAATAGTTAGTATCATGATTATTCTAATTAAAAAAATTATTAAAATAACATTTAATAATACAATAATATTAATTTTACTGTGGACATTGCATATGTCAGTAGTTATGTCGTCCTCCAGGGATAGTCTGCACTTGTGGTTACTCTCGGAGATTGATTATTCATGTTTATCTGCCCACCGGAAGAAGTCACAGTTCGTTATGATTTGCCGCAGGCATCTGTAGAACCGTCTCCCGTAGCTATCTGGCTGACTTGACGTCAACAAGGAAGTCTGAAGTTTGCAATAACAAAATAATCATCGGTAGCTCCTTGAAATTCTAGAGCTATTCTTTCCTGAATGCTTCAATAGACAATTCATTAGTCATAACAGAATAAATTGATAAAAGGTGTAACCAATTACAGTTTTTGCTATTGCGAGGTCTTAGAGAACTCAATAACCAATCAACTTTATCTCTCATTATAAGGAAACAACAAACCATATAAAACAGGGGTTTTTGGTTGCCTTCAACACATGTAATATCAAACTCATGTGTGTCACATATGCATATCACCAAAAATGGACATTCAGAAGTATCTCAAAAGCTTATATATCGAAAAGAAAAGAGATATTTGGTTGACCTCATTGGGATTTCACATGTGATACCAATCTTTCAGCCACTAGCAAGCCAATGAAATGGAAAAAAGAAAAAAAAAAACTACAACCACTGTAAAAAAATCTAAAATAAAAAATATCAACCATGACCTTTATGATATATATGAACATAAAATAATATTAATAATACAAGGAACAAAAAATAAAAAAATGAGCTAAATAAAATATACAAGGATCGTCTAATATCCAACAATGACATCTGTAATCCATTCTCTCAATTCAACCATTTTTGAGGCACCTTTGCCATCCTGGGTGTAACCTTGCTGTGATTCTACTTCTGACTGTGGTATAGATTGTCCTATGTGATATTCAAATGCTTCTTCCGGGACTTGTAAATCAACATCATCAGTCATACTAAAATGTGCATCATTTTGAGTATTTTGCCGTCGAATGTAGTTGTGCAGAGCCATTGTAGCCACTATAAATTACACTTGCTTCAGAAATGTATACGTCTGCATATCTCGCAGCATTTTATCTTCCAAACTCTAAATGTTCTTTCAATTACATCTCGTAAAGAGGAGCGTCTGTTGATTAAACATTTCCTACATGCCCCGAGCAACATCACTGAATCTTTTAAAATCAGAAATGTGATATTTCATATTCGAAAATGGCTCAGATGCTCCCTTTGTAAGGGATATCCAATATTGACCAAAAAATATTTCTCCATCCCAAATACAAAAATTATTAATGAATTTAAAAACAAAAAAAATATGATTATTGTTTGAACATATCTTGAAGTGGGTGAGGAAACCTATGGTTTCGATTTCTTGTTGCAAAAGGATAAATATAACTATCGTGTCCACTGTCTTCTCACCCAACCATCACAAAATTAAAACACATGAAGTCACATACGACTATCTCATTTTGTGTGGTTGATCCACGCTATTCAATCTATGCAACCTTTTCATCATTGGATACACGTGCATCCACGTAGGTTCCGTCAATCGCTACAATAAGGTTCTGAAAAATAAAATAAAGTTGTGATAACCACGTTAATCATTTTGACTTTTGAACATAATGTGCTATAAAAGATTTATTTTAAAAAATGACATATACCGTTGGTCATTTACAATCTTTGTTGGAGTCCTCTCGAATGTTGGATCCTCTGACTTAATAATCTGTGCCGACAAATTAACAAAAACTTTCAACCCCGTTGAGAAATATCTGTTGATTTTCTCTAATGAATGCTGGAATCACTCATTGCTCTTCTCATTGATTCATTATGTGGTAAAATGTATAGGGTTATTGCTAACACATCTCTTATTGATATTCGTGATGGGCCTTGGAGTCCATGATGGTTATGTAGTTCATCAAGCAAATCCATAGAGGTAGACTCTCATAAGAAACATGTTACTGAATTTTATCGGGTGTCCTTGTAGCAGCTCACCAACTCATTTATCACCAATATAAGTGGATGTCATGCAAAGAGTTTGATCGACGTATGAGTTTTAGTATTCATATAACTTACATACTGCTGTCGCAATTTTTCTTCTTTGCCTCTCTTTGTGAGTCCATACTGAACAACTGCTCTGTTTAGGTAATCTTAGTGAATTAGACAACGTTAAAAAACATCTAAAATCTAAAGACAGTGCAATGAGAAGACGTAAATACAGAATAACATATGGGTTGTTCATATTAGAAAGAAAACTCATACAAAATAAATATCAAATGAAACAACTGGAAAAAAACCAAAGCAGTAGAACAATAACTCCACAAAATCAAGTGTCCTTGCTGTTAAAAAAATAACATAAATAATTGACCTTATGGTCAGGGGGAATCTTCATGAAGATCTATGTACTAATCGGGTCTTTTAGCAACCTCAAGGAGTTCAGATATGACGACATGTCCCCATAAATATCTGCAGTTGCCTTCATAACTCAGAGAAATTCGTCTATGGAGGTGTCATGTGAAGTACGCCTGAGTCATGTATGCATCCACCAGTTTTATTATTTGGGTTCTGATGAAAACAACTTCTTTTTTCTTTTTCTCCACCCTAGGACGCTTTGACCTGCATGTGGGCTCCAGTTCATTTTGATTTGGGCTTGGGCCTTTACCTGAGCCAGTTACCTGTTCGGCCTCCAACTCCTCTGGTATGCTGATAATCCCATGCTCACTTGGGGTAAAGGCGTGAGTGTTTGTTGCCACAATCCCACCGAACATACGGTCCAACCTCTCTTCTAAATATGGGCGAATTCCATAGAAATTGATTTTCTTGGTGGCCGATACTACCAGCAATATGAACAGTTCAGTATGTGAGACATTACTGGAAAAAAGTCTTTAGTGTGATGAAATTTGTTACCTCTTATTTCTCAGTTCACCATTCTTCCGAAACATCAATAGTCCGTTTGATTGGATCTCAATCCAAGGCCGTGGATTTCCTTCCATAATTTCCCGTATTTCTACAACTGATCCCACTTGTTCTTAAATTGCAGCCTGTTGTACTTCTTTTCTGTCATTTTCTTAAACTTCTTCATGATATTTGGCCACCCTTGTTAAAATTTTGCTACTTTATTTAGAGCATATTTTATGGAAGATTTCATTTTTCTTCTTTGGGTGTACAAGGTTTAATTTCTTCCTTTCCTTCCCTCCCTTGTAGATGCCTTACTGTTTATTAATGGACAACCTTGCAAAGGCTGGGCGAATGGAAGATGCAAGGGAAGTATTTAGAAAGATGAAAGGAAAAAAAGTGAAATCAGGTGATTATTATTATTTTTATTTGAATTAGTTGTTGATAATTGTCCAAGATATTTTATTTTATTTAATTACATCCGTCTTGTTGTTGTGCATCAATTCTAATTAACTGATATTGGAAAAAAAGGAGAAAATTACTTTCTTGCGAGTGATAAAACCAAAATAGGGAGTAGAAGGATATTATTTTGCATTATACTTGTCCTTTACAAAAATGCTGAAAAATTAAACTGCAAAATGCATTGGGCCCTTGCATTTTAGGATGTTTCCGTCTAACTTGGTAGTGCATCAATACTTTCATTTTTCTCATATCCCTTTTCCTCGATAGCTTGCCTATCCCATGGATATCTAAATAAAATGCCCTCATCTTTAACCAAGCCTAACATCTTATTAAAAACAATTCTTCATGTATCATAGTTCAGGAAACACTATATCTAAGATAACATAAGTCTAATTTACGTACATCATTCTTCTGAGGGCATTCTATGAATGCTTTCTCCAGGTTTGCATTATTAAAGTTTTATCCCTGTTGATGTAGTTATCTAATGATCTGCTCCAATGTTCATCTTCTTAAATTCATTATTGGATATATATTTTCCAAAGCCCAAACTATGATCAGAGCATAATAAGATATTTCTCATTCTTTTTAAGCAACCATCCTCAACAACAATTGATGAATTATTTGCCTTATAGAATTGTAGTTTAGGAGTTTTAAATAGCTGCCCATTTGAGGATTTTTTTTTACATATTCAATTAGTACAAAAGCCTTAGGCCTTGTTTGGGCGGGCGGCTTGGATGCGGCGCAGCATAGCGCCGCGTTTATTTTTTCTTTTTAGTCGTTTGGTTTGGTGGCGCCCTCGCAGCTTCCCGCAGTATCGCTCGAAAGCGGAAAGCCAGGTTATAGCGCGACCCAAGTTCGTCGCCGTGGCTTTTACCCCCGTGCCCCTTTGACCCAGCCCTATCGCGCAGTTAGGTTTCCCACGATCTTCTCCCTTCCCCTCCTCTTCCGGTCGGTGACGGTTTCTTGCTCGTCTTCCTCATCCTCTCCTTGTCCTTGTCTTCTCTTGTTTTCGTCATCTCGCACAAAAAGGGTAAGAAATTTTGGCCCTTCCCTGTTAGATCTATTTCTGTAGTATGATTTGCTGGTGGTTTCCTTTGGGTAGTATTGTGTTTGTTTTTGATGTTGCTTTATTGGTGTTTCTCCGCGATTATGATGTCTGCCTTTCTTGTAGTGAATTGCAAATAGGAAGGTTTTCTTGCTGTGTAGCTTGGATTTAGTAGGGGTTTCTTTGGGGCACTGCAGCAAAGCACACTGAATTGTTCCTGGTTTCTTTGGGGAGGAAGGTTTTATTTGGATTTGGTGCGGGGTTTCTTTGAGGTACTTCGTCTCCGTTAGTTTATTTGAGGCCAATTTTTATCTCATACTATTTACAGTTCTTGAACATGGAGCATGATTTTGTTCTTTAAGAAATGGAGGATTTGATCTCTCTGTGAGGGTAGAAAATTTGCTTCGACATCAAAGAATTTGTTAAGTTTCGCAAGTAAACAATAAAATTTTTTACATATATTAATGAATTATATACATATACTTATCTAATACTTAAATTTATTTTACAACAATTATTAGTTTCGTATATTTACATATGTTAAACATTTTCATATAAATACATAATAATTTTTAAGTAGTTTTAACAAACAGGGGCAACATGGTCATTTCTCCAGAAACAGCTGCACCAAATAGACAGCTAGCTTCCCCGCAGCAGCTTTCCAGGGCATCGCAGTTGCAGCTAAAAAACTGAGAAGCTACAGCTGCGTCAAACAGACCCTTAAATTGTCCATCGATTTTCTTCATCACACCCCAAACACTATATTTGATCATGGCACTGTAATGCCTTCCTACATGTATGAGTAGTGGGAAAATTTGCATAAATAACACTACAAATCAAGTGAGTCAATACTTCATAAGATAATTTGAGCAACAATATAGTTTGGACCTTGTTAGGTTCTTATTAGAACCTCATTCAGATAGTGTTTAAATCTTTTCTAAAATTGTTCAAATTTTGCTTGAACTTTATTCTTGTATTAAAACCTTATTCATACCTTGTTTGAGCATTATGCAAATTGCTTGAAAGTTCAAACATGGCTCGAACAAGGTTCAAACATCTTTTTAAAAGGTAGCATTATGCTTAATGTCATTCTAGGTTATGGCTTAAAATGCGAGAGATGTATTCAAACCTGAATGACTGAATGCACATCACTGACCATGATTAAGTGAGGCTGGCGAAGCCAGGATTGTCGCTGTAAAGCTTCATGAGCTTTGAGACCATCATAGATGGAGAAAGTGCTGGCAAGGCAAATTGATCAAAGAGCTCCCTTATTTGAAAGTTTATGTGCCCTGGGTTCTGATTCTTATTTGTATGTTTCAGTGGTAATTTTGTTCAAAACAAACTTTTTGTCATATTTTTTCAAAAAAACATATGACATACATATTTGAAAAATTTCTAGGATTATGAGGTATATGAATTCAATATTCCCTTTTGATGATGATTTGGATTTATACAATTGTTTTTTGTTCTTTTTATGCTGAAAATGACGTTAGCAATCATTCTTACTGTTCTTACACTTCCCAAATAAATGGCCAAATGAACTTAAACACCAATATCTTTTCAATGTTGCTACTTTTACGTGAATGCTCCACAACCATTTTTGGGAGATGATATTTTAACAACATGCTTCTTAATCAACCATATATTCTACTAGTCTAAATAAAGCTGTTCTGTTTTTTTCTTCTATTCACATGAATTTATTTTTCCCACAACTAATTCTATCTTAGACTGTATTTATTTATTTATTTCTTTATTTTGAACGTGATAACTTTTGAAATCATTAAGTATATGTTTCCTAACTATTCTCGCACTCAAAATGATTATTATTTTTATGATATTTCTACTAATTGCTTTTATATGTTTGTAGATGTTACCTTCTATGAAATATCTCATCCTCCACTATAGTCTCCTCCCAGTATGATGCTTTAAGTATCACATCTAGACAAGAAACTAAGAGATCCATCTCTCAAATGCATTCTAAAAGTTATACACGATTGTAGTTTCCACCCGGTACAATCTTTTAACTCGATCATCCTTTCTTTGTTGTTGTCTTATTCTTCACTATTATTTCTATTCTTTTATAATGTTAAGAAGCACAATTGGATCATTATTGGAAAATGTAATGAATATTGAAATAGAGGCTCTTCTTGGTTATCATACTTGGATATGATTTCTCCACTTCCATTGTCAAATCTACTTATTCTCAGCGAGTTTTCATGAACATGTTTCATCCATACTGAATTATTAGACTCGATTAGTGGCTAAAGGATAAAGAAATGTCATGGTATTGACTATTTTGAGATCTTCTACTCAGTTGCTTAGCTTAACTCTGTTCAACCTCGCTTTGTGGCGATTATTTAATTGGTAATTCTAATTGGATGTTATCAATTACTTTCTCACATCTCTTAAAATAATTTTTATGGAACAAACTTGCATATGTTGCCTAAGTGGTTAAAATCTATAAGCTTCAAAAAACCTTTGTGCACCAAAACAAATTACTCGTGCGTGGTTTAATTAAGTTCTTTGAGATCCTTTTTGATGTTGGTCTTCAAAGTTGCACAAATGATCGCTTTGGGATGATGATACTTGTGGTATATGTTGACCTTTATTCATAAAAATTATATTACGCATTGAAAAATTAAACAACATTTTTAAAAGGTATTTGTTAGTAAAAAATTGCAACATCAAAAGTAATTTTTTTTGTTTTGAGTTTGCATATGACAAATTTACTGTTCCTTTTTCCCAAAAAATAAAAGGGGAGGGAAAAAAAAAACAGAAGCCATAGAGCTAGTTGAGGGGATTTGGCTTATGGATGCAAATCTACCGACTGTCCTATGGATACTTTATAGACTTATAATGATGAGAAAAGATTAGAGATATCCTTCATTATTTTTTTCTGGATAGGCTTTATTTCCTTGGTTGTTGATACGATAAATTACCATATGTATAAAAAGAAGAATTGGGATGTTATCTTAAGGATTTTAAGAAATAATATTAAACGTCCTAGAAAAAGGGAAGTTTTTTACAAATAAAACAATATTTAGACATTGAAGCTTACTTTGAAGCTGACTTTACTACGTCTATTAAAATTTAAAACCCTATTTTAGGATATTTTGTTTTTGTAAGAGAAGCTTTTGTTTATGAGTCAAAACTGTTGTTGCTAGATATTGTAGAGAAGTTGAATAGAAGGCTGCGTTTGAAGGGTTTGACTTCTTGTCACTTCATCATTAGTTTCAAGTGTAATATTCAGCCTAATATACATCTTGCTATGCAGCTATTGAACAACTTGCTGATAAATTAAAGCAGATTGCATTTCATCAGCTATGAACCTCTATTAAAGAGGATTACTTCTCCTCATATCTGCAATAAAGAGCAACTGGCTAATATTTTACTAAGGTTCTATGCTCACTTTGATAATCTAATCTCTTTACCATACAGGATCATGGCATATGTTCTCTAGCTTTATCATACAAATTCTTATCATGTTGGAAAGTAGTTAGTAAATATTATGCATTTATTATGTAATATATCATGTTAGTTGAGAGTAATATTTCTATTTTTTTTCCAATCTATTGTTTGTATTTACACTTACATAACCAACTTCATTGTGAAATCAATGGATTTGAATTCCAATTAGCTGACTATATATATATATATATATATATATATATACATTGATGCATGAAACTTTTTTTGTTTTACGGATATTCTAAATTTGATTTGTTTAATTGAGAGAAAAAATATTGATTTATTATTTATGCTAAATTGTTGTGTTATTGTATGAAGTGATTCATTTTCATATCATGCCAAAAATGATGATGTTATGCTGAAAGACACGTCTTGATATACTTTTCTATTTAATTTATTAAAAGGGAAATTTTCTACCGTGCATTCCAGATGGTAGCTTTAGGGGATCAAATATTAGTTCTATTACATGATTTATATTGAATTTTACCATTTGTTATTGTTGTCTGCATCTTGTTTTCTTGACGAAAATTTATGCTCTGAGTGCGTGGACTTTTTTTGATTGTTCATAATATTTTATCTTAGCTGAAATTTAATCTAGTCGTAATAGGCCCATTCACTCATCTTATTTGTTTACTTTTAGTTTTATAAAATTCTCAATGGTTTGATCGTGGCATGCACAAATACATCGGTTAGGTAGTTCAAAAATATCACCTTGGTGCTAGATTTTGTAAATAGCAATGTTTTGGGTGTTATCTATGTAATTATCTCTTAAGTTTAATGACCTTATGGCATCCTTGCATCCTCCATCCCATTTTATCCTTCTTTTTGAATTTTTAAATCTCTTTTTAATAATTGGTAATATGAAAAATATTAAGTGGATTTAAGAATGTGCAGACAAATGATGTTCCAACCATTGTAGAAATGGGGAGGGATTATGTACACAGTTTTTCAACTATATTGTAGATAGGTTATTTTTAGATTTGAAATAGAAAAATATCAAAAGGTTTCCCTAGTTCTTTGCAGGGGTCAATTTTGTCCTAGAGTTTATAAAATTAGCAATCTAGTCCTCATTCTTTTGATATGGGTTGAAATAATATCTAGTGAGGACTACTTTCGCCCTCATTAAAAGAGTCTAGGGATTAATTTAGTATTTTTATAAATTTTTGGATTAAAATGACCCCATGTCAATAGTAAAGGGACTATTTTGACACTTTTCTCGATTCAAATCAATGCTTTTTTGATCTCAAAAGAGACAATATTTTTGCTTCGAGACAACCTGCTAAATTGATGCACTATTCTCAAATCACATTTTATTTTTGAGCATTAGTAACCCAAATCTTGCTTGGAAACACCCATGCACCTCTCAATCAATTTAATTCCCTCTAAGAAGATGGATAGAAAGGGAGTAGCAAATATCTCTCTTATAAACACTATTCTGATAATATATAGATGTTTCTGCAGACGGCTTTGCCCACAGTATCATGATTTCTGCATTTTGTCGAGGTGGGTTGCTTCGAGAAGCAAGGCAATTTGCTAAGGACTTTGAGGACAATTTTGAAAAATATGATCTTGTTATGCTAAATACGCTATTAAGGGCTTACTGTAATGTTGGAGACAGAGATAGGGTGATGAAAATGCTCAGAAAAATGGATGAATGTGCTATATCACCTGATTGGAATACATTCCATATCTTAATCAAGTATTTTGCTAGAGAGAAACTATTTCATCTTGCTTATCGAAGTGTTGAAGACATGCACAGCAAAGGGCACAAGTTAAATGAGGTAACTGTCTCCAAAAATTTGTGCTAAAATTTGTACCTTGACAAAGAATCTGTTAGGGTTTTTCAATCATCATTACTTTTTTTATCTTTTGCAGCTTAGTAATAAATCTCACGTTAGCCCCTTAATTTGATGTAAATTTATTCAACATACAAGATATTGCTGATAAGAACACAAAAATAGTTTTTAGAACTACATTTTATCATTTCTAACTTCAACAGGAAAAATAAATTTGAGCATTCGAAGTAGTGTTTTGGCATTACCAGTTTTTTTTAATATCCTGCTTCAAATTAAATAAGTGAAGTCTGATATCTTGGTAAAATTTTCAAACTTTCAAGTTCTTTATTGTAGAAGACACATTAGAAATATAAAGTATTAACTTAAAAAATCAGATTCCTCTTTCTTACCATTGTAATAGATTTGTTTTTGTGATTTCAATTTTCAGTTGCATAATAGTAATATGATTCAATACCCTGGAAATTTCATGCCTTATTGTTTCTGGCTTCTGCTTTGAACTTTTATGCATTCTAGTCCCGGAAAAATGACTCTTTTCTTTGTTTCTGCTCTATGGCCACTTTGATATTTCCTTGTACTTGCAGGACCTTTGCCTATCCCTTATTTTACAGTTGGCTAAAGCTGGTTTTCCTTCTGAATCATTTTCTGTATACAATATGTTGAGATACAGCAGTAGAAACGTGCGCAAATCCCTTCATGAGACAATGCTAAACATATTAGTTGAAGCAGGTCACCTGAAAGATGCTTACGTAATAGTGAAGGTATTGTGATTTTTGGTCCCATTTATTAATTGATTATAGAAGTTCTATTTAGTTACAATTTTTTTTCATGAACAGGATAACATGGAGATGATATCTACCCGATCTTTGGAGAAATTTGCTGCATCATTTATGAAATCTGGCAACATTAATTTGATTAATGATGTTGTCAAAACTTTCCATTGCTATGGGCACCATGTGAACGCTGTAAGGTTACCTTGAGTTGCTCCAAACTGTTTGCATTGTTTATCTGTTGAAATCTTACAAGATCATCTCTAATGTCCCATGTACCAATCTATTCGTTAAAACTGTTAAAAGTGCTTGAAAATAAAACTCTTTAATTTCGTTAAGCTTTTTATAATCTTCATCAAAAATATTCCTTAGACACTAATCGACACCATTATAAGATCTCTTTAATATTCTTATATCTACTTTTTTCTATGCTCGTAGATGATAATGAGGGCATGGGAGTGCTGGTGGACCTAGGCTAAGCGAACACGTCTCATATTAGTATTTGGGTAATTTGAAGAGGTTTTGTTAGAGGACTAATCAATTGTTGAAATTCAAGCTTAATAGCTCAAAAATTTCATAGTTCTGATCTTATATATACTTGATCTTCTTTAAAGGTTTGGTGACCAGCTTTATTTATTGAGATAAATTTTGATTGATAAACCAGTTAATATTAAAATGTTCTTCCTGTCTATTTGCTAGTGAGAAGCGAAGAAATAAGACAAAAAGGTAAGGGGTTTGCTCTTGCTATAAAATTAAAAATTTGAACTAGTTAATGAATCTTAATTAGCAAAATGTACTTGTTTACTGGGGAAGAATATTTAAAATTAAGATTCATTAACTCTTTCAACAAAGTACTTGTTAACCGGGGAAGAATATTTAAAAAGGGCATTACAAAGGCATGGGGTTTTTCACCAATACATATTTATGTAAATGAGTTTATTTACACAACCCTATCCTTCCATCGCAAAGTTTTTGTTTAAATAAATTAGCCATAACTCGAAGCCTCCCCTCTTCATAGCAACATTGTTTAACATAATGTGTATTTTTTTTTTTGCAAGTGATAAAAACGGGCACCTTATTTTAAGAACACAAATCCTTTGTGATTGAACATGGAGAAGATTTTACTTAGCTTTTTGACATGACTTATCATTAGTTTATTTTTTTCATTCATTTCTATTTTTGACGCCGGCTAATATCTCACTTTTTACATTTCATCAATCATCACTAAGTGACAATAGGGTGGGCTGAAGTAGTAGTTTGGTTCTTCCACTTTGATCCAGAGGCTTTGGTCTGAGTTTCAAAATGCCTTAAGCAATATAAGAGTATAATTGCATTCTTCAAATCCGTTGCAGGTTTCTAGAATAAATGGATCTTCTTGCAGTGACTTAGACAATACTTTTAGGTGTGAATTGTGACCTGTCAAGCATTTGTATCTTAAGGGATTAAAAACTTTTGCAGTGAAATCTTAACCAAACTTTATATTTGGTAACAAAAGTAGAAGAATATTTAACACAAATGTTGTGAAGTGAAAACAATGAATCAACAAAATCTATTAAACTTCCGAACAGATCTGTCATTGTCGGGGTTGTATGGGATCATGATTACATCTTTTCAACAAATATTTTGTAATGACAAGTCTATTGTGGAACTTTAGTTGTGGATTGTTCTTCAAATTCCCTAAGGTGGTATGTCAAAGATATTCTCAAGAGTTATTCAATTTTACATTTCTTGTTTGAGAGAAGAAACATAGTTTGTCTTAATGACTTAATAGTTAAAATGTAAATTTTTCGTATAATGCATGATTAGAATTATAAGTTTTGTTGGAAGATAGATGCTACAACCATCATAAAGTCAAATTTCTTCAGGAACTAATTCTATGAATGTTGTTATCATACTACCTCACTATAAATGTAAACATGAACTTACGTTTGCTCGATCGTATTGGACTGATTTTTTATCAAATTAATTAAATAGTTAAAATATTAGTATTTAGTATACACTTTTTATATTGAATTTTTATGCTTTATTTTAATAAATATTTGACGCAGGAGCTTATTGCAAAAAAATATACCGCAGTATTGTAGCTACTATAGTATCCTGAAAATATATATGGCGGAAGTCATGCCAAAATAATATTGTTTTCCTTTATTATGCTTTATTTCCTATTATCCTTAATTCATTTGTAGTCATTTTCTATATATATGTTGTATTAGAGTCTGGAAGTAAGTTTTCGGTGTGTTTTGCCTTGGGACAGCCGCCGACGTCTCTTCTGCCCTTCAAGGGCTATATCGTAGGGTTTCAAATGGTGCCTCTGTCATATCTTGGTTTCCAGGTGGTGATTTTTCTTCTCCGATCGCACCCCTCCGCTCCATGTCGTCCTTCCCTGTTGCAGCTGCATCCAAGACAACATCTTTTATTGTTTTCCACTGTAATTTTCTCATTCCAGCCCTCCTTGCTCGCTGCCCGTCCCAGACAACTGTCCCCTCGTTTTGCCCCTTCACTGCCATCCAGCCCCTTGCTTTGTCCTTTCGCTATCGTCATCTGGAAATAATAAGTCTGTTGTTCTCCTGTTGTCCCCTGGCTGTTCCCACCTTTCCTACCGCATCTCGCCGCTCCACTTGCCACCTCATCTGCTGCCCTTGCTTTCTCAGCGTTCTGCTTTGCTGCCAACGTGATTCCCTCCTTTAGCTGTACCAACCACCTACAATCTCATTTCGTCCATCTATCTTTATTCCCCAACCACCTAGTCGATCTCCACCACCCATGTGTAAAACCCTAGTGTGAGTTTGTGTCGTATTTTGTTGTAATTACCCTTTTCTAGTTTGTTGATTGTAACCGTTTATTTATTTTTGGTAATAATATATGTTTTTCATACCTTGATTTAACTCTGATACCAATATTACTTTAATTATTTTTTAAATTATTTGAGCTAAATTTGAGCCGAATATGTACCACAAACGAACTACCAAATTCAAATTGAGATAAGCAGTTAGATGCTATTCACTTGCCATTTCGAGCGTTAGTCAAAATAAATTTTTGAACAAGTCATTTACAAATAAACATTGGCTCACTAAAGTTCAGCTCATTTATAACCTTATGAGTGGTGAGCTAAGAGAAATGACTTGTAAATAGGAGTAAAGTAGGCTCATGGTTTAACCATTATAAAATTGAGTTACTAAATTCATGATATAGTTTATTTCTGTAATAAATTTGAATTTAATTCCATGTTACTACTTACATATATTAACTTGGACATGCCTATGTAATCCGTAAATTTCGATGTGACAAATTCCATAAATCCAAAATGAGCACCTAAATTTTATGTTTTTGGTAATGAATCAATTGATTTCATTAAATGTAGATAATAAATAAGCAACAGATTGACTTTTGTCAATTAAAATCAACTTTGTCAAATATTTGGAAAAAAATTAATTTTTCATTTAAGAAGCTTCCCAAACCCATTTAAAATTAGAATCATTCAAACTAGCTTGAATTTAGGTAACTTAGCATGTATTTAGATTCCAAACATGGTTCTACACTACCTAAGCTAAGATTGGCATTAGCTTAAATTGAGATGGTGCAGTCATGGATTGGAGTAATGAGCAAGTTGATAGAGCCGACCTTTGGCCTTCTATCCACTAAGCATGTCCACTGCCTCAGAATCCTTTCAACATAAATGTACGATGTGTATCCTTGGTGAATTAATATGCGTTCTTGTTGTCACACGCCAACTAACCCCCTGGTAGGGTCAATCGTGGTGCGACGGAGAATGACAATAAGGTTAGACCAACTCTTACTAGCACTTGTCCTGATTTTTATAATCAGGACCTAGTGGGTGATAAATTAATTTAACTGGATCGTCGTAACATAGGTGATACATTGCATTTCAACTAATATTCGAAAGTATAGAAATTAAATAATCCAAAACATGAAAACTATATAGAACTGCTAATTCCAAAATAATAAAAAAAATACTTACCCAGAACCTATGTTCAAAGCTTCCAAAACTAACGTGCAAAAGTTGTACAAAGACACATCTGACTACTCGTTCCGGTGCTCGTGGCCCCTACCCGAAAGACAATAAATAATGAGCAAACAACAAGTTCAGAGAAATAATGAAGACTAATATAAGATTTTACACATTAAAAAATAAGAAGCAACATGCATGCTTGTTGGAAATTGTACATGTCTACACATAGTTGATAACATGCTAGCATAAGAAAGCAGGTATAGAAATCATTTTTGCAATGTAATATTTTGGTCGTAAGTATGAAATTATAAGCATATTTTATAGCGGCGTCATTTCATAGAGGTCATATCATAGAATGTAACTTATTTAGGCTCTGTTTGACGCAGTTGCAGCTTCTCAACTTTTCAGCAGTAGCTGCGCTGCCCCAAGAAACTGTTGTGACGAAGTTGCTACGGGGAAGTTGACTGTCTGTTTGGTGCAGCTGTGTGAAAACAGCTGTGGGGACAGCTGTTTTTGGAAAAATGACTATGATGCCACTGCTTGGTAAAACTGTTTAAAAGAAGACTGTAACAACTACAATTTTTAAACTTCTGAAGCAGAATTTCATTTCTAAACATAACAGAAAGTTCATATACCCTTACTTAACAGTGAGCCCTGAAAGTGCTAAAGAAAAAGAAAAAAATTAATAAAATTACAAGTAAAATAAGAAAATTATAATATCTATAAGGATTTGATATACTCATAAGCAAGCTAAAACCAAAACAGAAAAACTCATTTGCATACATATCAGAAAATTCTTATGTACATATGTAACATTTAAACTTTAATATTTACATTCATAACACTGAAATCCTTAACATCACGTCAAATACACCAATTTTAGTTACATTCCAAAAGTCAAATACATATCTTTTATGCAGAAGTTTATAACACGAGAGTGGTATAAATGTAAATATCAAACTTTAGGCATTAGATTTGTAAATTCATAAGAATTGTGTAGTACATATGCAAATTTTTCAAAAAGAAAATAACCATCTACAAAACAAATCCAGAGAAATTAAATCTAAAAAGCTAATTCCAACAAAAACTATCAAAATCACAAACTAAAACTTTTAAAACAAACTTATTTACACAAGTATCCAAATTCAAGCAACTAAGCAAAGTCTATTCAACGAGAACTGTGACATAAACCAAGCAAAGACTATTGGCAAATGGCCCTACAAGCATCCATCCTTGTCCAACATTCCAAGCAAATCCAAATAAGCCCCACCACCACAACTGCTCACCAAAGTAATTTGGATGACGAGAATAGTACCACAAGCCATTGTTCAAGTTAAGAACCGTTGGGGAGCCTTCAGCTCTTAAAACTTCGTTTCTTTGCATTAAATTGTTGAGTTGCGTGTCAGCAAAGAAGGCAATCACAATTCCACTGATGCATGTAGAGGCGGCTATGAAGTCCCAAATTCCCCATGGCTTATTGCTGGAGTGAATTGCATATAGCTGCAGGCAAATCCCAATCAGAAAGATCTGACAATATGCATTGGGTTTGTTTTAATTGTGTAGAAAGTTTATGAAGGAAATTAATACAAAAAAGCCTATGAAGGAAAACATATCACATGCTTTATCGGTTACAAAAGCAGACATATAAATAGCAATATTTTGAAAAGAAGCAACTATTCCGAAAGATGATATTTTGAAAGAGATAAGTTCAATAGTTTTAAGAACTTGATCGAAATTGCTCGTTTAGTTCATATTAAAACTAATCAGATCATACGCCTCCCATCTCAAAAACTTTTGTCTCAGAAAGAATGTAGAGGTGGTGTGGGAATTAGAATTTTTTAATACAAAATCATTGAAATAAAGGAAGACTTGGAGCTAAACAGAAGCAAAAGGAAAGGTTAAGGGGGAAAAACGTTTACCATAACAGTAAACTGTGTAAGACAACTTCACAATAGGCTTATTCCTGCAGAAAATGGTGGTTGTTAACTCTCTGTTACATCAAGTGGACTCATTTCTACAAGGAAATAGTGACAACAATAAAATACTACCGATAGTTTTCTTGTTTCTGATGCTTATAAGTTTCCAGACCAGGCAGAGTTATTAAAAAAAGTATGTCACTTCAGAATTGTAAAAAAAAAAGAAATTCTAAAACTCTGAGGATGAAAGCTTCAATAGCAGTGCGACTGTGATAATAACTCCATCGTGTCTCACATGCAGCAAATGTAAAATTTCTCTTGATTAATACAACCCAGTTTAAACCACCAACAAAAAATAGAGAAAAGTCGTTATTATATGCTTTTTAGCATTAGAATAAAACTCAGATAAAGCCCATAAAAAATTCAAATTTGCAAGAGGAATTTGATCAAACACTTTAAATGCAGGGACAGACTGAATACTACCTTACCAGCCAAATGAACAAGCTCATCAATTTTCAAGAAAAAATAAACATCATCAAATGGAATAACCAATTAAAAATGAATATGTATGCAAAGCAAGATGGGGGCAAAAACTCTATACCTACTGAGACACATATACAGCAAAGAAAGAAACCCACCACCAATGTTTCCCACACTACTTTCTCATCTCTTAATAAAAAGACATTCTCCCTTAACCTCAACTCACTGCCTGTACCTGACTTTATCTTCAAGCCGCGAAAAGGGCAGGGAGGTGGAAGCTTGTGAGGCCAGTAGGAGCTTTATCGTATCCTTCTGCCTAGCTTCCCATGGCTTCCAATGTCTATGTTTTCTGTCTCTTTCAGAGCTTCTCGTTTGTATCCTTTCTCGACCTTCCCAGGGGAGTCTCTGTATTTCCTTCACGACCTCCTTTTCCATTCAAAAAGAAACATGTCTGCTTGCTTAGGCCTTCTTCCTCAATGGTTACAGGTAGGAGCAGAGCAAAAAGGGGAAAAGGGAGAACGATGGGATTTTTGAAGATCATTGCATGTTGCGATCTGGCCTTCCCAGTCAAAATCAAAGGGTAAGGGAGTAAAAATTGAGTGGTAACGCGGCCCGCGTTTCGCTCAGATTCGCGGCCGCCGCCAAGAAAATGCCGCGCCAAACGACCCTTTTTCGCGGCCTCCCGCCGCACCGCACACAAAAAACTGCGCCAAACGGACCCTTAATGTATATGGTTTAACTATTTTCATGTTCTTTCATAATGGTTGTCACTCTGCCCCAAAGGCCATATAAACCATCGAAAATGTCAGTCTTTCCCCAACATAGCAGCTATCAACAGTCCTTATGATACCTACAGTTCCCCAACGTTCTATCACCGTCTAATCCCAATGGTTTCGAGAGTTTTAACCCCGTATAAATATCATGAGTCGGGAATACATCCCTGCAAATAGTACTTTATCCATGCATTACTCAAAACATTTCTTAGTGCACAGTACCTTATATACTTGTTTGATTCATAACTAAAAACCTGCAACATATCATTGTATAGCATATCATCATATGTATAGTAGAATATATCAACTTACGTTCATACATTTTAAGCAGGTAATAATCTATAATATGAAAGAAGTCTAAATGCTTCTAGGTCAGGCTAGAATTCATATGCAAACATATAGAAGGTTATTTTGCTTAAATTAATACAAGACTTTTTCGTTTGATTTGATGGAGCAGCTCTAAAACGAGTGTCTATATGCTCGCCTCGAACTCGCGCCTCATAGACAACATGGGAATTCATAAAATTAGGCTAAAATCATGACATCACCAGCATTAATTCCCAAACATACCTCGAATGGACGGTTCGACATAAATCACCCTTCTGAAACGACTAATTTTCTTTGTATCACCTCCAACTTAACTTCAACTTTGCTAAACTCATGCTAAAACCCTTTGGGAAGCTTGCAAAAGATTAAGACACTGCCAACACAAAATCGGCTCCTCTGGTGTCTACTGATAACGAGAAAAACACAAAAAATAAGATAAACTTCAATCCGTAAGTGAGAGGAACAAAATGAATGCTTGGAATTGCAAGCCAAAGGGATTACAAAATTTACCTCTGGGCCTTTGATTGTGTGTTGGGCAACCATATGCATCGCTCGGTCCGTCTGTACGCGGCCCTGCACTGTAACAAAGGTCGTGACTTTGCTACAGGGGCCAAACGAAGCTCCTGCTCGGAGGAGGGATGTGATAGAGACAGCGGGTGAGGGAGAGGGGAAGGAATTGAAGCCCTTGAGCCCTATGCGACCGAAACCAAAGAATAAAAGGTTTGGAGAGGTCGGTTGACTACAACAACTGTAGATTAAGGGAGGGATTAATTAACATAATTAAGATTTAATTAATTTATTAGAACTTGTAACGTTCAAATTTTATATTTACCAATTTGTTCATAGTTTACGTACAATGTTTTATATTAAATTGATCGATCTCATGTAAAGAATTTAATAAAAAAATTTTTATCATATTCCGAGAGATCAAAAAATTTTGGGACTTTAAGAATTTGTCAAACTTACCCGATTTCTCGAAATATGGGTGTTATAGCTCTTCCATCTTTATAAAAATTTCGTTCTTAAAATTTTTAACTTTACTGGAATAGGAACATTTCTTTCTCAAAATAACACTGTCATTACCAGTCCCAAACCCAAATGTGAAAAGTGGATGGTTGCATTAGATAGTCGACAACAAGCATAAAACCTATCAAAAAAATCATGAAATGAATCATTTTGATCTTTGTGTAAGTGTTAGGATATCCCTTGAAAGCGACATGCTGTATGACCTGAATACAGTGAAAATTGTGCAAGGGCCGCTACACCGGCGCTCGGGTGTAGTGTCAAATAAACAAGGGTTCCTACATTACGGACGGATGCGGGTAAAGAAGTTTGTTCATAAAACTATTGAATTTAATATTTGAATAGGATCTTGGAATATATGTACTCTCAATGGTAAATTAATGGAATTAATTGATATTATAGTTCATAGAAAGATTAATATTTTATGTATTCAAAAAACTAAATGGGTTAGAGAAAATGCTAAGGAGATTGATAATTTAAGTTTTAAACTTTGATATTCTGGTAAGAGTCGCACTAGAAATGGTGTAGGTGTAATTATATATAAAAGTTTGAAAGATAATGTAGTAAAAATTAATAGAATTGGAGATAGAATTATAACACTTAAGATTATCTTTGATACTAAGATTTTTAATATTATAAGTGTTTATGCTCCTTAAATAAGTTTAGATATAGGGTCTAAAGATAAATTCTGGAATGACTTAGAAGACTTAATACAAATGATACCTCTTGAAGAAAGAATTTTTATTGGAGGAGATTTAAATGGACATGTGGGTAGAGTGTTAGAAGATTTTTGAAATATTCATGGTGACTATGGTTTTGGAGCAGCTGATGAAGAAGGTAAAGCTATTTTAGATTTTACTTTAGCGTATGATTTTGTTATTATTAATAATTTATTCAAGTAAAACAATGTGCATCTCATTACTTATACGAATGGATCTAATAAATACATTGATTATTTTCTTATGATAAGAAGAGATCATCGAGATTGTAAGGATTGTCAGGTCATTCCAAGTGAGGATTTAAGTACCCAACATCGTTTATTAGTTTTAGATTTTAAGATGAATAGTTTTAAAATAAATAATACTAGGACTCATCATCGTAAAATTAGATGGAAGAGCTTAAAAGACAAATAAAATTATTTTTATGAGTTAAATTTAAGATTTTAAAATTTTGGATGTTAAGGATGAAATAAATGTTATATGGGATAAAGTAACAAATACTATTAAACAAGTAACAAACAATGTGCTTGCAGAATCAAAAGAAAATGTTTATTTATATAAAAATAGTTTGTGGTGGAATAATAGTGTGCAAGAAAAGATAATATACACGAAGTTATGTTATAAAAATTGATTTAAATGTAAAAACTTAAAGAACTGAGAAAAATATTAAACGGTTCGCAGGGAGTCTAAAAGAACAATATGTGACACTAAAAATTATGTTTTTAATAATCTTTATAATGAATTAGATACTAAGGAGGGTGAACAATATATGTCTAAATTAGCCAAAGAAAGAGAAAAGAAAAAAAAAATTTAACTCAAGTAAACTGTATTAAAAATGAAAATCAAAAAGTGTTTTTCTTACGAAAAGATATTCGACATAGGTGGATGAGTTATTTTGATAAACTTTTTAATGAAGTTTCTGAAAATAGGATCGTCCTTAGTGATCTGAATATCGTTAATAATAATAAATGTTTCATTTCTACCATCTCATTTGTAAAAAATAAGTTGAGAAGGCTTTAAAGAAAACTAATGGTAGAAAGTCTGTAGGACCTGATAGTATCCCAATAAAAGTATGGAAATGTTTAGGAGATTTGGGAGTATCTTGGCTTACTAAACTCATTAATATTATTTTAAAACCTAAAAAGATTTCTGATGAGTGGAGGAAGAGTATTTTGGTTCCATTTCTAAGAATAAAGGGTAAAAGTGTGAAAATTATAGAGGAATTAAGTTGATCTGTCATACTTTAAAATTATGGCCGAGGGTAATGGAACATAGGTTAAGACGTATTACAAAGATTTCTCATAATCAATTAAGATTTATGTCGGGCAGGTCAACTATGGAAGCTATACATTTTTTGAGAAGTTTGATGAAGAAGTTCAGAGATAAGAAGGAGAATTTACATTTGATTTTTATTCATTTAAAATAAGCTTACGATAAGGTTTCAAGAGATATCCTTTGGAGAGTTCTTGAGAAGAAAGGTGTTGATATGAATTATATTTAAGTCATTAAAGATATGTATACTAGAGCTATTGCTTGTTTTCAAACTGAAGGAGGATTGACCAAATATTTTCTTATTTCTGTTGGATTACATGAGGGATCGGCTTTAAGCCCATATCCATTTGCTTTAGTTATGGATGGTCTTACTGGACATTTATAGGAGGATGTACCTTGGTGTATGCTTTTTTGTTGATGATATCCTTCACATGGATAAGATGAGAGAAAAAGCCCAGGAAAAACTTGAACTATGGAGTTCTACATTGGAGTCTAAAGGCCTTCATTTGAGTAGACCTAAAACTGATTATATGGAATGTAATTTTAGTAGTAGTAGTTCTAGTGACAGAAGTGTAACTTTAGGTGATCAAATTATTAAAAGGTATGACTGATTTAGATATCTCGGATCTGTTGTTCAAAGCGATGGTGATATAGATGGGGATGTTAATAGGAGAATTCAAGTTGGTTGGTTGAAGTGGAGGAATGCTTCGGGCTTTTGTGTGATAGAAAGGTTCCTCTTAGACTGAAAGGAAAATTTTATAAGACGGTGGTGAGACATGCAATGTTCTATGGCGCTAAATGTTGGCCTTTAAAAGAGAAGCATAATACAAAGTTAAGTGTTGTCGAGATGAGAGTGGTTAGGTGGATGAGTGGCTTTACACTTAGAGACAAAATGCGAAATGAATATATCCGTGATAGGGTTGGTGTAACTCCTGTGATAGACAAAATTAGAGTAAGTCATCTTAGATGGTTTGGTCACATCAAGCGTCGACCATCTAATGATTCGATTAGGAGAGTAGATGTTTTAGATTCGACTTATGTTAAGAAAGGCAGAGTTAAACCTGTGAAGACTTGGGCTTATTGTCTAAAAAATGATCTTCCAATGCTTAAATTTTTCTTTCTGATTGTCCGTCGGTTTGTGGATAAAATGCAGTGTTGAAGTGTAACTATGTTCCCAAACTTTGCTGAATGCCTTTTGACAACTTAGTCGTGAATCTTCCGTTTTTGTCAGAAATAATAACTTTTGGAATATCGTGCGATTTGATAATTTATTTAACATGTAATATGACCAACTTTTCTACTGAATTTGTCTGTCTCATAGAGATGAAATGAGCTGATTTGGTTAATTTGTCAATAATGATCAAAGTACTATTGTGGCCTGGTCTAGATCGAGGAAATTCTATAACAAAATCCATGTCAATTTTTTCCCATTTCCATTTAGATATTGGTAATGATTGTAGGAATCCATTTGGTCTTTGATGCTCAATCTTTAACATTGAGAAAAATTTTCAGCAACATCTTTCTTCATACGTGGCCACCAGAATGCCAACTTCAAATCTTTGTATATTTTTGTGTTGTTTGAATGAACTGTGTAGCTTGAATGATGAGTTTCATATAAAGTTTCTCGTCTCAGCTCAAAATCAGTAGGTATCCATAGCTGCAATTTATTTCCGATAACTCCATCTTCATCAACACTTATATCGGTCCTTTTTTTATTGACATTGCTTCAGGAGTTTCAGATATTCGTTGCCAACTTTTTGAGCTGCCTTGATACTATTCATGAATGTTGGTTGCACAGTCAGTTGATGTAGATAACCTATGTCACCTGATCTTCTAATTTTCAACAGTAAAACATCAATTTTTTTTTAGTAATTCTGTTTTTAGAGTAAAAATCCAGCTTGCATTGCGTGTGAATTTACGTCTCAATGCATCAATAACAACATTTGCTCAACCTGGACAATGTTATATATTTAGATCGTAATCTTTGATTAACTCTAACCGTCTTCGCTGCCTTAAATTCAACTCTTTTTTTGTGAAAATATACTTCAAACTTTGATGATCAACAAATACTTCGCGTTTTATGCCATCCAAATAATATTGCCGAATCTCGAGAACAAATATCACAACAACTAACTCCAAATCATGTGTCCGATAGTTCCTTTCATGTGTCTTCAACTTTCTGGATGCATAAGCTATCACCTTGCTATTCTGCTTTGGAACACAACCCAAGTCTTTTAATGATGCATCACTATAAATTTGGAATCCTTCTGTGCCAGATGAAATAGTTAAAACTGGTGTAGTAGCTAAATTTTTGTTTTCTTATTAGCTTGTATAACGACATATTTAGCTATGAAAAAACTTTGATGAAGCTTCTGTAATATCCTGCAAAGCCAAAAAAACTGTGTACCTCTGTAATATTCTTTGGAGTAAAGCAATTCTACAATTTCTTTGACATTCTCACGATCAACTGAAATTCTTTAACCACTGAGAATGTGTCCCAAAAATGCAATGCTTCGTAACTAAAATTCACATTTTTAAAATTTTTCATATAACTGATTCTTTCTTATCAGCTCCAAAATCATCCCAACTGCTTGGCATTATCTTCATCTATTTTTTAATAAATCAAACTATCATCAATAAATATAATAACGAAATGATCCACACATTGTTTGGAATTTGATTTATCAGGTCCATAAAAAATTGCAGGAGCATTGGCTAAGCCAAAACACATAACTAAGAATTCATAATGACCATACCTGATCCCAAAAGCCGTTTTAGTTATATTTGCCTCCTTGACTCTGATCTGATAATATCTCGATCCCAGATCAATTCAAGAAAATACAATTGCACCTTCTAACTGATCAAATAGATAGTCGATCCTAGGCAAAGATTATTTGCTCTTGATCGTCATTTTATTCAGCTCTATAATTAATACATAACCGCATGAATCCATCATTCTTCCGACGAATAGTATTGGAGCATTCCACGATGAATTACTTGTTATGATAAAACCTTTATTGATTAATTTCTGTAACCGATATTTCAATTACTGCAATCCTTTTAGAGCCATCCTATATGGAGTTTTAAATATTGCAGACGTTTCTGGCTGCACATTAATGCTGAACTCCACTTCACGTTTTGGCGGTAACCCTGACAATTCTTCAGGAAAGACATTAGAAAATTTTGAACCATGGGCATGTTTTTCAATTCTTGTACAACTTTATGTAGCACTTCTAATTTTGACAAAAATATAAGTTCATCACTTCGCAAACATTACCCAACTTTCACTTCACTAATCAGAGAAGATTGTGAATTTCGATCACAAAAGATATAAAATGACTTTTCACAATACGGTTTCAGCTTCAGCTGCCTTTTCCATCATTCAGTTGTAGCAAAGTGCTTTACCATTCAATCCATTCCCAAAATAATAGTAAAGGTCTGAGTTGGTATGATAATCAACTTTGCTGCGAACTTCTTATCATGCACATGAACATGCACTTCAATTTTTTTATTGGCATAAAATCCACATCTCAAATGCATAGTAACACATAAAGCATGAGTAAAATGCATAATATCAACATGTAAACTAGCAGCAAAATCATCAGGAATAAAAGAATACGATGCACATGAATCGAATAAAACAGTGAGAGACTGATCTTGAATTGGTAGTGTACTTGTAACCACATCTTCTGATTCTTTGACTTCTTGAGAGGTAATTGCGAAAAGTATGGCTTTTACTGGTTGCTTAGCTCTGCGCTCTGAAGTTTCACCCTTTGTTTGTATTGAAGCTTTTTCCAAAAACTGAATTCTGCTGGGCTAATGGCCTTCCAAAAATTTTCTGGAAAGTCCCTGTTCATGGATTGCATGTGGTTTGGTGTCTTTTTTTTCCTATGGAAAATTCATTTGTATGTCATGGTTGTTCACATTTGTAGCATTTACCAGAACTGATCAAATATTGCCCAAAATGTCTTTTTTCACACTTCACAAACTGGCTTTTCTATCTGAAGCTGTTTCTGCATGCCTTCCGACTTAGTTTTCTTGTTTAGAGAGTGCTCTCTTTTGCCAAAATCCTTTTGTCTATTTTCCTAAGGTTTCCACTGCTGACTGGAAAAGTTCTGCTTATTTTCAATTCTTCTTGCCCCTTCAACAAACACGAAAATATCACTGATTTCAAATATAGCTAGTGCCAATCTCAACTGATCTCTAAGGCCACACAGAAATCCATGCAACTTTTTCTCATGGGTGCTTACATAGAGAGGTGCATATCTGGAAAAGAAGTGAATTCTGCATCATATTTGCATAATTGTCTTGGATCCCTGAGTTAGATTGGAGAACTTATCCTGCAGTGCTAATCTGGCTAAAGGCGAAATAAAGCAATCTTTGAAGACTTACAAATTCTTCCAACTAAATTTGTGGAAGAGGAGTTAGATGAAATTTCTCTATATGTTATGCCTGCCACCACTTTCTGCTTCGCCTTCCAACATGAAAGTAGTGAGTACCATTTTTCTGTTTTCTGGACAAATAATACCATCCAGAATTTTTTCAATCTTGAGAAGCCAATCTTCAACATCAATAGGGTTAATAATACCCTTGAATGGTGTTGGCTTAAAATGCTCAAATATCTGCAACTGTCGATCTACTTTTGCCTCAATTTCTGATTTAGGCCATGTACTAGTGGAGGATCTTTCGATAGCAGCTATTTTATCAATTACTTGTGATATCAGTTGCACAGTTCTCAATAAGTCTGTAGTTTTGGTATCTGTATTTGTATGGTTCTGATTTTCATTTATAACCAAAACAGTTTCAGCTCATACTTCATGCTCTGCATTTGACCTAAAAAATTGACATTCAGTTCTTTCTGATTTTTTTTTAGACATGTTTATCTGTATTGGCATAAATTACTATTCACATGCAATTCATCATATAATAATTTTATCGTGCACGTGTGATACCTTAAGCCCTAAAGATTAAACATCCCAGATTCATCAACCTATAGCTCTGTATAAATCAATTCATATGTGATCTCATTATTACTTCTTCTAAATCCAACATTCTTTCATCATTCTTTTCATCAAATAATCATGCTTAACTATGCTCTGATACCACTTTCTATTACACCATAACTAGCCCTGCTTGGTTGGGCTAATCATGGTGCGACAGAGGCCAACAATATGGTCAGATCAACTCTTACCAGAACTCGTCTTGACTTTTATGTTTAGGACTCAGTGAGTGATGAATTTAATAAAATTCTTTTGGTCAAATTTTGAGAAATAAAAAATTTTGGGGTACTTTTATAATTTGCCGAACTTACCCGATTTCTCAAAATTTGGGCATTACACTTGTAGACATCATAACATGTGTAATGATCGTACTATCAAGGATGAACCTATAGGATATGACAAGCATCCATAAGTACCATGTTACACCACACCTCTTCTTGAAATTTTTCTCGAATAGAGAACATGAGGTATCTTCAGTCGACGATGATGTTGTTGCCTTTATTCTACCCATTAAAAAAATAAGGTTGGGTGCACTTGATCATTTCGGTAAACACCATATTATCATATCTTCTTATGTCTATGATAAGAGTGCACATCTTTTTTTTCACGGTGCCATGATTATGAAAGATGTGGTAGAGCTACTGGTGCTCTCTCGCAAGTTCAGTTTGAAGGATTCATTGAACTACTAAGGTCTATTCCTCATCGGATGGAAGCTGATACTATTACTTTGTGTTTACATATTTTCCTACATTACTGTCCATTTTTTTTACTGATCTCTGCTTGTTAAAAGATATTACTTTTTGATTCGGCAATCAAATGCAGTGTGTGTCCAAAATTATGTTACATAAAATACTTCTTATATGGGAAGGATTTGGGAGTACTATTAGTGTTCACCTTTTTTCTATTTAGATTGATTTCTTATTAAGAGAAACTGGCCTAGTTGTTCCAATGGGTGTACTTTAGTTATCTGATCCTGGGTTGAGTTCTATGCGTAAAGTGTGATGATTCCCTAGAGATAATACTGTTTCTCTACCATCAAAACTAGGGTATGCACATCGCCTAAGAACTAATTAAGGCTGTAGTTGCACCACATGATTGATGGATGAATTTAGTCCTTCACAATTCTTTGCTATTGTGCACTCCTCTAGTTCCACCAATTCATTTTTCAACATAAGTTAATCAGTTTAAGTTGGTAATCCACAAGAATTTCTTTGGCATAAATTGTAATTTTAAGAACATGTATAATTGATAATGTGGGAAAAAATATTTATGCTGCATCTTCATTTTCTTCTTAGAACATACGGTGATTTTCATCTGCTTTTCTGGTTGTCGAAAATACTTCAAGTTCCCATCACAAGAAAGTCTTTTTTTTTTTTTAGTTTGATGGTTGCCAATTTAACTGCCTTGTTCTTGGCTGAAAAATTCATTTTACTATTTAGGTGCACGTAATAAATTCATCCATATCCAAGAGTCTATCAAAATTTGGTTTGTCAATCCTTGCTACAAAATTTTGGCCTCTTTTTTTTCTTCAATGCCAATCTCCGGGTATTGGTTATTCATGTTTGGAAAATCCATAAGTATAAGGGATTTACTTAATTTTCTCAATTTGATTAATCACCATTGTAGTTATAGGTGACCTCTTAGGGTTATCTTCTTTCAAAGACCGCAAGCTTTTGCTACAGTTGAAGGATATCCTTTTGCATATCTTCAATTGAAAGCTACTTGATATCTCATTGCCTATTTTTCTCTGGCGGCATCGTGTTTTTTTCTCCCAATTATGATTTTGGTGAATGTAGGATTATGGATCGAAGTTTGGTCGAGGGCTTAGGTTTTGGTGATAGGCATGCCATGAATTTTTGGTGAAAATTGGAAGTTAGTTTCTTAAAAGTTTGGTTTAGAGCTAGGAATTTCTGTAAGAATGATTAATGTATTAAGTTGGTTGAAAGTTAAGTTATAAATATCTTCTGCAATTACAGGCAGTCAAGTTTTATTTAATGCGAATTTGATATAGATTGTATAAGAGAATGTGATTTTATTTTTGTTTGTATTTCTTACAATCACGCTATATAGACTTGTAGGCATTGCATCTAAGTTCCTCTAAATCTAATGTAAGGTATTTAGAATCATTTAAAGGGAAAGTAATGCTCACATGAGGATGCATTAATTCTTATTCATCATCGAATTAATATGCCCCAGTAACTGCATCACATGTTTTTTTGCTGGCGTACAATTACTTCAAGCAAAAGAGTATTTCTTAGAAATAAAATAAATTTAAATATTCCTAGCATGACCACCAGTGGAGACCTTGATAACTTGAGATTTTATATTCTAATCTCCTTAGATTAACTGCACAGTGATATCTTAATGGTTGGTTTTTTAATCATTTAACATCACCCTAGTTCTTATGCATCGGAGTAAGCAGATGGCCATGTCATGTACTTCTAATGCGAAATTCCTCCTTTGCCTGTAGATTTTTTTTTGGATGATTTACATACATACCACTCAATTCCTTTCTATTTATATGTCTAACACCTAAACTTCAATCTTTACATACCACCTTACTCACGCATGAAAGATATAACTCACTTTTAAAAAGTTTAAATGGTGGTAATTATGTTGTGATACAAACGATTTGGGGGATAAAAAAGTAATAAAAGCAAAGTTTAGGTGTTAGATATGCAAATACATAGGATTTGAATGGTTTGTATGTACCCACCCCTCAACCCCTTCTCTCGCCCCTCACCCTCCCCCTCCCCCTCACCCCCCCTCACCCTCACCCTCACCCCCTCCCACAATTCCACGCCACACCCTCCCACCCTCCCACACACATTTTTTTTCCCCTTAAAAAGTGTCATGTAGGTTTTTGCTATTCGAGAAGGTTCGAACCTATAAATGCACAATCTAATGCTCTTATTTGAACTTCTTGCGTAGCTTCAACAATTGAATTTTAGTTCAGCTTTTATTACATTATTATCCAGATCTTGCAAAGCAATATTTGGGTGGATAATCTAGAAGATTAAATCTTAGATTTACAAAGTAAGTCAATTTCTACTTTCCATTTTGCAGGAGATATTCCATGAAGCTATTTCACGTTACATAGGAAAACCTGAAAAGAAAGAGCTTCTTTTGATTATGTTGAAATGGATGCAAACACATGGTTATGTGGTGGACTCAACATCTAGGAACTTGCTTCTAAAAAATTCTCATCTTTTTGGTCCTACCCAACTTATAGCAGAAGTCTTGTCTAAGCAGCAAGCTTCAAGAATGCAAAGAAGCTACTAGTGAAGCAGTTTTGATGGGTGTAACCATTTCCCTTTGTTATTACTTCACAATTTTATCTTATAGAATCGTTTAGCTGATGAAAGAAGGGTTGGCCCTACTTCAGCTGATTTTATTTTGTTTGTGCTAATGATTAGTTATGTGCGCCTGCATGAGGTTGTACTGGAACATTTAATTCTATAATTTGCTCTATACAATTGTTATTTAAATGAAAAAAAAAGACTAAATTGGAATGCTCTTGCAGCTTCAACCTTTTAATCATAGGCTTGCTACATCTATTATTTCGAATAATATTTTGATCTGCATTTAAGTTTTAACTTGCAACTTTTTATTCTACTGATCCTTTAAATAAAATTTTACCAATTTTATATTCTGTCAAAATTAGCTGGAATCTTAGGCAAGTTATTATATGTTGTGAGCTAAGAAAATTTGCAGCCGGTTTTTCTATAAGACTTGTTATTTTGGGTCAAAATTCAAGAATCAGATTGCATTTTAGATAAGTTACCATTCTACACATTATTGCTCGTTTGTTTTGAGAGCATTATAATTTGGTTTCATATTTCTCATAAACGTAAGCTTATATGGTTAATTAGTATCCTCGATCATGCTAATGAATCTTTGTTTACGACTACTTGATGGCCACTAAATATTTATTTTATACTATTAGTGATGTTAGTTTAGTATAGAGGAAATTATACTACCATTAGCTTAGAGTAGTTAGTGGGGGAATGCTAATGAACCCAATTAAGTTTCAGCAGTCCCATTCTTTTGGGTTGTCATGAAATCTTGTCTGATTAGAGGTTATTGTTGGTCTAAACCGACCTAAGAATGTTTGTCAACATTCATAGGTTGCATCATTAAGAGAATCTTATAGATTTGTATTAGTCTTAGGTGACAATTTAAAATCAACAATAGTTGATTTATGTGGCTTATCACATGCACCATATATATAAATTTTAAGAGATTGAAAGTGTGTTTGACGCAGCTTGTGTTTATTCAAATAAGTTGTTTATCTGGAATTCGACCTGCGTTACGCATTTAGTGCAAAAAACCAACTTCTTTTTCGGATAAACTGCTCAAACACAGTTTCCAAACGGTGAGGTGTTTTCAAAATGTATCCGCATTCGATAAGCTGCCCCAAAGGGAGCCTGAGTCATTGGGGAATATATTTGGCATATCCATTATTTTGATAGTGTCATTTTGCAACGAATTATCTTGCTGGATGGCCTTCATAACCAAAACTTTTTGTTGTCATTTTATGTGCTGTCTTTATTGGCATGAGATTTATGATGATATTCATATGTGTGATATGCCATTTACTTTCTTTGTGAGAGTAGGCCTTAACATTGTCATCCTCATTTATTGTTTTTTAAGAATTGATGGATAGTTCTTAGCCTAGGAAAGTAAGTTTGCTTGAATATTTATTTATATTTTTCTCTTTTTAATTTTATATCTTTATTGGGATTTTAGTTTGAAATGATTTGGTTTAAGATTTACAAGCACCTGATAATAGCATCCCATTTAGTTAAGATATTTTTATCAACGCTGCCATTATTGGTGCAATTTTTTCACAATATTTGCGTCTTTACTTTGAGAGTTCAATTTTAAAAATTTATACTTTCGATTATGGTGTACAATAGATTTTTCATCTATGATTTTCCTTTTTTCAAATAGATAATGTTGCATTGTCTTGAAGTGTTATTTGAAATGCGGTGATTGCATTTATCCGAAGACAGTCTAATTCTATGATTAAGTGCGATTTGAATTTTTTTTGCTCGGTTGTGGAAACTTGTTGAACTAATGGAGTTTTTTATTGTTCTGATTTTTTTTGCTTAACAGAGTTGATGATGACAGTTTTATTTTATTTGTTTTTAGGCTGAGTTTCTTATATAAACATATAATTTTCTTTTTCATTTTGACGAACTCGATGAAATATGTGTGCCAATGACTTCATCCTTCGTGTTTTTGTTAAGTGGATGACAATGAAATTGTTTTAGTTTACCTCAGTTATTTAATGAAGTTTGGGATAACTTTCTTAGTCATATGCATTTTCTTGGTTTAAAAACACCGCCATTGCTGGGTCCTGCGACCCGGATGCAAAAAATGGAGGTTTGCGTAAGGTGTTTGACAAACAACGTAAATTACTTTCTAAGAAAAAATCATAATATGAACTAGAAAAATGAGAAACAAGTATATCCGTGAATGGGTTGGTATAGCTTCGGTGACAAATACGACTAGAGAGAGTCATTTTAGATGGTTTGGTCACATTAAATGCTGACCATCTGATGATCCGAGTATGAGAGTAGATGTTTTAGGTTTTACCTATGTTAAGAAATGTAAAAATGAAGTGAAAAAGACCCGGGCATATTGTATTAAAAATGATCTTAATTTATTAGAATGAAATGAAAACATGACACTCAATAGGATGTGCTAAAGAAAAAGGATTTATGTAGCCGACCCAACGGTGGGATAAAAGCTTGTTGTTGTTGTGTTAAATTTTTTGGAGTGAATTTCTTAGGTCCTTCGAGTTGATCGAATTATGCAAGAAGATGCAATCAAATCAAGTAATAAAGCGAGTCAGTGTATTATTCCATAGGGATTGCACGTTCATTACTAAAATTAGATCTATGGATTATTTTCTGGATAATAACAACTGTGCAATGAGCATGAAAAATCTTACCAAATGCTTGCAAAAAGAGAACTAAGCTACTAAGCGAAGGCTATGTAATACCCAATTTCGACTAAAAAGTTCAATTGAAATTTATTTCGACATATACCCCATTCTTTTCATTACTTGAAATTCATCCAAACTATTTTTATAAAATTTTATATTTCATCCCGATCAAATTGATATATAGAAGTGTGTATGTTTTTGTTTATCTCGTTAATTTATTAAATGACTGTTTACAGATTTCACGATAGCGCTCCCTCCACCTAGCAGCACATGCAGCAACGATCAAATCTGAAGGTCTGGCTTAAATTAACTTAGCTTGCCTTGACTTGCTTCAGAGAATTTGATGGCAGAATTTTACATTTGGAATTGGTAGGGTATTAAAAGATAGAGAATGAGTTTTTGAAGTTGGTAAATTATATATGTATGTAAATACATTTGTTTACTTATATATATAAGTACACAAAACCTAAATAACTCCTTTGCTTTTTCCATTTTTAACATGAATTTGCAGCCTAGCCAAATCTAATTGTTGAGAGCAAATTTTGGCTGTGGACTATAAAAGAAAGTTTATATGAGCGAAAGCCATTTTAATCTAAAACGTTAATTGATATTAATATAAGTATTTTTTAAATTAAGAAAAATTGTGATTCTGGGTTGTTTATGTATGGAGGGGAGCTAAGGCAGTCTTAAGGAAATTTGTTGTAAGAACATGTACTTCATTTACTTCTTGATTTGACCCATCGAGATGTTTGGGATAGTGGTGACACTAATGATGATGATGAGGAGGACTAAGGTTGTATTACTTATAAGAAATTTTGATAATTATGCATTTTCATTTAGAGCTTCTTAACTATTATACATATTTAATTTTGTTGATATAATATAACTCATGGAAACAATTTTCCTGTTACTTCAGAGCAAGCCCGAGGACATTCATCGTGTTAGTCTTGATGATTGAGGTAAGATTTATAATTGCTAAAATAAAGAGTAACTTCTATTGGATTAAAATTTGGTTATTATATATAAGCAAATTTATTTATGATGTGTTTTCATTTAGAGTTTCTTTAAATATTATGCATATTTAATTCAGTTGATATGGTGCAATTCATGCAAACAATTAACTGTTTCTTCTAGCTTTACATCATATTTATAGAGGTGAAAAGTCTTTTATAAAATTTAGTTGTCACTTGTCACATTTTTTTATTTTTTTTGCATGTTAATAAAGTGTTTAGTAGGTACATTAATGTTAAGAAATAAATGCTTATAAAAATAATTATAAAGAACATAATGTGTTGTGATAAGTATATAGCTATAATGATGACCTACGCTTGAAAAGATAATGGTCTGATGATATCAACCTTAGATAAATATTTGAACTCTTAGGCCTTGATGTTAAGGTTGAAAAATAGCAATTGGTATTAGGGTTATTGATAAATGTGGTAAAGGTTGTGTTATTTATGACCAATATTTTAGATGACGGCCTAATGAAAGAAAATATACCTGAGGTTGAGTTGATAGGGCTGATTGAGGTGTGACATGCTACTATTTTTCTTGGAGAAAATTCTCATGACTAAGAAGAACTGGATTCTGCCCATGATGATTGGCTTGACTTTTTTACTCAAGCAAGGAGTTCTATTTTATGTTATTGAAGCCCTGTCAGAGTTGGTCGCTACCTTTACTTCGAAAGGCTAGGAATTCTATTTTCTCTGCACAACCTATTTACTTTTGGTGATGAATTCAATGCAAGGAAAAAGTTATGGATGCTCTTAAAATATTAAAATAGGTTGTACATGCTTTTTATAGTTATCTCTAATCTACTAACCATCTCCGGTGGGATTTTATCCATGATGAGTCAATTATCAACCTCTTGTTTTCAATCAAATCTCCTAATGAATTAATTGTTGACCGAAGAATAAATAGGGCAATCAAACAAAATAAAATACACGATGTTATATGAATTATCTCTACAATACATCACGGTTGCATCCAATCCCTAGGTGTTATATCTCATGCTTAAGGAAAGGAAAATAGAACGATACAAACACTTTGATACCGACACTAGTAGGGATTTCACAGAACACAAAAATAAACTTTTATTAATATAGAAATAGGGTTACAATATGGCACAATAAAAAGGGAAAATATTGGCGGACAAATATCCTACTATTGTCCGAAAGAGGAGATTCGAGAGAAGAGTGGTGTCCACAACAGTGTGGTGGTGACGGTGACATGGGCTAGGAAGAGGATTTGAGGGTTCTTTAGGTGAGCTAGATTATTGGTTGGAGGGTTGGACAATAAGGATAGGCTGTTGAGAATGGCGTCATGGTGTTAGGGTGCGGGTAGGGTGACTGAACAGCTAGCGTAGGCGACAAGGTGTTAGGGTGCAGTTCGGGTGAATGGAAATCAAGAGTAGGCGGTAGCAAAGGGTGGCTGATGGTTAGGATGAAGTATGGGGTGGCCAGAGGCGAAGGAGAGGAGAGGAGAAGGGTTAGGTAAAGGTAAAAGGAGAAATACAACTTCACCTTGAAGTAGGATACAATCAGAGCACCACAACCTCTTCGGATACAACTCTAGAACCTGGAGAACAAACCGCACAAAACTCTGAAATCTGCAAACAACTACTACCCTTAAGGCTTTCTAAAATGGGAACAACTTACAGGGAGGGCGGTAGTCTCACCCTCTTTATAGAGTTCTTGAAGCTCTGCTTTCCAAATCCCACAACCTATTGTCTGGACCAGTCTGTGCTTTGCGAACAAGGATGCTAGTCAATTGAACTAGCTGCCAATTTTTTTAGCTCCTTGGTTCAGAGACACCTTTTAGCGCCTCACATCAGTCTCTTGGGTTGGGGAAGCTTTGACCTCATTTTTCAAAGCTCCAAGCTCTTCAAAGTACGGTGTCAAGTCGGCGATGTTGAAAGTCTACGGGTAGTTCGATCATGTAAGCGTTGTCATTCAGCTTCTAAAGTAATTTGAAAGGTTCATTTGCTCGTGAATTAAGCTTCTTGAATGATCCTACAAGGAATCTTTCCTTCTTTAAGAAAATCTATATGAGGTTGCCTTACTGGAATGTTATGTTTTCCCAAGATTTCTTTTCCTTTGCCTGATATTTGCGGTTATGCATTGCAATCTTCTTGCCAACCTCTTCATGGAGCTTGTGAATCTCATGAACTTGCTTTGGGGCATCCTTGTTGATTTCTGAAGGTGATATGAGTAGTACCAACTCCAGTGGTGTGAGTGGATTGCGCTTGTACACAATGTCGAAGGGAGTGTGTCTCGTAATTTGGTTGATGGTTCAATTGTAGGAAAATTTAGCTTGGGCTAGAATAAGATCCCACAACTTTACATTTTTTTCTTCAAAGCAACTCAGGAGATTTTCGAGCCTCTTGTTTACTGCCTCTGTCTATCCGTCTATCTGTGGGTGAGCTGCTGAGTCGAATAGGAGATTGGTGCCTTACTTTCCCCATAGTGTCCTCCAGAAGAGGCTCAGGAATGTAACATATCTATCGGAGGCGATAGTCCTGAGAATCCCATGTAACCTTACAATCTCCCTGAAATTTAGATCAGTGATGTGAGAGAGGTCTAGTGTCAGGTGACAGAGTACAAAGTTGGCCATCTTGAAGAATCTGTCTACGACAACTATAACAAAGTTCTTGTTCCTATGGTTCCTCGGGAGTCCCACTACAAAATCCATGTTGATGTCTTTCCACGGTGCCTCTGGTATTGGATGTGGCATGTACAACCTCGCATTTACCCTCTTATCTTCGCTAGAAGGCAAGTCCTATATTACCTGAAGTGTAGCTCCACATCTCTCGTCAGTAGGGGCTAGAACAAATGCTCTCTTACCAGGGCAAGGGTCTTATCTCGGTTGAAGTGTCTTGCTGATCCTCCATTATGGCTGTCATGGATAATTGCTTCTTATAGTGAGCACATGGGAATGCTCAACTAGGGGTGTAAGTGAGCTGAACATGAGCAAGCCCACGTTTTGTTCGTGTTTAGCACGTTAAAAAATATAGTTGTTCGTGTTCAACTCCTTTATATATCGAGCTCAAAAAATTTGTTCGTGTTCAGCTCGTTTCCTTAACAAGCCAAACACAATCTATTCGCAAACGAGTCATTTAAATAACCTAGTCATGCAACCATAGGATGCTAGATGTAATTGCGAGATTTAAATTTTATTACTTATATTAGCATGCTCTTTAAATCTAATTATGTATATACTTTTTATACTTTGTAGATTTGTAGTTAATGAAATTATTTAAAAATGATACTAATTATATATATATATATATATATATATATATATATATATATAAATAAATAATTATTTCAAGCCAAAATAAGCCGAACATAAAAGAACAAAATTTTATTTGTGTTCAACATGTTTATATTTCAAGCACAAAAAATGTTTTCGTGTTCGACTTATTTTGTTAGAGAACAAATTAAACACGACCTACTTAACGAGCAGAACAAGTGTTGTTTGCAAACAATGAGCCATTTTGACAACCCTATGCACAACTTACTTTGATGGAGTAAGTATCCATTTGATCAGTAATATTGCCCTGTTGATTTCTCTTAACATTGCTCCCAAAAGTCTTTGAAATCCTACTCTACTTGTAAGATACCTTATGACTTTGAAAGCCACAGCTCAAGCCTGCATGGATATGATCAACAGTTGTCGACGACTTAGTGCATCTGCTACGCGGTTCTGGTTTCCTGCCTTATGCTACAAACTGGAATGAGGCTAGAAATTCCTCTTAGGTGGCATGTCCTTCCTTCAGTTTGCTCTAACTATTGAGAAATTTTAAGTTCTTATGATCTGTAAACAGTGTGAACTCCTTCGATGGGTAATAACTCTAGTACTCCAATTTCTTTACAATGATAAAGAATTCCTTATCGTATGTTGAGTATTACCTCCTGGACTCATTCAAATTTTCACTGAAGAAGATGATAGGTTGTCCTCCTTGGCTCAACACTGCTCTTATCCCTACACCAGAGGCATCATATTCTAACTTGAAAAGATGGTTGAAGTTTGGCAATGCTAGCACAAGTGCATGATGTGTCAAAACTGTTCTGAGTTACTGTTGTCCAAGCATACTCCTTACCTTTAAAACATTTGGTTAGAGGGGAGGTGATGGTGCTCTATTTTCTAATTAATCTATAGGAGATTGATGCTATGTCGATCACCTTTTTAGGAAAAAGATATTTGATTTAGTATAATATATATTTTAATTTTGGAAAGTAATATTTTAATTTTGAAAGTACGAGATTGAAATGATCTCATATAGACAATAGTTTCAATAAATGAGCACAAAACTACAAGTGACGTACCTATCTCGATGAATAGGCATATCACTTATCTGTGAGGCTCGATTAAATAAACTAAAAAATTTATGACATACATTTTAGTTTGCGAAACCATTTATGTTGATTAACAAGTTCCCATATTTAATATGAGAAATTAGACAAGAATTATTTTAGTTTGGGTTCTTAAAGTTTCCTATAAGGACAAGCTCCTATAGTTAATTACATCTTAAATGACCGAGGGCACCTAAGAAAACTCTCGATTTAGATCAAAAGTCTTCAAGAATTTCAAAGGGTAGGACTTTTCAAAGATTGGACTAAGGAGTCTCAAATGGGAAATGCTTAAATTTGGAAGATTGTTATGGAGTCTAATGGGAGAAAACTATGGGTTGTCACAGATTCTGAGAAAAACCTCAGTGACTTCCCAAGCTCTCCTATAGTTTGGCTTCAATTTTGAGAAGAAAATTATTGAATGTTTTATCCTACCAATTATTATTTTTAGGGCTTACCTTTGTATGACACAATCATACAAACAACTTGGAAGCTAGGAGGATTTATGTCGTAACTAACAATAACCTCGGAATCCTAAAATGTGTTAGGGCTTAAATTGCACAACATGATTGTGAAAAGTCCTAAAGATAAGATGAAGATTTATGTTGCACTAGGAAAATGATCTCAAAATCCTATTACATGTTATTATAATTCTAAGGAAAGATTTGTTGTTGTAGATCCACTTGTTGTTGAAGAATGTTTCCCTCGAAGTTAGCTCTAAGCTCCTTGTTGAAGTAGCAACCCTAATGACTAAGGTTCAAAAGGTTTAAATGATAGGTTCAATTCAAGTATTATGGGGGGGGTTAAAGTTGATTAGAGCGACACTTGTTAGGATCTCACGGTTCTCTCATTTTGTTACCACTATTTTCTTTTGAACTTACTTAGTCTAAACAAGATGTTAAGCTCATTCAATATGGGGAGAGCTCGTTAGCAGTCGTGGGTTACCTCATCTGAGGGACTCCCGTAAGTTCAAGAGGATGTATTATGCTATTTGATGTTTTGTTATTTTGTTTTGAAAATATTGTTTAATTTTGAAAAAATGGTTTTGTAATTTTTAGTTTTAGAATAGTTTTGCATGTAGAGTAAATAAATGTAGGTAAGGAAAGTGTTGTAAAGTAAGTGAATAAAATTGCATTACATAAAATAAATGTGTACCTAGGCCTCTGCTACTGCTGCATGGTTAGCATCATAAAGCATAGTATATTTGCATGAAACTTAAATAAATTGCAAGAAAGTAAACATGATCATTTGGTACGAGAAAAAGTCAGAAAATGAGTCTTAGCAAAACACATGTAAAAGTAAACCTGTAGTCACATTTGGAAGATCAGGACTGGGTGTAAGACATTGGTAAAGATGGGGGCTCAGAGCTGGACTGTGTGCTTCCCGACCTTAAGTGAGAGCTACCAACCTGACAATCTACGTAGGTCAGTCCTAACCTCGATCCAAGTAATTAACCGTAGACCTTCATGAATTTTCATTTGAATTTAATTTTCATGCATATAAAGTTTATTTTATCATGCAAAAGAGATTTTTGTTTAAAACATTTTTTGTAGAATCGTTTAGTTCATTAGTTAATCAATCTAATCGAGCTAGATCTACAAACAACATAAGTGTGTCGAGGGCAATCATCTTCTGAAGAGTTTTCAAATAGTACCGTCGGTCCTTATCCTCTCCTTTTATTAAAGATCTTTGAGATAGGAGATACTCTTCTAAAATCCCACATTGCATCTCTCGTTTTAGCACACATTAACATTATCTTCATCACCATAACCACCTAGACCTCAGACGTACACAAGCCCGATTATCCATATGTGGAAAAAACAAATATTCTCAGTTGCTCATAAGGATTTAAATATCTTAGAGAAGACTCAAATTCTTGAGCATTGGGTCAATTATTGTAGGATAAGTAGTGTAGGGTATTTTTATTGATTTAGGTAAATTATCTAGTCTCGAGGCATAACTTTGTAGATCCCAAAAGTTTTAATGGATGATTTTCTCGAACAAAGTATAATAAGTTCAATTATCCTTCAAAATATCCAAAAGATCATAAAACCCTAAACAACTTTTAAAACCCTTTGAAACATTTCGAGTTTATTTGAACTTATTATATTGTTCAATTAATCATCCAAAGTTAGATTTAGTTTTAATGAATTAATACACCCTATGCTCAATAAATTTTGATATTTCAACTATCCCAAGAGTGGGGTAGTCGGAATTTCACTTAATGTTCTACTTAAGAGTTATAAAAGTGGGTACCCTTAATGCAAACTCAAGTCATTCCACCACTAAAGTTGGACTTGTTGTGTTTAAAGGTATTCAAGAATTAATCATGTTCCTCATTTCTAAACCTCAGCCTAGCTCACTTCTAAGCCCTTAAATTCAATCTCCAGGTAGATTTGTAATAATCAAAATGTTAATTTAATTGAGATCAATTCTCATTAAAGGATAATGCTATCATCCAATCACCAATTAGAGGCATCAAATAAGTGAATTATTGTCTCCCTAGCTTAAACCACTACTTAAGGATAATTCAACTGAATTAACATTCGAGTCATAAAATTTTATACAATTACAATTTTACCCTTATCATGAAAAGGTGACAAGGTTTCTACCTCTTAACCCATTGTGTTTCAAGCATCCAAAGCAATTCATTATAATCAATATTACCCTTTTATCCTTTTATTCAACCTAAATTTTAATTAGGACATCAAAAACTCAAAATTACCTTTTTGCCCCTAGGCCTCTCCACTTCATAACTCATTAAACACAACTCAAATGACTTTGAATTTTTTATGGTACCTCACTCATGGTTTAATTGAAATATTAGAGGAGAAATAATGATTTTTTTAATTTTTATTTAATTTATATAATTATTTTAGCTCAAAAAATAGGATTTTCAATATTAACTTATTTAACTAATCAAAGTAAATTTTCTATTTATGCAAAAATTATTGGAGGTTTACCTTGCTCAAATGACCACTTGGACAAAATTTCACGATTTTTCAAATTAAATTTTAATTATTATAATTATTTATTTATTTTAATAATTAATTAAATAAAAGATATATTTTAATTTCAAAATTAGCCTTTTATATTTTTATTAAATCTCCTTGAGTCCAGAGAACTAAAAAACAAACTTTTTTTTTTATTTTTATGATTTTATTTAATTTATTATAATTATTTTAATGAAAAATTAAGAAAAATACACTTTCAGTATTTAAAAATACATAACTAAATTATAAAAATTAGGAAAAATATTTTAAAGGTCCCTAAGTGATCAGGGAACATTTAGAAACACTTTGGTGCATTTTTCATATTTTTGCAATTTTTAGTTATTTTTAATTTTTTTTAATTTAAAAAGTTGCTAAAAAATGAACTCATTATTTAAAAATAATTTTTATTTTTTATAGGTGCCCCTAATCACAAGGAACTCAAAAAACCCATTTTCATAATTTTTCTATTAATAGTGTAATTATTATAATTATTTTAATGCAAAAATTCCATTTTATTTTAAAAAATAAACTTTAGTGATCAAATCAACTCAAATGGGTTTCAAATTTTTTTAGTGAGTTAAAATAATTATGATTAATATTATGATTTGTTAGTTCTTTTATAAAATGGGTTTTCAAATTTTTTTAATGGAAACAATTTTGTTAATTTATGATTAATATTATATTTGTTAGTTCTTTTATAAAATTTAGACGCTTAAATAGCTAAAAAATTATGCACAATCATTTAAATACATTATATATTTTTCTTTAAGTCTTCTGACCACAGGGAACCTACCAAAACAAGCCTCATATTTTTTTTATTACGATTTTAATTAATATAATTAATTTAATAAAAAATGGGGCAATAGGCTTGAAAATTAAGGTTTCATAGCTATCGATGTTTTTTGACCTTTGGAAAATCAGGAAACATCCTCACACTCATGAGGAATCAACTCCTAAAGTTTCAAGTGATGGTGATTAATATTTACTTAATTAAAATTAAAATAGTTTAGAGGGTACATAATTAATTAAAAATCAGAGACATCTCAAATAATTTTAATTTTTATTTCACAGTATTCTCCTCTGTTAGATTAATATTTGCTAGATGTGCATTTAACTTAAAATAAAAAATATCAAAATTCGTGCACTGGCACCTAAGCGTCAAAACCCCGCACTTAAGCGCTATACAACCGGAGAGGTGGGCGCCTAAGCGCTGAACCAGTTGCGCTTAAGCATCAAACCAGTCGCTCTTAATCACAAGTTTACTTAAATCAGTTTACGAACGATTAAAGGTGAAAAATTAACCCGAAAAATGCCATTTTTAACCCCTGACGTCGTCTTCTTCCCTTTGAGTTCACGAGTGTTGATTTAGGGCTTCTTCTAGAGTGAAGATTTCATTGGGAATTTAAGCCAAATTTGCTAGCTTTGATCTTATTGAGGTAAGAGCTTCTCTTTTATGTAAAAAATATTTGATTTTCACAATGTATTTTGAGCACATTGGGAATTTGACTGGGAATCACTATTCATGGTGAAACTTTGATAAAAACTTACGGAAGAAAACATAAAAATGATAGTTTAAGCTTTTAGAAGTTGATTTTAGTGATTTAGTCTTGAATTTAGTATTTATTATGAATTGTATGTGATTTTTAGAAATTACCCCAAGAATTAAGAGGAGTAAAGGGAAGTCCCACTTTGATTCAAGTAAGTTTGTTAGTTCAAAAGCTCAGGATAGCTATACTGAAGCACTATAATCGAGAAAAATAATTCCTGAGATATGTTTCAAAAATCTGGGTGAAGCAGTGGAAAATTTATTAGTTCTTCGACAGTGGGAACGATTTTGCTGCTTTTCTTCAGTGGCCATAAATTCTGTTGTACGGGAGTTTTACGCTAATCTTCCTGAAGCTTAAGAAGATCAGGTCATGGTCCAAGGAAAGTCAGTTTCTTTCTCCCTTGAGGTAAATTTTTTTTTTACCAGCAGCCCCCTAGTGTATTATGTTTTTATTAAAATTATAATCCGACTGAGAAGGAGTTGGATGAGATCATATCATCATTGACTGCGAGAAGACCACTTTTGAAGATAATAAATGAAAGAAGAATCAATTTCCCTGCGTCATAAGTAGATGGCACATTGAGAGCATGACACTATATTATTTCAGCTCGTCAGCTCCCAACCAACTACCTCAGCGAGGTTACTAGAGATAGAGCTACTTTTAACTATTGCATTCAGCTGTTCAAGATGATTGACATTGGATCTTTGATTTATTAGACTATCATCAATTCTGCTACAGCTTCCACTACCACAGGTTTGGTATTTGCATCCTTAATCTTTTCCTTATGTGAGCAAGTTGTTGTTAAATTTGATAGTTGGGAGGAAATACTGTAGCCTCTAAAGCCTATCACGAGCATTAGTGTGAAATCTTATTCACAACATTCAATATTTTGCTAGAGAGGAGGATTTTCTAGAAGTTTAGGTGCCTCTACTTCCATGCTTCTATCTCACGTGCATCCACATCACAAGGTCAGGCTTCTTGTTCTAATTCGTAGGCTCATCTAACGCAAAGGATGTTAGATAACATCAATTATAATGTGGATAAGGTATTAAATCTGGAAAATTTTGTAGATCATATGGATGGTTATATGAGAGGACAAATTGATTATGAAAAAAATTTCACTCATCTTTGGAAAACCTTATCAGGGGTGACCAAAGTGTAGTTTTTTCTTCATATCCACAATATCCTTCATATGAACCTACCGCTTTTCGGAATAGTGATGATAGTGATGATGATGAAGAGGAGGAGAAGTAATTTGAGTAGTTTTGTTTTTAATTGTGCACTTTATGTGGTATAGTTGTATTAAACTGCTAATTTGTTTTATTTTGTACTTATCTAGACTACTACTATTGTTTGTTTTTTGTTCTGTTAGATACTATTGTAATGTATTTGTGTTATTGTGAGCAGTTATATTTTTTTGTGGTAGTGATTGTGTTAACTGTGTTGTTTAGTATTTTTTGTTAGTTTGAGTTGGACTTAATCCTGAATTTAAAGATAGTTTAGAATATTAATAACTTTTACTTAAGAACTTCATGTTTAAAATTTTCAATTTACTACTAAGGATTTTCTTTATGTTACAGTTGTGAATTTTGTTACTGTGATTGTTTGCTTTTATGTTATCCTCCACTACATAGAAGTTCAATGAATATCAATATATTAAGCTAAATTAAAATTTGATCAAATAATTTTTACTCCTGTTTTTAATTTTTATACTAGTATATTTAGGATGCAAAAATTCTTGTAAGTATGTTATTTGTAGTTTTCATTCTTGTATATATATAAATATGATGCCAAAGTATTTTATCTTAGTAAAAATTTAAGGTGGGGGGAGGGGAGATGAAAAACAATTTCTAAAACTTGAATTTTATTTCTTCTCAAATGTGCTATAAATAAATTTGATTTAAATTTTAAAAAAATTATTATGTATATGAAGTTATATTAGGGAAGTAAAATTTTGAATATAGAAATGAGTAAGAAAATATAGTTGAAACCTATAGTAATGAAGGAAAACTTAAAGTTTTTTTTTGTGGAATTGATAAATAATGTGTAACTATCTTTATTAGTAGAAATTGTATTTTTGAAAAATTTAGAAGGGTTAGACTTTTATTTTCAATACTTAAATTTCTTTTATTTAATAAAATTTTCAAAACTATCATTATATTTTTAAGTAAAAAATATATATCAAAACTTTGCTTTAAGAAAGAAGGAGTGGAATTCAAAATCATTAAAGGCCTATCCACATATAGTAATCCTCACCTACAACAACAACAACAACAAAGCCTTAATCCCACTACGTGGGGTCGGCTACAAGAACCCTTTTTCTCCATTGTGTCCTATTGTGTCATATTTTCATTTAGTTCTAATAAATTAAGATCATTTTTAATACAATAAGCCCAAGTCTTCCTAGGTCTACCTCTGCCTTTCTTAACACAAGTCAAATTTAAAACATCTACTCTCCTAATAGTAATCCTCACCTGAAAAAGAAAAATTAAAAAAAAGAAAAAAAAGGTTAAAATAGGAAGGAGAGGCTTGAGGATTAGTGTCTAATCAAAAATTTGTTCCACATCTGATTCTTTTAAAGTATAAGACTTGAGAAACTTTTAAGCTTAAGGATATAATATAGTAAGTAAAATTATTCTTAATAAAAATCTTTAAGTGGAGAAGATAGAATGCATAAACTCTATATTTGAAGAATTTACAAATACTTCTCAACTAGATAGGAACTCATATTTTCAGACTTCTTTACATTAAAGATTTCTAAACTCTAAGCTGGTCTGATGTACTAAAGTTTTTTTCTAAATTGGATTACTATATTTCTAGATCAAAATTTTAGAATATCCTAAAGAAACTCATTTACATAATCTACTTATTTTGGTTTTGAAAGATTGGAGTGTCACTTGAGGACAAGTAACATTTTAAGTTTGGTGGATTTTGATACACCTAAAATATATAGCATTTATGCACACATTTTTATGCCTATTTTTTAGGATATTGTGATTTAATAGAGGTATTTACTGTGTTTTTCTTTGAGGTACAATCAAATGGATGAAAAATAGTGAAAGGAGTGAAAAAGGAACAAATTTAGAGCAAAAATGAAGGTGTACAAAAGAATTATGGCGCCTAAGCGCCCACAATTTACGCTTAAGCGCCAGGAAAATCGAGAAAACCACGCCTAAGTGCTACATACCTCGCGCTTAAGCGTTAGACGCAATTACTTGATAATTCAATGAATTTGGACCAATATTTGAAGAGGTGATTGAAGAAACTTTTAGGGAAAACATGAGAAATGGTTAATGGACACAAAAATACATTCATTTGCTTTTGAAAGGAGGCAACTCTTGAAAGATTCATTAAAGGTGGACACATTTTGAAGAGACACCAATACACCTTTTGAACAATTATAAAATAAGACTTGGATTGGATTGGATTGAAGGGGACTCTCCTACAATTTTCCTCAACACCCGATAACCACGCCACCAATGCCTCTCCCATGGATTAATTAGAATATTTTATTGGAGAGAAGAAAAGAGAAGTTATAGTGTGTTAGTAGAGAGTATTGTATGAGAAAGGAAGATAAGAGATTCAAAGGAACTTCAAAAGCTTGGTAGGGAGGATTTGAGATAAGTATTTATCTTTGTGACTACATTTGGTTTTAATTTAAACTTCTTGATTTTTTGCATAATTTCTACTTTTAAACTTAAGTGTGGTTGTGTTTTCTACATGAATTTTGAGTAGTTTTCTTTATCTTTTTCCTTAAAATGACAAGTGATTAAGTATTGGATGGAAGTTGTATGAAGTATTAATCTTTAATGTTGGAATAAGTTGTGATGATTTAAAACCTTATACTTCATTTACTTCTTGATTTGGCCAATTAAGATGTTAATAGTTGTTGTGAGAACATGTAAGATCTATAATGATATTGTCTCAGTCAACTAATGGTAACAATCACATGAGATTGTATGGATGAGAATGTAATTCATATGGTTGAGTGCAAATAAATAGGGAAATAAAATTTGAAGGGTGTAGAATTAGAGGACTTTAAAGTGACAGGCTAAAGCCCCCAATGTGGTTTTTAACTTTAGGTTTTGATACGAGATGTTAGCTTCTAGGTGGAGAGAGAATAGGGAACTCTAAAGTGAGAGCTAGTACCCTCCATACCTAGCCCTTCTTCAAGACAATTCAAACTTTAAATTAGCCAATGTTCTTTATAGCATCTCTAGTAAGGGTAAAGAATAATATTGCTTCTATTTGGTACAACATAATTTGAATACTTCCACAATAGAGCTCTTATACTTGTTACTGATTCATGATAAGAAAAAAGATATTTTATTTACATTGCCTACATCTTACAAATATATAGTTATAGTTAGTTGTTTAATTTATTTTAAATTATCAAAAATTACCAAAAAGAATTAAACTTGCGTTCCTATTAAAACATTTATAGTTTGAGAAAGAATATTTTGTAAAGTAGAATTTGTTATATATTTTCTTCTGACTTTCTTAAAGAAAAAAATTCTCCCCACGGGTTCGATATTCAGGGCTTAAAAAAAATTTTCTATATTACTTGAAAATGATACATCTACTTGTGTAGTATCTCATATTTAAATATAATAATTGCATTCTTATTTGCTTCAAAGTTAAGTTTTTAGCGCCATTACAAAGTAAGAAATGCAAGTAAGAAAAAATTAAGATTATAGCAGCATACATCGTACTGTTATATAAAATTAGGATAACATGTACAACAGGTAAAGCAATTGGAGCGACTTAGAACAAAAACTGAGTGGAATGAAGCAAATGAAGCAAATGAAGCAAATGAGGCATGGACCTAAACTGGCACCTAGTTTCCACTTTATGGCCCCATGGTGCTAGCTCTTGGAACTTAGGTGTTGGACCCTATAGAGTTTACAAAGAAAGTGTCACTTAGACATCACATATTGGTGCATAGGCGTCGGTTCAAGTTGTTAGCTGATAGAGGGAGTTGCACGTAGGTGCCACTGTTGAGCACCTAGGCGCCAAAAATGTCTAAACAGTTTTCTAGAAACTTTTCACATAAAAAGGAGTGGCTTTCTTCAGTGAGTCGGTGGAGAGACAGGGGGGATACATTAGGTAAGTCTATAAAGAAGAGAGCACTGCAGAGAATTAAAGAAAGAGTAAGAGATTTTCTTTTTTCTTTTCTATATTTTACTTTGAATTTTGTGATAGGTGTAAGGAATTGTTGTAAGATTATAAGGAGAACACTTTGGAGTGGAGATTTCTTCATTTCATAGAAAAGAAGATAGGTTTCTTATATTTTCATTATCTTGTATGTGAGTAATTCAAAGTACTTGACTTTGTTTTAGTATAAGATGTTCTGCTTTGTGGTTTCCTCCCTGAATCTAGGTAGTTTACTTTTTTCCTTCCTTTTGTGATGAAATAGCAGCATGTGTAGGGAGTAAGTTTAATTCGAATCATACTAATTTTGTAATTGTAATGGTTTTTCATTTGAACTTCATTTATGTTGCAATTTGGCTAGTTGTAGTGTTAAATTTCATCATGAACTCATAAGATCCGGAAGGGCTATGGCTTCAAACTACTAGTGAAAACCACTCTAATCTATTTGGTGAAGGAAAAGTAGTCCTTAGTTTAGTGCAAATAGATAGGGAGATGACTTTAACGAGGATAACTAGGAGCTTTCTAGGGTGACAGTCATAAAAAATTCATAAGTTAACAAGTTTCTTTATGCACTTAGAAAAGGGTAAAGAAAATATATGCTCATATTTGTCACAAGTATTGCTTAGAAATTCCAATTGGTTTACACCTACACTAACTACTAGTTTCATTACAAGGGGAGGGAACCTCTAATTAGCTTGAACGTTCTGCTTGATTTGGCCTAGTGTATTTAACTATTTAGAAAACTTAGATTAATAGAAATAGTTTAGTAGAATTCCTTAGTCTACAAAAAAAATCAAACATTTTTCTTAGCTAAGACTCCATAAATTCTAGTAGAGCTTTTTTTTAAGTATGTATAATTTGAATGATATTGAGGTTTAAACAAAATTCTATATTACTTGAACGATATGTGCACTTATGTTAATCCTTAGTGAATAATATTTAACTGTGGTAAACCTTGAGTTATAAAATTTATTTAAAATTATTATAATAAATTCCAAAATAACTAGGTGTACCGTAAATAAAGTAGCGATCAAGTTTTTGGCGTTGTTGCTCGACAAGTGTGACGGTTAATTTGACTTAGGAAAATCTTTGTTGAACTAATTTGAATTAGTTTGGAGAACTTATAATGTTGTATTTTTGTGTGCTAAGTGTTTTTTGTGTGTTAAAAGAATTTTAAAGTTATTTTAATATATATATATATATATATATATATATATATATATATATATATATATATATATATATATATATATATATATATATATATATATNTTAGCTAAGACTTCGTAAATTCTAGTAGAGCTTTTTTTTAAGTATGTATAATTTGAATGATATTGAGGTTTAAACAAAATTCTATATTACTTGAATTATATGTTCACTTATGTTAATACTTAGTGAATAATATTTAACTGTGGTAAATCTTGAGTTATAAAATATATTTTAAAATTATAATAATAAATTCCTAAATAACTAGGTGTACCGTAAATAAAGTAGCGATCAAGTTTTTGGCGTTGTTGCTGAAGAAGCGTGACGGTTAATTTGACTTAGGAAAATCTTTGCTGAAGTAATTTGAATTAGTTTGGAGAACTCATAATGTTGTATTTTTGTGTGTTAAAAGTATTTTAAAGTTATTTTAATAGATATATATATATATATATATATATATATATATATATATATATATATATATATATATATATATAATGTCGGCTGCTCATCTTGGTGCTCTGCTAGGGTTCCCACGGGATGGCTGATTCTTGGTTTGGTTGTGGTGTGTTTTCTTCCTCTTCTTCTCCAACACTCTTTGGTTTTCATGTGTCAGTTTCCCTAGTGTTGTTGTGGGCTATCATTTTTTGGCATTTTATCTTTCCTGGACGATTTTATGTTCAAACTTTTACAGTTCCATTAGTTTGTCTCTTTGTCTATGGTACATGTATTTTCTTTGAGATGTTTCTTTTCTCTCTTTGATTGTTGAACCTACTCCAATTGATTTTGCAACCAA
>NEWO01000146.1:289618-351501 GCA_003013225.1 Phalaenopsis aphrodite | reverse complement strand
TATATATATATATATATATATATATATATATATATATATATATATATATTATTAGTGATTTGTGTGTTTTATTTTCACTTTATTATTAAGCTTTAGTAGTTTATGCATAGTTCAAGATCTCTAGGACTAGTGCCCTATAATTCAGAATTAGGAAAAACCATTAGAAAAATTAGAAAACATAATGGATCTCAACAACTTATAGAAAAAAAAGGTGAATACCTCACATAACAACTTAGATAATCAAATAACTAAAAATTGACCTCGTCACATATAGAGACCATTAAAGGATTACACAAAACCTATGAAAAATGAAATTCACCTTGGTATACAAACTTGTGTCGTAGCAGGTAATTCATTTGAGCTGAAACCTATTATTATCCAAATTTTGCAGAGAAACCAGTTTGGAGGACCTTCATTTGAAGATCCAAACATACATATGGCTAGTTTTCTATAGTTATGTGCTAAATTTAAGTATGACGACATGTCAATTGACATAGTTAAACCAAGGATTTTTCTTTTTCTTAATGGGATAAAGCTAAAATGTGGTTAAACTCATTAGCACCTGGATCTATCAAAACTTGGGGTGATTTAGCTCAAATATTTTTAGCTGAGTATCACATCATTCAGTGAATATGATGGTGAATCAATATACGAAGCATGAGAAAAATTTAAACAACTCCTTAGAAAGTGTCCACGTCATACTTTACCTGATTGGTTAATTAATTAGATGTTCTATAATTGGTTAGTCTGATCCCTAATATCTATCATTGACACCGCTGCTGGTGGTTCCTTGATGTCTAAGACATTTGATGATGCATATTTTTTAATTGAAGAGATGGTGAAAAATAACTTTAAATGACCCTCTAAAAGAGTAAACCCTAAGAAAGTATCTAGTGTTTATGATACATATGAGATTTCAATTCTTGCTTCTCAGGTTGCTGCAATTTCTAGTAAGCTAGATCAATTCAGAACGAACTTACCATAAGCACCTCCTAAAATTGAGGAAACTCATTAGAACAAATGATTGATTCGTAATCACCATCGTTCAAGACTTTAAATGCAATTAATGATAGACCCAACAACCTGCATTTCAACTTTTATAACCTAGGTTGGAAGAACCACCTTAACTTTAATTGGAATAATAATTCTTGTGGTGGAAACCAATAATGGGGAAACAATCAAGTGAACTCTATAGAAAACTGGAATAACCAGGGTAGTTTCAACTATTGACTTTCATATCCTCCATATTTTAACAATAATTAAAAGTTTAAGGTGAAAAAAATTTCTATGGAGGAAGTGGTGCTACATATAGGGAATTAATTCCAAAGTCAAAGTGCAGTTATAATAAATATTGAGAATCAATTAGGATAAATTGTTAACTCACTTAGCAATTGGCCCCATGGAACTCTTCATAGCACAACTGAGATAAACCTTAAATATAAGAACAGAGCAAGTTAAAGTTGTTAAACTGAGAAGTAGCTGAGATTTAGATACTGAAATTAAAAAAGAAACTGAAGTTGAGAGATATACTGAGGAAACTAGAAAGTTTAAAGAAAATATTCCTACAAACTTAAAAAACCTCTCTCCCCAACTAGCATTAATTTAGAAAATCCACCACATCCATTTCTTCAGATAATTAGACAACAAAAGCTGTATTAACAATTTTCAAAGTTTTTGCAAATATTTAAGAAGCTAATCATTAACATTCCTTTCGCTGAAGCATTGGAGCGAATGCCCAGCTATGTAAGGTTTATGAAGGACATATTGAATAAGAAAAGGAAGTTTGGAGATTATGAAACTGTTGTACTAAGGGAGGAGTGTAGTGCAATAATTTAGAAAAAGCTTCCTAAAAAAATTAAAGATCCTAGTAGCTTTAATATTCCTTATTCAATATAAGAGAGATTCTATGAAAATGTTTTATGCGATTTAGGAGCTAGAATTAACCTTTTGCCATTATCTATTTTCAGTGGTTAGACTTAGGAGAGATGTCCCGTACAATTGTAACCCTTCAATTAGCTGATCGATCGATTACTTATCCAAAAGGTGTTATAGAGGATGTTTTTGTGGAGACCTTTCCTAGCTACTGAACGAGCAATGATGGATATACAAAAAGGGGAGTTAACCATGAGAGTTAATGACCATGAAGTTACCTCTAATTTATTAAATTCTATGAAGTATCTGACTAAAGGAAAAGAAGATGAGTGTTTTAGGATGGAAATAATTGAATATTTAGGTAGCCACTATTTTCGAGAATTTTGTGAGGTAAAATCAAAACAATAAGTGATAGAATATGAGAATGATGTTGACTCCCAAGTTAAGTTAAAAAAAATGATCAATGAGGATTCAAACTTTGTTTTAATAAAGGTTTGAGATTTTAGATGCTATAGAAAATAATAAACCTCTCATTACTTCTATTAAAAAACCTTCTGAACTGAAAATGAAGGCTATCTCTATGAATTTAAAGCATGCTTATTTAGGGAAATCTTAATTATTACTTGTCATCATATCCTTAGAACTAACTAAATCAAAAGAAGAAAAATTGATAAATATACTAAGAAATTACAAGAAATCCTTTGGATGGTAGCTGGTATTAAAGGATTCAATCCTTCTATCTGTATACATAAAATTCTAATGGAAGTAATCATAAACCAGGGTAGATCCTCAATGGAGAGTGAATCCAATTATGAAAGAAGTGGTTAAGAAGAAAAAATTTAAGCGGTTGGACGCTGGTATTATTTGTCCAATTTATAAAAGTGCATGGGTTAGTCCAATCCATTATGTCCCTAAGAAAGGGGGAGTGATTGTAGCTGTTAATAAAAGGAATTAATTAATTCCTGCTAGACAAGCCACTGGGTGGCAAATTTTTATTGATTATAGAAAATTTAATTTAGCCAACAGGAAAGTACATTTTCCATTACCCTTTCTGGACTAGATGTTGGATTAATTAGCTATTCACTGATAATTTTTCTTCTTAGATGGATATTCTATATATAATCAAATTCCAATAGCTTTTGAGCATCGGGAAAAGTCTACATCCATGAGTCCTTATGAAACTTTTGCTTTTAGAAGATGTCTTTCAGTTTATGTAACACACTTACTACTTTTGAAAGGTCCATGATGTCCATTTCCTTTGACTTAATTAAGAAAGGAATAAAAGTTTTTTATGGAGGATTTCTCAGCGTTTGGAACCTCATTTGAGTCATGTTTAGACCAATTAGCTAAGGTTCTAAAATGCTTTGAAGAGACTAACCTAATTCTTAATTGGGAAAAATGTCAATTTATGATTGCAGGAGGAATTATGCTAGCAAACAAAATATCTAAAAAATGGCATGAAAGTAGATCCAACAAAAATACAAGTAATTGATAAACTACCTCCTCCTACTAATGTAAGAGGATTGAATCGACTCACAATTACACAGATATTTATGTGCCTTAATATGCCAAAAAATTGACCCAATTTATATTTAGAAGCTAATGAGAACAAATGTAATATGATAAAAATTAAAGAAATAGTTTTCTCACTACGGGTACTATGCAAGTGTAAGTATCATTTCAAGTAATATAGAGTTTTCTTTAAAAACCCCAGTATCGATCCCACTTGGAAGCCAAAAATAAGAATACAATAAAATGAAATACAAGAATTTTAACTTTAAGAAAACTTTATTTAAGATTGCAACAACTATCTAAAGATGAAAATTAAGTTTATGAATTTCTTCAACATACAAGTAAAAGTAAATGTAATGATTTAGACATTACATAAAAAGAGACTTTCTCCTTGCTAATGATTCATAATCAGTGTAGGATTTCAAAATTATTTGAGAAACTTAAATGTGGTATTGTGACAAATAGGAGTAAACAAATTCTTTACTTATTTTGAAATGTGCAAAGAATATTAACTAATCTAAAGTTGGTGTCGGTATGTATAGTAGTCCTGGGTAGGTTCTAGCCTCTCACTTCTAGATTACACATTTTCCCCTCTCTATAAGACCTACCAGTGACCCTTAGTTCCAATCTCTAGACCAAATTAATAAAAGAGTCTAGCCTGTTCCTCTAAAAACATTAGTTCTACGCCCATTAAATCTTATCTCTCTATCTATTTGCATCCCCATTTGGACGATTGAGAGTACTCTTTCTAATGTAGAATGTGATACTTACAAGTCAAAAAATCTTAGCCCATTCAGGTCTATATGTTCCTCAATGGGATTTAACAATACAAGTGGTCAAGTTGTAAAGTAAATGAATGACTCGTAAAATTATCATCACAATTTTTAGGAATAAAAGAAGTTCTAAAAATATTAAAATCACTTTCTTAATTACTTCATATTGCAAGGAGAAAGAAAGAAAACTACTCACAAAGCATGGGGATAACAAAACAAAAAATATTTATAAAACTCCAATCCAAAGTACAAAACTTAAAGACAAAGATATAAATACTTATTTGGAATGTTCCCCCAAACACTCCTTTAAATTTCTTTGACTTCTTTGCCTCTAGAAACACTTACAAGACTCACAAACTCTAGAAATAACAAAGACTCACAAAGAAAACTTATCACACACGTCACACACTCGCACACTATGAGACTCTATAGATCTAATCCTACTAGCCTCTTAGAATTAATCCATATTTCTAAAGCTTCGAAAAGACCAAGGGTTTCTTTAGACATGTCCTCAAAATTTGGCCTCATTCAATGAATCTTCTAGAAAATAACTGTGACCCCTAGGCGGCCAACTGTCACACTTAGGTACCAGCCAATTTGTGCATCTGATGCCCAGGTGTCAATTCAGCTGGTTCAATACATTTCTTCAATTTAGCCCATTTTGCTCTTTTTTGATGTATTTTTTCTCCTTTTTTACTTTTAAACTCTTTTTCTTGCACCTGCAACCAAAAACAAAAAAAATACCCTTCATTAAAGCATAACATCCGTAAAACTTAAGCATAAATTGTACATTAAAAATAAGTAATTTCAAGGTGGTTCAATCCCCCCAAACTTAAACATTACTTATCTTCAAGAAACCTTTCTTACCATATATAAAAAGTATAACTCATGGGAGTGAGTTTGACTTGAAGATTTCTATAGTTTTTGTTTTATAAATGCAATAGTGAAACTTTAAAAAAAAATTTGATAACATAGGTTAAAACTAGAAAGTAAGAATACTTAGTAGTCAAGTTTAAGAATTTTGATTTCCTATTTAAGAATAATTGTAATTTTTCATATTAAAGATCCTTAGAAAAATTACATAAAAAATAATATCATGAGGACTTTACTAGTAAGGATGCTAATACTTCATAAAAAATCTTAGAAATGTAATTAAGCCCCTTTCCTTTAGATGATTTAAGTGAAGCCAGATTCTGATTATGCATCTCCTCAAGCTTCTCCTCATATATATTTTCCTTTTTGCTTTTCTTTTCTTTTTATTCTTCTTTTATTTTTCTTTCAGGATCTATTTCGATAATTTCTTTCTTTTGTCTTTTTTTTAATGTCTTGTAACGATTACTATATCTGGATAGCCTTTAATTATTTTGAACTCCACCATCCTCTTCTTAAAGTTAAAAACTTATCGCATTTTCTTACTTGATTAAATGTGTATTAAACTTAGAAAAGATTTTTCATAAAGTTTTAATTCTTTCTTTTCAAATAAAAATCCAAGATCTTTAACATTCCCCAAAATACAATTTTCTTTATTTTAAATAGTAAAAGCAAAATTTTATGCTCTTATATTAAATATCTCAAATTCAGAATTAATCTTTTTATTAAAAACTTTTACTTAAGTTTACTATCTTATTTATAAACTTAAAAATATAGTTATATCTCAACATACCACATGTTATATTAAAATAATTTTTGAAAATGTATTTTAGTTAGAACAAATAAGTTTTAGTTTTAAAATTTTTCTCCCTTCTCCCAAACTTAAATTTTAAGTTAGTTTAAGATAGTTAAGTTTATAATAAGCATGAAGAAAGAGAAAAAGTTAAAATTTTTAAGTAGGAGAACAGTACAGGCACAATAAAAATGTGTTGAGTAGTAGACAACTTAAATTAAAAACAAATATATCATGAAAATTTGTAATGAAAGAGACTACTTTAACACATATCTAGTTCTAAGAAAAAGAGTGACAAAATTAACAGTGAAAATAAAGTACAAAGCAACAAAACATACATAAATAGTCTAACATGAGAAAGATCTAAAAATCATAACTATTACAGAATATAAAATAGAGTCTAATCCTCTTCCTTCTTCTCATTATCCTCAGAATCAAAGGGAATATCTTCATCCATATATCTGTGACTCTTAAATGGTTTAAATTGAGAATTTGTAGGAAATTCAACAGACTAATCTCTCTTCATGAATTTCACTAAAGCCTCATCATAATCAACATCATAGTCACTCTTCCTTCTAACAAAATCTGTAATATGATCAAATTAGCTCTCCATTTCTTCCGTACGACACCGCATCAAAAACTTCATTATGATGTTATAAAGGCCTCTCACTCAACACTTCCCAGAATCCAGATGGAGGCTCAGTAGCAGCGAAAGTAGAACGTCTAGACGTAGAAGGCCTAGAAGTAGAAGGAGAAGGTGCACCTTGAACTCTATCTCTAATTTGTCCATATACATCAACATTTGCCTTCCCATTTGGCTTAAGTGGCTTCAACTGCTCTTCCTAATGTTCAAAATTTACTCCAGAGTCTTTGCAAATAGTAAATATCAAAGATGGAAGCCAAGACCTGTAGTAGGTTTAGCTCTCGCAAAAGAACTAAGAGCATCATAAAAAAGAGAGCTTACATCTATAGGTTTCCTCTCTTGAATGTAGTAATTTAGTATGACACTTTCTCTAGCCACTTCACATAAATGATGTGAAGGAAGAAGGTGAGCAGAAATAAAATAATGTTATACCTTTGAAGTGGCATTGAGCTTGGAAGAAGAAAAATTTACCTTACGATCATTTTGAATCTTACAGGCTCCACGACCATTAGTTAAAGATGCCATGATCTGATCTAAATTTTACTCAGATGGAATGAACTTTGAATAGAAACAATCAATGGTAGATGGTAGACCATATATTACATTAATCCTCTTAGTAGTAAACTCTACTCCTCTTCCTCAAACAAACACCTCGTCATCATTTGCTTCAGGTAAGTTTGCATAAAATTCTCAAACCACAAAAATGATGGCTATAACAGAAAAATAGTAGAAACTTTCCCAATGATGTGCCACAATAATATTCTCTATAGCTCCACCAGGTCTATAAGAACTTCACTCAACAATAAACTTTCTTGAAGAAGCAAATTCATTGTAACGAATTTGCGCATTAAAGTTGACAAATTTGGCATTGGTGTAGGGTTCTTCCTCCTTGTTTGCTTTTTCTTAGGATCCATCTAAAATAAATTTGATGAAAATTTTCCAAAAATTTAATGCTATGATAATAGGCTTCCCGCAAGCTTTTTTAAGCTAACAAAGCTTAGATCCAGGGATTTTTCACCACTAAATCAAATAATTTTGCATATTTTTGGTCTCCACTTACTGTATAAAAAATCCATGGTGAAATCGCAAAATAATTATGTGAAAATGTAGATTTAATCTTGTAAAGAATAAATTCGGTGTTTTCAAGCCAAGAAATTTGAAGATTGAAGCTCTAATAAGCACCATAAGGCTGGTTTTCACAAAAAAGTGGAAGAAGAAGGAGCTTGGGCGTCAACAATGGCATGAGTTTGGTTTAATAGGAAAAAAAATTGAGTTTTAGCTGATTCATCTAAACTAGCACCTAGGCGCGAGTTTTGAAACCTAGGCACCAAGCCATGCGGATGGTTTGGCACGTAGGCGCTAGACCCAAAAAATTTCTTTCCTTGGTTTTTAAGTATATCACAACAAGACTAAGCCTTTTAAATCAAAATTTCTATTTATTTTAACATCACACCTCATGTTTATTATTTCCCCAACATCTTCTATCTTCCATTTTTTAATTCAAAATTAATTCCAACATTCTAGCACAAGGTGTACATGAACATAACTTTCATTAATAAACTATCAAACAATAGTACTATATCACACACAAACACCATTAAACAAACCAACACAAGCAAACTAACACACAATCAACAACAAGTAGCACGCGTAACACATCCTTTACAAAAGTAAACACAAACACGAAACATAAACACTAGAATCCTATTCCAATAATCAATCCTTCTAGATTTCATTATCGTCACCCTTCTCACATACCAAATATCTATGATCAAATCAGTAGAAGACAAGAGAATGAGGAAATTCCATAGCCTTCTTTTCATCAATACATTTGTTCTTGCTATACATGGATACCTGAGAATTTTGATAACTAGCCAAGTGGTCGGATTGAAGTTTCATCTGCCACTCTAAGTGCTCATACTGGTGATACATCTCATGCAACTTGTTGTGTAGATTTGAAAGCTCCTCTTCAATCTTCCCCAACTTGCTCGTCACCTTTTCCAAACGCAGTGCTAAGAAACCATTGAAATGGGTTTGGGCATCATTGTGCACAAACTTATTTCCAATGGAAATTCCATTCTCTCTATTCTCCATGGAAGCAAGTAAGAGCTCAAAATCTTCTTAATCTCTTTTCTCTAGTTAAAATTTCAAAGGTATGAAGATTATGGACAAAGGCTAGGTAGTTTTATAGAGAAGACATGGATAAAAATTGCTTTGGGGTGATTTTCCCATGTCCAGAAACTATGACGCCTATGTGCCAGTTTTTAGAGCCTAAGCGCCAACTTCATAGAACTCTGGCACTTAATCGCCAATTTTTGGCGCACAGGCACAAGTTTCCCAGTGAGCACCGATTCACCTAATGTCATATTGTTCAATTTCCAATCATGTTTAATACTTTAAATAGTGTTAGAAAGGGCTACTAATGCAAAGATAGTCATGATAATACAACAATAACAAACATAAATCAAATCACATAAACAAATTATGGGTTTCCTCCCACAAAGCAGTTGGTTCAACTTTGGCAGTCTGACGTATCCAAATGCTTTACTCGAATATATTCAGCATCAAAGTTTTTTTATATTAAGGTTTGTTTTCTCCAATGTAAGGCTTCAACCTATGTTCATTTACTTTAATTATATGTTCAGTTTTTGGGTCTTTAATCTCGACAACCTTATAAGAATAAACTTTTGTCACAAGAAATGACCTCATCCATTTGGACTTAAGTTTTCCAGAAAATAATTTAATTCTTGTATTGTATATTAAAACTTCTAGTCCATGCTCAAAATTCTTCTTTAAAATCTTTTGATCATGCCAAATTTTCATTTTTTCTTTATAAATTCTAGCATTTTTGTAAGATTCATTCCTAATTTCCTCAAACCCATTTAATTGTAATAATCATTTTTCCCCAACATTCTTCAATTTATAATTAAATTCTTTTATCATCCAATAAGCTTTATGCTCTAACTCAACTGGTAAATGACAGGCTTTTACAAATATCAGCCTATATGGAGACATTCTTATAGGAGTTTTATAAGCAGTCCTATAAGCCCATAACGTAGAATCAAGTCTATCAGACCAATCAGTTCTTTTAGGATTGACAGTTTTCTCCATAATTCTTTTGATTTTGTGATTTGATATTTATCCTAATCCACTAGTCTGAGGGTGATAAGTTGTGAAAATCTTCTGTTTAATTCCAAATTTTTTAAGTAATGAGTTAATTCTAAAATTCATAAAATAACTTCCTCCATCAGTAATGATCACTCTTGACATTCCAAATCTAGTAACAATACTTTTTTTTACAAATTTTGAAACGATCAAAGCATCATAATGAGGCAAGGCTATCACTTCAATCCATTTAGACACATAATCCACATTGAATATGATATATATCTTTCGTGAAGATGATAAAAATGGTCCAATAAAATCTAAACCCCATACATTAAAAATTTCAACTTCTAAAGTAAAATTTAGGAGCATTTCATCTCTTTTAGAAATATTTTTTACTCTCTGACATCAATCATATATTTTCACATAACCATTAACATCCTTAAACAACGTAGGTCAATAAAATTCAAAGTGTAAAATTTTAAATGTAGTCTTATCTATTCTAAAGTGTCCCCCAAATTTAGATTTATGACATTTTTGTGTAATTTCAAATGATTCTTTAATTGATACACATCTTTGAATGACTGATTCACAATATCTTTTATATAAATAAGGGTCATCCCAAAAGTAGAACCTTGCATCATAAATAAATTTCTTTTTTCTAGTGGCTTATTTGTCTATATGGTAGAATATTACTAAGTAGTTAATTATATCTGCATACCACGATATATGCCACTCAGCAACAACACTGAGTTGTTCATCAGGAAAATTTCAATTTATGTTCTCCTCATTATTCTTTTCATTTCCATGTTTAAGTCTTAACATATGATCAACAATTTGATTACCAACTCCTTTCCTATTCACTATCTTAAAATCAAATTCCTGCAAAAGTAGGACCCATCTAATTAATCTTTGTTTCGCATCCTTTTTGACATAAGATATTTAATAATAGAATGATCAGTATGCACAATGCATTTAGCTCCAAGTAATTGTCGACATCTCTTCTTCAGTTGTTGTGTAATTAATTTGAGCTTCATTTAGAGTTTTGTTGGCATAATATATAAATTTAAAAATCTTATCGTAATTTTGCCCTAAAACAACTCTAATTACATAATTGCTTGCATAACACATTAATTCAAATGGTTTTTCTCAGTCAGGTGAAACAATGATAGGTGCAGTAATTAACTTTTCCTTTAATAAATTGAAAGCTTTAAGACAATCATCATTACAATCAAACTTAGTATCTTTTTCTAAAATATGGCATAGAGGCTTAGAAATTCTAGAAACATCTTTAATATACCTCCTATAAGTAATAGATCAACCAGCTAATTAAAGGATTATAGTGGTGGGAGAAATCTCTCCTATGTCTAACCTTTGAAAAATGGATAAAGGCATGAGATTAATGTTAGCTCCCAAATCACATAAGGCTTTTCCATAAAGTTTCTCTCCAATTGCACAGGGTATTGTGAAGCTACCAGGGTCTTTAAGCTTTTGAGGTGGCTTCTTTTGAACTACTGCACTACATTCTTCACTCAGTGCAACAATCTCATAAGCTTCAAACTTCCTCTTTTTGTTTAATATATCTTTCATAAATTTGGCATAACTCAGCATTTGTTCCAAAGCTTCCGCAAATGAAATATTGATTGTAAGCTTCTTAAATATCTTAAAAACTTTTGAAAATTTTTTATTAAACTTTTGATGTCCGAGTCTTTGAGGAAAGGAAGTAGTAGTCTTTTTAAATCATTTTTAGTTGTAGAGACAATTTGTTTTAGGTATTTAGAAATAGTTTATTTATGTTCTTCGATCTCTCTCTTATCTTCAATCTCTTTTTGACTTCAAACTTTTATTTCATTTCCAATCCTAAGTTGAACAGCTTTAATTTGTTCTTGTTTCATTCCTTTGTCTTTTGGATTTGCTTCAACATTACTAGGAAATGTTCCCCAGGGTCTATTGCTAAGTGCATTAGCAATTTGTCCCAATTGATTCTCAATATTTCTTATTGCAACGTTTCAACTTTGCATCCGATTACCCATTTGCAAAACTACTTCTTCTATAGATAACTTCTTTTCCTTAAATTGTTGGTTATTAAAGCCAGGGGAATAAAAAGGTCGATAGTTAAAATTACCCAGATTGTTCCAGTTTCCTGTTGGGTTTGCTTGATTGTTCCCTCAAGATTAATTTCCACCACCAGTATTATTACAGTTAAAATTAGGGTAGTTTTTCCAAATTGGGTTATAAATTTTTGAATATGGGTTATTGGGTTTAATATCAACTCCATGTAATGTTTCTAATGATTAAGAATCATTGGTTTGTCCTAATAAATTTTCTTCACTTACTTAAGGTATTTGAGAAAAATTCATAACATAAATATCTAACTTCTTAGATAATGCATAAACTTGATCTACTAAGATGGTAAAAGTATCATTATCATGAATACTAGCTACTCTTTTAGGATTTACCCTTTATGAGGGCCATTGAAAACTGTTAGTGGTCATTTCTTTATTTAAGGTTGAGCTTCATCAAATGATTTTGACATTAAAGATCCTCCAGCTGCATCAATTATAGTTCTACGGGATCTTATTAACCCATTGCAAAATGTTTAAATAATTAACCAAACAGCTAAAACATGATGTCGACGCTTTCTAAAGTGTTCCTTAAATCATTCCCAAGCATCATAAATTGACTCTCCTTCAAATTGAGTAAAAAAGTAATATCATTTCTATGCTTAGCAGTTTTTTATAGAGAAAAAATATTTAATCAGGAATTTTTGTTTCATTTCTCCTCAAGTTTTAATAGATCCAGATGCTAATGAATTTAACCACATCTTAGTCTTATCCCTTAAAAAAATGGAAAAGTATAAGTCTAATTGCATCATTCATACACCATCATAGTTGAATGTAGCATAAAGTTTTAGAAAACTTGCAAGATGTAAATTATGATCCTGAATTAGTGTTCCCCAAACTGATTATTTTGCATCATTTGTATTATTGCACGTTTAAGTTCAAATGAGTTAGCCGCTATAGCAAGGATTTGAATACTTAAGTGAATGTAATTTGTCATAGGTTTAGCATTGTCCCTTAAAGGTCTTTCTAAATTTTAATTTTAGTTTTTATTAGTAAAAGTTTCAATGTTATTTTATAATGTGCTTGCCATTTCTTGAAAATTTTGAAGTTATTTTCGCTTTCGAATTCTTCTTATGGTTCATTCTAATTCAAAATTGTAGGGCACTAAACCTTCGATCCTGAACATCGCATACAAAAAGTAAAATTCAAAATATAAAGTACTAAAACAATCCAAATAAATAAAATTATATTTTTCTTTTTTTCAATTTTTGCAATTTTTATATAATTTTTTTATTTTTTTATTTTTTTGTAATTTTTGAAAATTTCAAGTAAGTAAAAGCTAAAATTTTTAGTATTAAAAAATAAGGTTTGAAGGAAAATTTCAAAAAAGATTTTTCCTTTAAAGTTTCATTTTTTTTGTCGGGTCCCCGACAACGGCGTTAAAAATTTAATATGACCCGCAATTACACAGATATTTATGTTCCTTAATATGAGAAAAACTTGACCAAAATTATATTTAGCGGCTAGTGAGAAAAAATATAATATGATAAAAATTAAAGAAATAGTTGTCTCATTAGGGATACTACGCAAGTATACGTATCGTTTCAAGTAATATAGAGTTTTCTTTAAATACCCCAGTATCAATCCGACAAGAAAGTCGAAAATAAGAATACGATAAAAATGAAATACATGAATTTTGACTTTAAAAAATTTTTGCTTATGTTTGCAGTAACTATCTAAAGATGAAAATTAAGTTTACAAAATTTTGCGACATGCAAGTAAAAGTAAATGTAATGATTTAGTCAATATATAAAAAGAAACTTTCTCCTTGCCAATAATTCATAATCAGTGTAGGATTTCAAAATTGTTTAGAAACTCAAATGTGGTATTCTAGCAAATAGGAGCATACATATTCTTTACTTCTTTTGAAATGTGCAAAGAACATTAACTAATCTAAAGTTGGTGTTGGCATGTATAGTAGTGCTGAGTAGGTTCCCGCCTCTTACTCCTAGATTACCCACTGTGCCCTTTTTATAGGACCTACCAATGACCCTTACTTCCAATATTTAGACAAAATTGATAAAATAATCTAGCCCGACACTCTAGAGACAACAATTCTGCGACTATCAAATCTTATCTCCCAATCTATTTACATCCCCCTTCGAAAAGTCATGATTGCTCTTCCCAAGGTAGAATGTGATAACTAACAAGTCAAAAAATCTGAGCCCTCTCAAATCTATAAGTTCCTTAATATATTTTAATAATATAAGTGGCCAATTTGTAAAGTAAATGAAGGACCGGTAATAATATCATCACAATTTATAAGAATAAAAGAAATTCTAAACAAAATCAAAATTATTTACTTAATTACTTCATATTGTTAGGAGAAATAAAGAAAACTACTCACGAAACAAAGGGATAACAAAACAAGACATAGTTCTAAAACTTTAATTGAAAGTACAAAACTTAAAGACAAAGGTACAAATACTTATCTGGAATGTTCCCCCAAGCACTCCTTTGAAGTTCTCTAACTTCTTTAGCTCCAGCAGCACTTACAAGACTAACAAACTCCAGAAATAACAAATTCTCACAGAGAAAACTTATCACACACTTAACACACTCACACACTATGAGACTCTATGGATCCGACCCCCCTAGCCTTTTGGAATTAAGCCTTATTTATAGAGCTTTGAAAATGACCAAGGGTTGCTTCAGACATCTCTTCAAAATTTGGCCTCATCCTCTTCTAGAAAATAAATGTAACACCTAAGCACCCAACCGTGCCTAGGTGCCAACCAATTTCTACATCAGACACCTAGGCACCAGTTTGGCTGGTTTGGTACTTTTCTTCAATTCAGCCCATTTTGCTCCTTTTTGATGTATTTTTGCTCATTTTTACTCTTAAACTATTTTTCTTGCACCTGTAACAAAAAAAAATAAAACTACCCTTCATTAAGGCGAGTGATTATGCTATCAAGATAGTATTATAGCAAAGATAAGATAAGATTTTCAGAGTTATATACTATGTCAGTAAAACCCTAAATGAAGTTCAAATTAATTATATTACAACTAAGAAAGAGTTATTGACGATAGTATATGCATTATATCCTATTGGAACTAAATGTATTATGTATATTGATCATTCTGCTATTAGATACCTGATTTTGAAGAAGGATGTTAAACTAAGATTAATTAGATGAGTCCTTATGATGCAGGAATTTGAGTTTGAAGTAGTTGATAGGAAGGGATCTGATAATCAAATAGCTAATCATTTATTGAGGCTGGAATAGGAAAATTCATATAATGATGAGAATGAATTCAACGAATATTTTATTAATGAACAATTATACGCTATTACTGATTGACATGTTTCGTGGTATGCTGATATAGTGAATAAGATAGTTAGCAACATAGTACGATAAAAATTAACATACCATCAAAAGAAGAGGTTTATTCACAATGCAAAATTTTACTTTTTGGATGACCCATATTTATATAAAAAATGTAAGGATCAAGTTATCCAAAGATGTGTACCTTTGGAAGAAATTCAAGAAATAATTCAGAAATATCATGATTTTGAGTTTGGGGATATTTTGGAGATGATAGAACTGCATAAAAGGATTTTATTAGTCTACGCTATTTAGTGATGTTAGCATATATGTAAAAACTTGTGATAAATATCAAAGAGTATGCAACATTCCTAAGAGAGATGAAATGCCCCTGAACTTTACTTTAGAAATTGAAATTTTTTATGTATGGGTTTTAGATTTTATAGGACTATTTATACCATCTTTCGGAAACTTATATATTATAGTAGTTGCAGATTGTATTTCTAAATGGATTGAAGCGACATATTTACCTCATGTGATGCTCAAAGTGTTGCAAATTTCCTTAAGAAAATTATTTTTAGAAGATTTGGGATGCTAAGAGTAATTATTATAGATAGGGGAAGCCATTTTAAAAATAAGAAAACTAAGACATTAGTATCTAAATCTGATATTAAGCATAGGATTTCCACATCTTATCATCCTCGGACTAGTGGTTTAGCAGAAGTATCCAATAGAGAAATTAAGAGAATTTTAAAAAAAAACTACAAATATAAATAGGAAAGACAAGTCTGCTATGTTGGATTACGCATTATAGGTCTAAAGGACTGTGTACAAAACTTCTATAGGAATGTCACTATATCAACTCATATTTGGAAAGGCTTGTAACTTGTTAGTAGAATTAGAGCATAAAGCATATTGGGCGGTGAAATAATTTAATTTTAAATTGAAAGTTGCTAGTGAGAAAAGATTATTACAGTTGAATGAGCTTGAGAAGATTAGAAATGAATCTTATGAAAATGTAAAAATTTATAAGGAAAATATATCAAAAGATTTTAAGAAAAGATTTTAAACCTGGATAAGAGGTTTTATTATATAATACATGATTGAAATTATTTCCTAAAATACTTAAGTCCACATGGTAGAGGTCATTTACTATAATTAAATTCTATTCAATTGGTGAAATTGATATCAATGACCCTAAAATTGGAAGAATATTTAATGTGAATGGACAAAACTTAAACTTTACATAGGTGGAGATAGGCCTATGATTGATGAAGTTCTAATGTTGGGCCAGCTGGAGTAAAATATTGGTTTCGTCAAGCTGAGGACGTTAAAGCATGCGCTTCTTGGGAGGCAACCCAAAGTTTATATTTGTGTGTCTGTTTGTGGTTGTAGTTTATTGTGTTATTATTTATTTGGATTGGAGTGTTTTTGTTTAGGTTTGAGATATTTTTTTTAATTTAATGAGCCACGTGAGATTACGAATCTACGGGTTTTTTTGGTAAGCCTAGATTGTAGATTGGTTTTTGAGGTAGTATAATCAACGTACTCCTCTACGCTTGAGCTTTTATATGAGTTTCATTCTATCTAGAGTCATGTTGGATTTAGTATTTGTATGGGTCATATCTCAATTATATTAGTTCTACTATATGACCTTATTTTCATTACGTAGGTTCCATTAACTTGCTTGATGAGTAACTTGTGGATGATCTTGACTATCCTTATTACTATTAGAGATGCATTCTTTTATAGAGGTGATGCCTGAGATTGGCAACACATAAGACAATGTATAAAAGATAGCCTAGTCCATGAATTTACCCTTACAAAGTTTTTTTAAGCACCTGTTTAATCAATTAAGTGATTCCGTTAGAAGTTGGGAGTAAAGAGGGGAGGTAAGACGAGAAGTTGGGGTGAGCAAATTTCCATTATCTTTTGTGTTTATGAGTGTGTTGGAGAAAAAAAACTGCTAGGGAGGGATAAAATACCAAAATTAAATGATCAAAATGAAGTTTGGGTTGTGTAGAAGAGGTCTCATATTTACATTAGGCAAACTGGTGCTCAAAGTAGTACCAGTGCCTAGGCGCTGGAAAGAGGTGCCATGACGTCGAATTCCTTATGCTTAAGTGTCAAACCATAATGCCTAAGTGCTGTCAAGCTTGTTCATCAAAACCTTGAAAATGAACCGACCAGGCTTATTTTCTTTGTGATTTCCTTCATCTTCTTCCTTGAGGGTTTGTTGAAGCTCCGAAAAGGAGAATCTAGGGCTTCTTACTTGAGGCATTTTGCTTGGATTTTAGAGCTTGAAAGCTTCAAATCCATCTTCTCCAAGTAAGATTCCTCCTTTTACCTTGTTATTTCTCGTTTAACCATTGATTTTTTGTACATTGTGAAGATTTTCAATTTTTTGAAAATATGTGAGAAAAAGCAAAGAATACATGAAGAGAGTTTTTATAGCTATTAAATCACATTTTAAAGCTTATGCAACCTTCATGTAGGCTGATTTACTCTTTATTTTGATTTTCTATAGATTTTCATGGCACATAAGACTAAAGGCGGTAAGGGCAAGGGAACTTTCGATCAAAGGAAATTTACTAATTCCATGACACAGGTTTGCTATAATAAATTTCTTGTATTGAAGAAGTTGATTGCAGAGCAGGGTTCCCTTAGCCCGGTGGAGCCATTGAAAATCTTGTTGTCATATATCAATGGAATACATTCTACTACACTACTACAAGTCACAGTTATTTTTAATGTTAGAGAATACTACGCCAATCTCCTTGAGGCTACTGATGATGTAGTATTTGCTAGAGAAAAGAGAGTGGAATTCAGTCCAACGCGAATCAACTTATTTTACCGTTTGAGTGACATCCCTAATTGCTTCTATTCTAGATTTGAGTCTACTAATGAGCAACTTGATGAGATTATGATGTTTTTGACTGATGGAAGAGGAGCATGAAAAATCAAAAGTGAGCAAAACGTAAACTTCTCCTCTTCTAAGCTTAATGCCATGTAAAATACGTGGCATTATTTAATTTTTGCTAGACTCCTCCCTTATACAGGTCTGAGTGAGGTTATAAGGAGAGAGCTACTTTAAATTAGTGTATTAAAATAATGAAGCCTATTGATATTGGCTCCCTTATTTATAAAGCTATCATGAGTACTACCACAGAGAGTTGTACTTTGGGGTTAGAATACCCTTCTCTCATCTTCACTCTTTGTCTGCAATCTAATGTGAGATTTGAGAATTGGAAGGTGTTGATGCATCCATTAAAGTCAAAGAGCAAAGTGAATGTACATTTATATGATAAACATGCCATTTTTGGTTGTGGAGCTAACACTTCAGATGCTCCTTCTACCTCTAGACAATCCACTTCACATGGTTCTGCTCAATGTCCTATTATTTTGGGCTCCATTTGTGATCATTTGAAGAATTAAGAAGATTCTATAGATGTTTTTTGAACCCAAGTTTATGATAATGTTGATTATTTGGAACACCTGGATTTGCATAATAAAAGGCGTAGCGATTATTAAGCTAGTTTTCATGCTTCTATTATGAACTTTCTTAGAGGAGGTAAGACTGTGGAGTTTCCTTCCTATCCACCTTATCATATCTTTGAACATCAAAAGTCAATGGATGAGGATGAAGATGCAGATGAAGATGATGAGGATGAGGATGAGTAGTAGCTTATATTCATTTATGTTGGATGTATTCAAATTTAGTGTTTTTACTTTCCTTACCACTGCTTGGTAGTAGTACTATTTATTTTCATTTTTTTGGATGTATTGGAGTTTTTTGTTTATGCTTTCCTTACAACTGCTTAGTAGTGGTACTATTTATTTTCATTTTTTTAGATGTACTGAACTCTATGTTTTACTGCTTCTGCTTGGATGAATTGATTAACTTTTAGTTTTTTGTTTAGCAATTTCATATTAAAACTACTAAGCTGAGACATATTTATTTAAGCATGTTTATCTTTTCTACTTGTACATGTACACATGTGATAAAAAGTAAGTTTGTTTTCTTTTTTCTTGTTAAAATTCTTTCACTTAATGTTGTACATGTTTTAAAAACAGGTTTGGGGGAAAATTTTTTTTAAAGTTAAACTTTATTTGTCCTCAATAAATTTTGTTTTTTAAATAAATATTTTTTTGAAAAGATTTTAGGATAGTGATGTCACTTTTAGGATTCCATAATTTTGATTTTATGAATGTTATAAAAAATTTAGTTGAGATTTTAGAAAAATTGTACTGTTTTATGTTTAAGCTATTTAGTAGGAAACAATAGAAAAATAATTTTTCTATTGCTAAAAATGAGTTATATTTTTGAAAAACAAAGTTTCCTAGATTTACATTTCATAAGAATTTAGCCTCCATTAAATTCTATTTTAAATTAATACTAACTTATTTCAAGTGAGATAAAGTGATAATCCTTTAAGAGAAGAATAGTGAAATTCAAAACCTTTGAAGGTTGATCCAGATACAATAATCCTCACATATAAAAAGAAGAACAAAGGATTGAAAATGATTCTGAAATAAAAATAAAATAAAAATCAAAGAAAAAGAAAATAGGAAAAAAATGAAAAGTGAGGAGAAACTTGAGAGGATGTCTAATTAAAAATTGGTTTCACTTGAATTTTCTTAATGGAGAAAACTCAACGACAATCTTAACCTTGATTTTCTTTGGTATTAATTAAATCTTTACTGATAGAGGGGTTTAAATTCAATCTTTAATACTTTATAAAAATCTCAATGTTTGACAATTTGATTCTAAATAAATAGAAATTCAGGTTTCCTAGGCTGAATACAAAATAATTTGATTCATTAGTTCTAGCCCTATTCCCTAAAATTTTTCTTAGATTGCACTATAATAATTTTAAAGCAAAATTATAGAAAGCTTTGAAGAAAATCATTATCTCAAATCAAAAAGTAAATATTTAAATTATAGTATTAGTGTCGGCACTAAAAAGTTGGGAGTTGTGAAGTTGTCAACTGCTAGGATGGATATCCCAACACCCATTTTAATTTAATTTATTATATATAATTTGGAAAAAATAGTATTTTGGATTTTAGAAGATAAAAGACCGGACCGATCTCATATCCTCAATAGTTTAAATAAACGAGCCTAATACCGCAAGTAATGCATCCATCCCGAATGCTAGACACACCACTCACTAGTAAGACTCGATTAAATAAACCAAAGATATATGACATCTGTTTGGTCTGCAAAAAAAATTTATTTTATATGCCGACAAGTTCCCCTATTTAATACAAAAAATTAAATAAACTTTATTTTAAGTTGGGTTCAGAAATGCTTCCTATATAGACAAACCCCTATAGTTAATTACATTCTAAACAACCGAAGTCATCTAAGAAAACTCTCGATAAAAATTAGGAGATATTATCTTCAAGGAGTTGAAAGAGATAGGACTTTTCAATGAGATTGGACGAAGAGGTGTGAAGAGGGAATGGCTCAAATTTAGAACATTTTATTTTTGAATCCAAAGGAGGAAGAACTAGGGGATGTCATAGATCCTGAGGAGAACCTCATTGACTTCCCAAACAATCCTACTGTTTTGCTTCCATTTCAAAGAGAAATTATTCAAGTGTTTTATCCAACCAATTTTATTAGTTAGGGCTTACATTCATGTAAAATGATCACATGAATAGCCTGGAACATGTGAGAATTTAGGTCATAACGAATGACAACCTCAAAATCCTAAGGCGAGTTAGAGTTTATGTTGTATAGCAGGGCTATAAATAGGCCTAAAGATGTGTTGAGCATTTATGTCGCATAAGCAAACAACCTCAAAGTCCTATGAATTTTTCGTTTATATTTAAAGAGATGATATGTTGTTGTAGATCGTTGTCGTAGAATGCTACCCACAGAAAAGCTCCAAGCTCCTTGATGAAGTAGAAGGTTTTGGTTTTAGAAATGTTAATTGAGGAGATGAGAAAAATATCATGTTTTAGAAGTCACTTTTTCTAGTGTTTCAGGTCATGATGTCAAATCAACTATTTCCTAAGATTATGGATATTTAAATATTATGGGGCATATTAAAGTTAATTAGAGTGATGCCGATTAGGATACTGAGGTTCCCTCGTTTTGACAACACTATTTTCTTTCAGATTCACTTAGTCCAAATGAATTTAATAAACTCAACTTAATGAGTTCCATACTTTCATTTAGACTATAAGAAATCTCGTTAGCAACTATAGGTTACCTCCTCTAAGGAATTCCTGATCATCCAATAGAGACTTTTTAATTTAGTTGCAATTTTGGGTTTTTATGATGTTTGTGATTAAATTTTGAGTTGTCTTATATTCTGAATGTTGTGGCGGTGAATTTTGTCTTATTTGATTTTTAAATTTTTGTTTTTGTTTCAGTTCTGTGGCTATCCTAAAAGTTCTAGTTTTGACATGCAGGTTGACATCTTTGTTTAACATGCAAGTTCATGAGCAAGAAAAGTACAGTAAAGAAAGTGTAGGAAAAGAAGATGTTGTAAACTATAAATGCTTACCTGTCGAGTCTTCTCATTCCTCCACCTTAAAGTTCAGTACTTGCAAGGCATATGTATATAATTTTTTTGCATGAATTAAAGCATGCTTGTAGAAAAGTAGGAAGTACAAGTTCAAGGTGTGTTTACTAGATCCTATGTCATATCCTAATGGGTCCTATTCATTTAAATTTATAGATGATTTCTTAAGCAAGGCATAATGAGTTTAATCATAATTCAAGGTATTCAAAAGAGTATGAGAAGGATCTAGGGGCCAGGCATCTCACAATCCCTTGAAAAGTCTTAAATTTATTTAAACTCATTATGTTGCTTAATAAATCATAACTATCATACCCTTATGCTCAATGAACTATGTTCTACCAAACCCTAAGGAGGGGGTAATTATCACTTGATGTTTTATTTATAAATTATATAGGTAAAGACCTTTAGGGGTAATTTGGTTTCATTAAGGAGCTTAGTACTTTAATTTTAAAGATGGGCTCGTAGTGTTTTCAAAAGTTTTAAATTAGTTGTAGATAATTTTCTATATCTCATTAAATAAAATTTTGATTAAGTCTAGTTCACTACTAAGCCCTTAAAACTTAATGGATATATTTGTAAATTTAGAAAAATATTTAAATGTTTATACCTTTAATCTTTATCATGAATTATAAGTCATTTCAAAACCATTAATTGGGGCTTAAAATCAGTGAGTTATGATCTTCCAAAGGTCAAACCCCTCACCTTAATACCTTTTTAAATATTCTTCTAAATTTCATTAATTTTAAGAAATTACGAATTTATTCTTTATAAAACTAAAATGAGATTAGTTTCTACCATTTATCCTTGTCATATTTCAATCATTAAAATATATCAATTAAGATCATTTGTTGCCCATTTAGCCCTTTGGTTAATCCTAAATATTAATTAAGCCTTAAATTCCAAAATTACCCTTTTGCCTCTAAGGCCTTAATACCCTATAATTCATTAAATTAAACTCAAATAACTTGAAAGTCTTAAGTTACCCCATCCATGGGTAAATTAAAATATCATAGGAGAAAATGTGATTTTTCTGAATTTATTTAATTTTATAATTATTTTTAATGCAAAAATAAGGGGGTTTTCAATCAAAATTTAATAACTCAATCAAAACAAAACTCAGTCCTTAAGAAAATTATTAGAGGTTTACCTAGGTCAGAGGACCACTTGGACAACTTTTCATGATTTTTAGAGGCTTAATTTAATTATGAGACTTATTTGTTTGTTTTGAGCATTAATTAAATAGAAAATATTGTTTAAGTAGAAAATTAAGATTTATATTTTTATTAAATCTCTATGAGTCCAAGGAATACAAAGAAATAATATTCGAATTTTTGTGATTTGTATTTAATTAATGGAATTATTTTAGTGAGAAATTAGAGAAAATTCATTTTAAGTATTTAGAAATTAATATCTTGACTTAGAAAATCAGGAAAATTATTTTAATTGATTCTAGGTGATCAGCAAGTCAAATGTGACATTTTAGTGTGGTTTTACAATTTTGCAATTTTTATGATTTTTAATTAATATTTGATTATTTAAATCCCCAAAAATAGCTCAAAAACAAAGTATTCATTTTAATTCCAATTTTATTTTTCTTAGATTCCTCTGGTCATAAGGAGCTCCAAAAACTAATTTGGCATTTTTTTAGCTTTATTTTAATAATTATAATTATTTTTATACAAAAAATGTGATTTCACTTGATTAATTTATTTGAGTGGTCAAATTAACTCCAATTGACTTAATTTTTTTATGAGAAGCTCTGCTAACATTAAATTATAGTGGAAAATGATTTTCATGTCATTTATATTTATAATTACTCTAAATTAATTATATGTTATTTTCTAGAGTTGGTGACAATTAGGATTATTTTTAATGAGATAGACTGAGTATATATTTTTCCTAGGATCCTCTAACCAAAGTGAGCCTACCAAAACAAATTTTGTATTTTTCTGATGGATATTTTAATTTCTATAATTATTTTACCAAAATAGGCATGATACACTTGAAAAATAACGATCTCTACTTAGAGTTCTCCCATGACCTTAGAAAAATCAGGGAAGATGCCTCATGACAGAGGGAATCAAAGTCCCAAAAATCATATCATGGTGAAATGTCTATGCAAATGGAGAATCAAAAGAAGAAAAACACCATTTAATTAATTAAAAAATATACATACATCTGTTCTCCTCTATTCACTAAGAAAGATGATATTTTTATTTTATTTTTTTGATTTTTCTACACCAAGATATGAATTTTCAGTTCTGGTCATTAAATAATTCAAATAAAAGCCTAGTTTTCTACTTATCCAACTCTCCTCGTATGCGTAGAAAGACCACGTGTCGCCACGGGATTGGACACCGCCATCCGAGTCAGCCGAAGCTTTATGAACCCTACTCCTGTTCGACGCAATCCTGGTTGTCCATATGATACACGCTTGATCAATCGGCGCTCCATCCTCGTCCCCAATGAATCAAACCCACAAGCCGTCCAACTTTTAGACCTAATATCTTGCTCGATACTCAGCCAAATCAAGTGTGGCTTGTTCTTATAGACTTGTCTTGACTAGGAGAACATATATATATGTTTGATGAAGCCTTAAATCAAGACTATAAGCTTGGAGAATTAAATGAAGCTTGATTTATGGGTTATAATTTAAAACCTTTGCCCAAGAGGTGTTGCCTCGATTGGGTGCTTCCAAAAGCTTGCCTTGAGTCCAAAGAGCTCCTAGATGAAGCCTAAAGCAATGGTGAAATGCCTAGACCCAATTTCAACCAAGGAAGATTTAGAGGTTCGATCAAAGTCCTCCTTAGGATGCTCTGGTGATGGGGCTTTTGTGGGGGATCTTCTTCTCTCACTGTGGGGATGGTGTGGGTGCAATTAATTTAACTTTGGTGGAGTTTTTGGGGTGTCCTGTTTTAAGCTTGAATTTAAGCTCCAAAATTGTGCTCGAGCAGTGGGCTTGAATGGTAAAGGATGGTTGGGATAAACTCAAGAGGTCTTGAAGAAGCTATGGAAGCAATTTGGCAGAGTTTCCCTAAGGAATTTCAAGCTCTCTTAGTTTGACCATGGAGGGTAGGTTTAAATAGAGGGGGAAGGAGAGCGCATCAGAGGAAATTGGTGGGTGCTTTAGGTTGCTTATGTGGATTCCAACAATGTGAAAAAATTCAATTGGGATGAGACAAATTGGATGGGTTTAATTTTGAGTTTTAACCAAGGGGGAGCATTTGGACATGGCTTTTCCGACAGCCTAGGGGGGCGGCCGGCTAAGCTCAGGTCACCATCTGACTAAGAGAGGTCAGGGCTTGGGTTTGGTGAGTCAATTGGGGTTGGCCATGTGTAAAGTTAAAGGATTGAAATAGTATGGTTAAAGGGTCATTTCTGGACACTTTGGGTCAAATCATGGGTTTGGCCTAGGTTCACCCACCAAGGAAGGTTTGGGATTTGAGGAGAATCAGATGGTTCAGCTTAATCATCATGGTGAGGTCTCCATCCAAGTGATTTTCCATAAGCATGAGATTTAAAATGGGTTGAAAAGGATCTTAAGGATGTTTGAAAGTGTTTGGCCTTTTTCTATTAATAGCCTAGTGATGTGGCAAGGCTCTCATGGCTCACCTATGGTTTGGGAGTGGCTTCATGGCTTGCATGTGGCCTGACTAATTTTCATGAGAAGGGATTTTGTATTTATTTGATATTTTGGTGGAATTTTTCATGGGGCTTTATTTGGAATGATTTGATCATGAATTTGAAACTTAGGGAGTGATTTTAATTGAGCAGGTGATGGGGAGAAAAGCATCATATGAGCTTTTGATTGAAATTAGGCTTTTTGACTTAAATATGGTGGGCTTGGGCTTTAAGAATTGAGATTGAAATTGGGCTAAATTTTGGGTCAATTGAATGTTGAATTCGATTTAGGAATATGTCATGAAGGATTTGGAAGAATTTTAAATGGTTTTGAAATTAAGTGAAAGGCCAATTTGGTGGATTTAGTCATATGATCAAAATTGGGGCTTTTTTTATTTGGGTGAAATTGGGATTGCAATTGGGTCAAATTGAGCTTAAATTTTATTTATATTGGGATAATGGATACTTATATTTGGTTTGGATTTGAAATTGAGCAAGATTGGGGTTAATTGGGTAAAGATTGAAGCTAATTTGGGGAAATTGGGCCCTTAAGGGCAAATTTGGGGCTTTTGGTCAAATTGGGTAAAATTGGTCAAATTGGGTCAATGTGATGGTTAAAATTTAAAATTGGGAATATTTTGGAACTTTTGGGAATTTTTGAAATTTTTGGGTCGTGAGGGGCATTTTGGTAATTTTTTGCAATTTTGGGGATATTTTGGGAATTTGGTGATTTTGCTGAATTTTGGCCAATTTAGATAGTGGTGACTGGTTTGAGATGATTTTTGGGCAAATTTGGGTATTTTGGATAATTTTGGGATTTTTTGCAAAAATTAGGGTTATTGGGGTATTTTGGTAATTTGGTAATTTTGGGCTATAATGGGCAAGTAAGCCATGAAGCCATGCCAAACCAGCAGGATTCATTGTTGATTCTCAATATGCTGGTTCTAACCATCTTATCCAAAGATTAGGGGTATAGGTTCATTCATATGAGCTTTCCAAAAGGAATCATGCGACCAAATCAAGTGGTCTTAGGGTTTGGGTTATGTAAGAGAGTTTATTGTGTGCAAGCCATTTCAACCATCACTAGACCACCTAGGGTCAGTCTTAAGGTCTGATCATCCTATGGGAGACTCCTCTTGAGTTCCCCCATACTGAACCCACCTACTAAGTGCTAGAGGTTAAGACCAATATGTCGAACTTCAAGTTGAGCAAAGAAGGATTTGGAATTTTTAATGGTGAGGGTTCCATTTCTAGTCCTCTAGGAATAGTCAATAGGAAATTCTTACAGCTAAACCCTAGGATACTAAAGAGGAAAACGCTAGACTTCAACTAAAAATGAGGTCAACAATTAATGTGGACAAGTAATGTTTAAGTTTAGGGGATTTTTGACATGTCATTTTACAAGTTAACTTTCCTCCTACATTTTATACTTATTTTTCTAAGATATTGCACTTTAATGAAATTTTTTTTCATGTTTTTGGTTGAAAATATAATAAGTTAAGCAATAGACAGAACTGGGGCGAAAATAGAGCAAAACAGAGCAAATGGAGTAAAGGAAGCTTGGACCTGAACTGACGTCTAGGCGATAGCTTGTAGCGCATAGGCACCACTCCATGGAGCCATGGTGTTAGATCTTGGTGCTTAGACACTGAAACCCGTAGAGTTTACAGAGAAAGTGGCACCTAGGCACCACATATTAGTGCATAAGTGCCAGTTAAAATAGTTGGACGATAAAGGGAGTGGCTCTTAGGTGCCAGAAATGTCGGGATGGTTTTTTAGTGAATCTATGGAGAGACAGAGGGGAGACATTAGGGAAGTTGAGAAAGAAGAGAACACTTGAGGGAATTGAACAAAGAGAGAGATTTTTTTTGCTTTTCTATATTTTAATTTTAATTCTGTGAGCGGTGTAAGGAAGTGTTGTAAGATTGCAAGGAGAACACTTTGGAGTGGAGATTTCTTCATTTCTCAGAGAAGGAGATAAGTTCCTTGCATTTTCATTTTCTTGTATTGGAGTAATTCATAGTACTTGAATTTAATTTAAATAATATGTTCTACTTTGTGGTTTTCTCCATGAAAAGCAAGTAATTTACTTGTTTCCTTACTTTTCTTATGAAATAACAGCATGTTTAGGGGGAGTAAATTTAATCAGAATCATGTTAATTTAGTAATTGAGTTGGTTTTTCATTTGAACTTCATTTAAATTACAATTTGGCAAGTTTTAGTGTTAAAATTCTGTGTAAACCTCTAAGTTCCGAGAGGGCTATGTCTTCAAACAACTAGTGAAAACCACACTAAACTATAGGGTGAAGGAAAAGTAGTCCTCAGGTTGGTGCAAATAAATAGAAAGATGATTTTAATAGAGATAACTAGGAGGTTTCTAGTGTGATAGGCATAAACAAATCCTATGTTAACTTAGTTCTTTATGCGCTTGGAAAAGGGTAAAGAAAATTAATGCTCCTATTTGTCACTAGCTACTATTTTAATTACAAGGGGAGGGAACCTCTAATTAACTTGAACTTTCTTCTTAATTTAGCTTAGTGTATTTAATTATTTAGTAAACTTGGAACAGTAGAAATAGTTTCGTAGAATTCCTTAGTCTACATTAAACAACAAACCTATTTCTTAGCTAAGACTCCTTAAATTCTAGTAGAGCTTTTCTTAAGTCTGTATAATTTACTGCCTTCCCTGTGGGATCGATACTGATGTTTAAAGAAAATCCTATATTGCTTGAATGATACATGTACCTGTGTTAATACATAGTGAATAATATTTAACTATGGAAAATCTTAAGTTATAAAATAAAATTTAAAATTATGATATTAAATTCTTAAATCATTAGCTATACTATAAAGCAAGTAGCGGTCAACTACTTTATCAATTCTACATAAATGACCTCAAGTAGTACCATTGCCAGTTGTCGAGATTATTTGACCAGAAATGGTCCAATATTCTTCATAAAAGGAAATAACCAATAGAAGTGGAAGAGACGAGTCAGAGAAAAAAGGACTCCACACAAAACAAAATCCCAAAAGAAGACATAACTCAATTAATAGAGCAGAAGTTCAAATAAACAATTGCTCAGGTGAGGGTTGGATCTTTAATTCCAAAGGGTTGACCCTACTCAGAGGAATATGATTTTGTACAATATCCTAAAAGTTTTGTTCCACCACTTTTTAAAATATTTGATGGAACCAGAAACCCCCATCAGCATGTTGCACACTTTCATGTGAGTTGTTGCAACACGTGGGGTAGTGATGCCCTTTTATTTTGTTAATTTGTTAATAGCCATACAGGAGTTGCTTTCGGTTGGTACGCCAACCTCCCTAATGTATATATTAAAACTTTTTACAAATTGGAGAATCTCTTTATTTAGTGCTTTGCTGGAGTACAACACCACATAACACTTGGAGATCTAGTGATTGAAAAGAAGAAGCCAAGAGAAACTCTTGTGGACTACATCCTGCGCTGGAGAAATGTCATTATTAAGTGTGAACCACAACTCCAAGAATAACCTGCCATTGAAATCCTACTGAAAAGCATTCATGGACTGGTGGCATTCATGCATAAGGGATTTACAATAAAGGCATTTGAAAAATTACTAAGTAAAGATGCAAGTCTCCAGGAGGAAGCCAAGTAGATGAATGTGATGGAAAAGACAGAAAAAGTGAGACCAGTCAAAATATTCAAGAAGAAATTAAGGAATGCTTCAGTGTTAGAGAAAGGCAAGCAACCGATGCAAGTGCAACTCAAACAAAGAAAACAACGCTAGAATGTCAACCTAACACAACAACAACCATCTCTGGAGTTGCAGTTTTCACAGGCAACTCAACAAAAGACAGAATAGAAATCAATGGCTAAACAAATGAAAAAGGAATGCCCATTCAAGACAGAAGCTGTCGCAAAGATATTTCACAGCCTGTTAAAAATTCTTTAGTTAAAACTACTTGGAGCTAGGATACTGGAAGAAGTCGATATGAAAGCTCATCCTAACTATTGTGTCTAACACAAAATTCTAGGACACAAGATTGAGCAGTTTTTTTGTCTTCAAGGATTGGTTAGAGTATAACTTCAGGACAGGGAACATATCCATCCCAAAAGAATATTTGAAAGAGCCTGAAAAATGTTCAATAAATGTAATGTTAAATGATGAATTTGTTTCTATCAATACTTACAAGGATAAAGAATGTTAGGGCGTGATAACGAATAAATATTCTAAAAAGATCCTCACTAAGCTACCAGATGCTCCAGCTTCAACATCAATGACAAAGTTTTCCAAGAAAGACAAGAAAAGAAGAATAAAGGCAAGAGGATCATAGGCCTTTATCATGAAGAGGCTACCTTTCCCCTTGTACCCCCACTTGTTCTACTTCTCCACATTCTCCTATAATGGTTGTCTCGGATGAAGGAAAGAAATCTCTCAAGCCATTGACATTATATGAATTTTTTTTCAACCCTTCAGGGACAGTTAATGCTAAAACTTTCAATTTTACTTATGTTTTATCTATTTCCAATACTTCTTCTAAAAAAAATCAATCAAATTTTGATGTTGTAGATGATACTTAAATCATACACGATATGGATGGGTCCAACGACAATAAAAAAACCAACAATAACAACAATAATTCTCTTAGCAGTGAAAGTGAATATGACACTGCTACACTCGAACTATAAGGAATACTAATTTCCATAGAATTAGAGTTATCAAACTTAGAGACAAAAGAGTCGGGTGAGGCATTCCTAGAAAAGACTTTGAGTTCAATATATGAACAAGAAGAAATAATTGAAGTTAATTTGCAGAGCGGAAAAGTTCTACCCCTAAGAATGGCTCCAAAGGAAAAAGGAAAACAAATAATAGCACTAGAAGAAATATTTCTTCGGTGCATAACAAGGTAGATTACAAAGTCTTAGCCCATTTGAGAAAGCTGCCAAAAAAATTAAGCATCTATGATGCCCTTATTCATTTCGAGGAAATGAAGGAATCATTAATAAAAGCTCTTTTGATCGTGACATCTGATTAACTTAACTTGTTATTATTTCCTTAAACAAGGCTTATTCATTTGAAGAATAGCCTAAAGTCACATTCTCTGATGATGACTTGTTACCGGGTATAACTGAACATAATCGCCCCCTAAAGATTTCGGTAAAAATTGACAACATTACACTTTCAAGAGTGCTAATTGACCCTGGTTCTCAAAAAAACATTATGAACCTTAGAACTCTCGCCTAATTGGACATCAATGTTTGTATGCTAAGAAAACACAAAATGATTTTACGAGGATTTAACCAATAAGGAGAAAAAATTGTAGAGTCGATTACACTACTCCTGAAGGTTGGTTAGTTGGTGACAATGACAAAACTCCACATTATAGACAACGTAACATCTTTCATTGCTTCACTTGGTCGACTATGGCTTCACAAATATAAAATGGTTCCTTCATCATTACATCATTGTATCCAATACCTACAATAAGGATAAGAATATTGTATCACAAAAAAAATTTACAACCTTTTTCTGTGCATGAAATCGGTATACATGAAGATGCTGCATATTACACCACAAAAAGGCAGGAAATATTCTCCAGGGACGCAATAATAAATGCAGAAGAAAAGAATAAAAATAAAAAAATGAGTAAATAATACAATGAAGAGAAAAAAGAAAAATAACATATTTCAACACAATTAAAGGGTAAAAAATGTCTTCAAACTTGCATATGAGGAAATGACAAATAACATATTTTGACACAATTAAAGGGTAAAAAATCTCATCAAACTTGCATCTGAGGTCGAGGCTAGGGAAGAGAACAAGGGAGAGACTATCCAATGGTAAAATTAAGGAATTCTTTAAATTTCAATATATGTCTGGATTTTGATTCTAAAGAAGGATAATATAAGAAGATAATTTTGGTGACTCAAAGTGAACCATTATTAAAATCACCTCCGAAAGATGAATACAAAAAGCAACAATTTGAGTCCACATATGAAAAAATTAATCACTATATACATGATATGACCCTAACTTCAATCTCTCCATCTAATGTTGAAATTTTAGTGGTCAAAGAAGTACATGGTGAAGTTAGAAAACCTATCAAGTTCCAACTTGGGTTTGCTTCTTCTAGTTCTGAAACAAATGTAAAACTAGTGAACGAAAATCTCCTAAATTTAATGGAACTCCCTATTGAACATTATTCTCCATTTATTCAAAAACTTGTTGAAAATGGTTTGATGCCTAAACAATAATCACTATATCAATCCCACTTTTTTGAACAATCATGAAACAATAAAACATGAAATCTTAAATCTAAAGAAGATATTGGATTTGGTACGTTAGGACCTCTAGATGATGTGGAATTTTGCCAGTATGTCACCAAAAAATATGATTTTAAAGAAACACCTGATTTTTAAATTGAAGATGTACCGCCATAATTTGAAGAAGAGATTAAATCAGCAAAGGATGAACTAAAAGAAATAACATGTATTAGTTCGTTACATAATGACAATGAAGCAAATGAAGTAATTCAACTATTAAAAGAATATAAAAATTGCTTCATTTGGAATTATGATGAAATTCCCAGACTCACTCCAGAAGATGCAGTTTATAAACTTGGGATAAACCAAATTGCAATCCCAGTTAAGAAGCTCCAAAAAGAATGTGTGCTGAAATTGAACAACAAATTATAGCTGAGGTTAAGAAGTTTATTGACACCAACTTTGTCCGAGAAGAAAAATATTCAACCTAGTTGTCCAACATCGTTCTTGTAAGAAAGGAAAATTATCAGATCCAGATCTGTGTAGATTTCAGATATCTAAATAAGGCTTGCCCAAATAATGAATTCCCTCTATCAATCCCTTATTTAATGGTGGATACTGCGTTAGCATATGCAATTTTCTCATTTATGGATGGATCATTAGAGTATAATGAAATTAAAATATCTCCAGAAGATGAGCCAAACACTGCTTTCCGAACACCCATCGGTATTTATTGATAAAAAGTGATGCCCTTCAAACTTAAGAATGCTAGTGAAACATAACAACGGTCTATGACAAGGAACTTCAATGAACTTATCCACAATTAGGTTAAGTGTTATGTAGATGACTTAGTTGTTAAAAGTAAACAAAAGGACAACCATGTGTACTATTTGAGAATCATCTTTGAATGATTGTGAAAATTTAATCTTAAAATGAATCCCTTAAATTATGTCTTTGGTGTTACTTCAGGGATGCTTTTTGGATTTGTTAGTTGACATCGTGGGATCGTAATTGACTCTCTCAAAATTAAAGCCATCTTAATTATGCCTCCTCCAAAAAATGTGACCCAATTACAATCTTTCCAGGAAAAAATAGCATATATAAGATGTTTTATTTCCAATTTATTAGGTAAGTGTCAGGCTCTCACACCTTAACCAGGAAAGATGTCAAATTTGTGTGTGATGACAAATGCAAACATGGTTATGAAAATATCAAACAATACTTGACAGCACCACCTGTTTTAGTAGCCCCTATTTTGGGAAGGTCTCTAATCCTTTACACTGTGGCATTAGATGACTCTCTTGGAGCTTTGTTAGCCCAAGTAAATGACGAGGGTAATGAAAATTCATTGTACTATTTAAGCCATCATATAATTTTGACTAAAATAAGATATCCTACAATTGAGAAGCATTGCTTATCTTTAACTTTTGTAGTTCAAAGGATAATAAATTACATGCTCTCTCATAAAGTGACTCTCAACTAAGGATTCAATCATTTACGATATCTAATGACTCGACCAACACTCTCTAGAAGACTAGCTAGATTTGAAATGATATTACTCTAGTTCGAAAAAACATTCATGTCACTGTGTGCTGTCAAGGAACAAAATTTGGCAGACTTCCTAGCACCCCATCTGATAGCGACAGAATCACCACTCAGTGAAGACTTCCCTCATTAAAAAATATTGAAGCTTGTAGATACTAACACTCAATATTGGGAGTTATACTTTGATGGAGCCTCTTCGACTCATAAAGATAAAGACGAACAAACCATTTTACCCTGCAAGGCAGGTGTAGGGCTGGTTTTATCATTTCGAACAAAATGATGATGTCATTTTCTTACCATTTGACAGAAACCTACACTAACAATAAAGTTGAATATGAGGCACTTATAATTGTATTGGACCTGGCGATTTTAATGGAAATTAAAAATATTGACATCTACGAAAATTCCCAACAAATTATCAATCAAGTTGTTGGGAGATATATGACTCTGAAACCTAGGCTTACATAATAATTCTACTATATAATGAAATTACTATAATAAGTCCCAAACATCACATTCTTCCAAATTGATACAACTCATTAGCAAATGCTCTGGCTAAGCTTGCTAAAGATTTTGCCTGTTTGGAAGAGGACTATGTTTTGATTTTTGTGCAAGGCTGACAGGTTCTTTCTCAAATTGATATTAATAATCTCCACAAAATTGGTGAAGACACAATAGTAACAGTGAATATCAAGAATGAAGAATATAATTGACAACAACCAATTGTTGAATATCTACAAACTGGAAAATTACTAGAAAACAACTCTACTACAGATCAAATTAAGCAGCAAGCATTGTCCTAGGTTCTGGTAAATGATGTTCTTTAGCGACGATCTTTTGACCAAATGTGGTTAAGATGTCTAAACCAAACTGAAGCTCGAGACATTGTTAAAGAAGTTCATTCATACCTTTATGGTGCACACCAATTGGGACTGAAAATGAAAATGAAGATAAAAAGACTGGGATACTAGTGGCCGACAATGATGACAGATTACCTAAAAGTTGCAAAGAAATGTCACCAATGCCAAGTACATTGGGTGGTCCTACACTAACCTCCAAACGTGCTACACCCAACTATTGTGTCGTGGTCATTTGAGTGCTTGGGCACAGACATTGTAGGCTCTATAGACCCTCCATCACTGGTTCATTCTTGTCGTCATTCATTACTTCTACAAATGGGCAGAGACAATTCTACTGAGAGAAGTTAAAGTAAATCACATCCTCCACATCTTCAAAACACAAATTGTTTACAAATTTGGAGTCCCTCAAAGAATCATATTAGATAATGGGACGACCTTCAAAAACACAAAAATAAATAATTTCATCCAAAGGAATGGAATAGATTGGAGGTATTTAACAATTTACTACCCCAAGGCAAATGGTTTGGCAAGGCTTTCAACATAACACTAGTCTAAATTTTGAAAAATATATTAATTGGTAGTCCAAGACAATGACATGAGTTATTAATATAAGCCTTGTGGGCTTGCCGTACCAAATACCACACACTGACATGGTCAACACTGTTTGCTCTAGTTTATGGGTTCAAAGTCGTGCTTTCACTCAAAGTTCAACTTCCTTCTTTTAGGATAGCAATGACAAATAAAGTAATTAAAGAAGATAATGCAAAGTTGCAGCTCAAAGAACTCAAAATTTTAGAAGGCAAGCACTTACAAGCTCAATAAAATCTATAGTTATAGTAAGCAAAAATGATGCGACCCCATGACAAGTTGATTAGTCTGAGAACATTTCAAATCAAGGATTTGGTTTTGATACCTCGAATACCTATCCTCATCAACCAAAAGATAGGTGGGAAATTTTAACCAATATAGGGCCCATACGTTATTGAGAAGATGTATTCGGGGGGATCCTACCAGCTTGTCCATTGCCATGAAGAAAGAAAAATACCCCTAATCTATGGGCGATATTTGAAAAAAATATTATGCAACAGGAAAAATAAAATGATTTGTTTTGTAAACTGGGGAATAATTGTAATAAAATAATGAATGAATGGGTTTTCCTTCATTCCAATACTATCTTAATTTGTGGATTTCAATCTTCGATCTTTCTTACTTTTTAAGAGTGATATTCATGATCTTTTATTCAAAATAATAAATGAACTTATAATAAAACCAATGTTACCAAAAAAATTGAAAATGAATGGCATCAACTGATATACAAAACCTCATGAAACAACATAAAATTAATTCTCGATATATAAACCAACTAAATGACAACTATGGGTAAGGTGTAATTTCGTCTGGGTGGCCTATACCTAACAAATTTTATAAATTCATAGAAATTCTTCATAAAATCACCTCCGTGTAAATTTAACACAGACTATCTCTCTTTTTGTTGGATATAAGGCCTTCCTAATACGAAATCATGGCTTTCTTATAGCTCACCTATTCCACTCTTAGTTAGGATATAAGGCCTTCCTAATACTCTCTGCCGTTATTGAATGTAAGGCCTTCTTGACATAGAATCATAGCTTTCATTTAGCTCACTCTTTCTCCTCTTAGTTAGGATATCAGTCCCCTAGCATTCCTTCCTAATGAAATAGGTACTCAACATTTGACATTTTCGAGTAGTGGTCAAATATCTCCTTCAATGGAATATGACATCCACTCTGTCTCTTGATATTAGATGTAAGGCCTTCCTGACATGGAATCATAGCTTTACTATAGCTCTTCTTTTCTCCTCTTAGTTAGGATATCAGTTCCTTGACGTTCCTATCTAATGAAATATGTACTAAATAATTGACATTTCTATGTACTGGTATAAGTCTTCCTTCGATGGAATATGACATCTATTCTCTCTCTCTTGCTATTGGAAGTGAGACCTCCTGATACGAAGTTAAGGCTTTTCTATAGCTCACCTGTTCTCCTCTAAGTTAGGATATCTGTCCTCTGGCATTTCTTCCTAATGAAATAGCTAATCGACATTCTAATTTTTTTAGTAGTGGTATAAAACCTCCTTCGATTGAATATGGCATCTACTTATAATTGCTATTGGATCTATTGGATGTAAGGCCTTCCTGATACCGAATCTTGGCTTTCCTATAGCTCACCCGTTCTCCTCCTTTGGCATTCCTTTCTAATGAAATAGGTACCCGACATTTGACATTCTCGAGTATTGGTAAGACCTCCTTTAAGGGAACATGGCATCCACTTTCATTCTTGTTATTGAATGTACGACCCTCCTGACATGAAATCATGGATTTTCTATAGACTTATCTTCTTCCTTTTCATTAGGGCCTTTTCACGAGTCCTAATACTCTTTTCCCCAATGACCTCTAAAAGTTGAATGTAAAATTTCTTGACACGGAATGATTACATTATCCTTTAAGAGTTAGTTGATTGAATGATCTTTACTTAATAAAAAAATAACTAACAACAAACTGATAACTTCTTTGGTTATGATTGGTCGCTTTCGTTAATGCCAATATGTGTGGCATACTTATTCAGTATTCCACACGTATTGGGGGGCACATTTAATGACTTCACTTTTGTGAAGGCAAGCAATGTCCACCTTATCAATGATCCTAGACTATGATTGTTCCCACGAAACCCTAAAAGTTTCACTTTAATTTTTTACGGGTTACCAAATCCACCCAATATCCAAAATCAAACCTAATTTTGTTAATTGCAAATCCTAAATTTTCTCATGAAAAACCCTAAAAACACACCAAACCATCAATTTTCTTACGCCATGTGTGTATAAGTTAAACTGAAGTGAGAAAGGGAATTTAGGCTAGATTCAGACTTTATTTGGACTCAGCTCAGCCCAATAAAATTGTAATACAATTGCAGTACTACCACAGTAACACCATGGCCATGATTTTACAACAACATCGCAGTACCATGCCAATAACACTACAATACAACTATGGACTACCACAATAGCACCACGGCTGCTATCCCGCAACAACACCGTAGTTCCATGCTAATAACACCAATATACTATCGTAGTACCACCATCATAACACCACTACCGCGATAATGTAACAAGGCCTTGATGTTATGCCAATAACACCATAATACCATTATGACACTACCACCATAACACTGCTCCAGTGATTCCTTGATAAATAACCCTGCAATTCTCCATGATACCACCACGGTAACACAACTTCCATGATTATTTGTGGATAACACCACAATACCACACAGATAACACCAAAAATAACACCATTTGAAAAAAAAAATTAAAAATTAACAGATATTCAAAATTGACCAAAATGATCTTTTCACACCACATAGTCAACCCTAGGCCCCAAATGGTCAACATATTCACCATATGATCAAACCAACTCCATATGGCTCATATATTGACCAACACATGGCCAATCTTATACCCAAGTGAGCCTAAAACGTCAAATTTATGATCACATGACTAACCATCATGTTGGGATTGATTAATTAATTAATTATTTAATGTAAATTTCTTTAAAGGCATAATTTAAGTCTCTCCATGGAAACCCACACTCCCATAAGATCCATCATGACTTGAAAAACCCATTAAACACATCAAGAAACCTAATTCCACAAATTTTGACCATAGTTCAACTAAAAGGAAGAGAAAGATGCATGTCTCCCCTACATGGCATCCACCTCATCTCGTTAAATGAACTTGGACTGGTCAAGCAAACTCACTCCTAAGTTGTTTATCCACCTCAATGATCTTCCAATAAGCTCCATGCTCATGCCTAGCCACCTTCTTCTTCATACTTGGCTTCATGTTGAGCACACCATGGGGAAGTGAGGTTTGGTTATCCACAGCACAATTTTATACCTTTGAGCTCCTCTGAACTCCCCTGAGTCACCACCCATTTTCTCCAATTAGCCAAGAGCCCTCTCATGGCCTCCAATGGCTATTTAAAGCCTTTACTTGAGAGTTCTCAGGAGTAGAGCAATTAAGATAGAGTCCTCAAACTTCCTTGTAGTCAACAACAAAACTACTCCCTATCCCCTAAGCATTTGATCCCTCGTCATCTCAGCTTTTTAAATCAATTAAGGAACTTTAATTTTTCACTTCAAAACCCGGAAAAATTTCAGGTTAGACATCTACCACACAAAAACTCCAATATAAACACCGCAAAACCTTTATAAGGTCCTTAAGACCATCCTCCAATCAAAATTGAGCCATCCTGAAGGTCCTAACCTACTCCAAGATGAAACCAAGGGGGCCTTGTCATCAAGGGCATACATAGTCCTGATTTCAACTCACATTGAACCAAAGACTAGCGTCGTGAGGTCAAAGTGATTGTATCCATCAAACCTAATTGAGGCTAAACCTCTTGGGACTAGGTCTGTGCCTTGACCTTAAAAACCCCTTCAGCTTTGGGCTTTTATGAAGGAAATTGTAGCACCATGCTATTTTAGCCATATGTATATGTTTCTCTAAGCATGATGAAGATTTAAGAACAAAAATCATAGAATTTGGAAGAAGATCCAGTGAGATCTTAAGCTCTAAATGCAGATAAATCTTGGTTAATTGTATTGCAGGGACAATGAACCGATGCACTTCATTTCCATGTATCAGAAATGAACTTCCTCAATTACGACAAACCATTGATCTGTCCATACAAAAGGGCTAAGCCATATGCCACCTCAACATCCATGTGTAAAGCCCTGTCAATCTGTAACTGTTGTGTGGACTTCGAAGTTGCCCATGTTTGAGTTGGTGCCATGCTGGATAAACAAAAAAATAAGATTTTCCCTATCTAAGTAAATCTAGAAAATCAAATAAACTAAAAAAAAATGATATCTCAACATAGAAATATCACAAAAATAAACCAAAAAAGCCCCTGAAATCAGGAGATAGAAGAGAAAATTACAAAAACAAAAATAAAAATAAAAGTTTTATATTTAATTTTTAATTAATTAAATATTCTTAGAAGTATTTTAATTATTAAAAATTAATTATAAATTTAAAATTTATTAAATTTACAAGGGATATTCCTTCCATTCTTTGATACATTCTATGATTTTTCCAAAGTTAGGAAGAATCCCTAAGGTGAAAGTGACCAATTTTCACAATATTTGGTAATTATTTTAAAAAATAATTATAAAAATTTAGAAAATTGGAAATTAAAATTGAAATTGGTTACAAAAATTTAGGATGATGAACTTGACTATAAAATGAAAATTGTTATTCCCTGAGAGTTTTTTAATGAAAATTTTATAAATTTAAGGGAATGAAAATGTAAAATTAAAATTACACTTCACCTCAAATCATCCTAAACCATGTTGTGACCATTTGATTAACCTATAAGTGCCTATCTTTAGAGGTTAATTTAATGATCTTCTCCTTTAATCAAACACACACACTCCAAACCTAGTTTTCAGCCCAACCAAAATTCTAAGGGTTACAGTTCAACCACCTTGGACTTGACCTAATGATACACTAAAAATACATGCCTATTTAAACCTATAATTTATACTCATTTTTGGTGATATTTCACTCTAAAGGATGGTATTTTTCATGTTTTATTGCAGGTTGTTGATTTTTATGACTTGAAGCAAAAAGGAAGCAAAAATGATAGAAATTGGAGTCAAAATGAAGCTTTAAAAGAAATGTTTAGCATTGACGGTGCCAGTATCGATGTAAGCTCTATTTCTAGAAGATTCAATGAATTTGGATGATTTTTGAAGAGTTATTGGATGCACCTATTGGAAAACCGACATTAGGCTCTATTTAGAGCCAAAATTGATCAAACAAGACACCCCTTCGCGCTCTTCCACCGCTTTCCACACTCTTCTATGTTATTTCACATTCCCTATATCCACTTAGAGTTTATTAGTCATTTTATTTTTCTTTATATTTTTGATTTTTTGTGTTGATTTTAAGTGTGAATTCTTCTCTAAGAGTGTTGAAGAGGGAGAGAAGTAATAGATTTGGCTCATGGAATTAAGTGCAAATAAATAGGGAAATACACATTGTTGGGTGTGGTGACAGACTAAAATCTTCAATTCAATCTTAGTATTTAAGAACTAAGCCGAGAGTTAGCCTTTAGGGGAAGGGAAGTGGGAGCTCTAGAGTGAGAGCCAGTATCCTCCTAGCCTAGCTAAGGATTTAGGGACTAAACTTGAGATTAGCAAATAACTTTTTATTAGACTGAATCAGGGTAGAGAATTAAAATTGTTCTTATTTGACACAATACATATTTAAACCATTTATCTCATGTTATTTTACCAAAAACTCATTGTAGTGGAAAAGAAGTTTTTTTTCATATTAGAAAACTTCATCACATAAACATAGTTTAGTAGTTACTATTTTAAACTTTGCATTTACATTTTGCTAGTAGTTAATAATTTAGTTCTGATAGTATCTCAAACATTCAAAATTAGTGACAGTAATTTTATTTTATTTCTATGAATTTTCTAGTTAATTTATCATTTCAAATTTAAACATTTCTCGTGGGATCAATATTTGGGGCTCAAATAGAAAGTCTTATATTACTTGATAATGATATGTATACTTATGTAGAATCCCTACATTACGTGCATAATGTTCTTATTCATAAAATACCACTTCAAGTTTTTGGCATCACTGTAAAGCAGAGTCAACTTTATAAATTTTACACAACTATATTTTCGGGGATCAAGTTTTTTGTGTCGTTGCCAGGGAAGGTAAAGGTACATTAAATAGATTTAGTAAATTAAGAAATTTAGAAATAAAATAAAAAAAATAAAAAATAGAAATATAATCAAAAATTCAAAAAGTATATATAACTATATATATTTAAGAGTGCTTTTAAGAAATTTTTCCTTGTTTATTATATTTGTTTATGCGAAATATTGAATTTGAAGGTTTAGTACCTTACGATTTGGAATTAGAATGTACTACTTAAAAAATTTGACAAAAAGAAATTAAAAAGTTGAATGAAATGGTGAATAACTTAGATAATCAAATAAATGAAAATCGACAAAGACCTCAAAGAGATTTTGCTAATCCTACAGCAGATGAACTTCACTTAACTATTCAAAATCCTGATGTTGTTGCTAATTCATTTCAGCTTAAACCTGCTATTATCCAATGGTACAAAATAATCAGTTTGGAGAAAAACCTTCTAAAGATTCTAACTTACATCTAGCTATTTTTCTTGAAATATGTGCTACTCTTAAATATGATGGAGTGTCTAATGATGTTGTTAGGCTTAAACTTTTTCCTTTTTCATTAAGGGATAAAGCTAAAGCTTTGTTAAATTCAATAGCACTTAGATCTATCAGAACTTGAGGAGAACTATCACAAAAATTTTTGGTAAAATATTTTCTACCCTCGAAAACTACTAAGCTTAGAAACGATATTACATCTTTTTGTCAGTTTGAAGGGGATTTGATATATGAAGCCTGAGAAAGATTTAAGAATCTCCTTAGAAAATGTCCACACCATGCTTTACCAAATTGCCTAATAAGGATCACTTATATCTATTATAGATGCTGCTGCAGGAGGATCACTAATGTCAAAACCTTTTGATGAAGCATATTCCTTAATAGAAGAAATGACTACTAACAACTTTCAATGGCCTCTAAACGGGTAAATCCTAAGAGAGCTGCTAGTATTCATGACTCTGATGCAATGTTTATTTTAGCATCTCAAATTGCTACTATATCAAAAAATATTGATCAAATCGGAGTGAACTATTCTCAAATACCACTATTATTAGAGAAAAATTTCCTAGGGCATATAATTGATACTCAATTATCTTATGAAACTTTGAATGCTATAAATAATTGAAATAACAATCCCTATTATAATTATTACAATCTTGGATGGAAAAACCACCGTAATTTTAGTTAGAATAATTATAACAATTTGGTGAGCCCCTCAGGAATTATAAACAACCTAGGAAATCCTAATTATCAACCTTATTATCCTCCTAGATTTAACTCTGTCCCTAACCCACAAGTTAAGGAAAATAAGTTGATGATTAAAGAAGTAATGTTGAATATGAGAAATTAAATACAAAATTAAGGGGCTACTATTAGAAATATTGAAAATCAATTAGAACATATTGCTACAGCACTTAGTAACAGACCTTCAGGAAATCTTCCAAGTGTTGTGGAAGTTATTCCAAAAGATCAAAATAAGGAGCAAATTAAAGCTGTCAATTACGAAGTGGAAAATAAATTGAAATAAGAATCCAAAGAGAAATTGAAGTTGATGAGGAGAAGGAAGAGATTGAAAGCAACCACAATGAAAATGAACAAATACAAGTTTCTTTAGAAAAACCACTACCTCCGTTTCCTTAACAATTGAAGCAAAAGAATAAAGACAAATAATTTACAAAATTTTTAGAAATCCTTAAAAATTTAATGATAAACATTCATTTTATCGAGGATTTGGAACAAATGCTAAGTTATGTGAAATTTATGAAAGATATACTAAACAAGAAATGGATGTTTGCAGATCATGAGACTGTTGCACTCAGTGAAGAGTGTAGCACAATTATTCAGAAAAAACTTCTTGAAAAGTCAAAAGATTCTATTCAGAAAAAGCTTCTTGAAAAGTTAAAAGATCCTGGTAGTTTTAATATACCTTGTGCAATTGGTGAAAAGTTTTTCGGAAAAGTCTTACGTGATTTAAGAGCGAGTATCAATCTTATTCCTCTATTGATTTTTAAACGTTTATATTTGGGGTAGATTTCTCCTACTACTGTAACTCTTTAGTTAGCTGATCAATCAATAACATATCTTAATGGAGTTATAGAAGCAGTATTAGTAAACGTGGATAAATTTTTTTTTCTTTTAGACTTTGTAGTACTAGATATGGAGAAAGATAAAGAGATTCCTATTATTTTGGGGAGACCATTTCTTGCGATAGGGAGAGTTGTGATAGATGTGCAAAAAAGAGATGATAGATGTGCAAAAAAGGAGAATTAATAATGAGAGTTAATGATCAAGAAGTAACATTTAATATTGCAAAAGCTATGAAATATCCTGCAATAGAAAAGATAATGAATGTTTTAGGATGAAAGTTACTGATTATCTAAGTAATGAGCAATTTAGAGAAGTGTTTGAAAAAAAATTAAGGCAAGAAGAATATTCTGAGAATGAGAATGAAATAAAAGAAGAGAATTTTGATTATATTCAGGGCAAATTTGAAACTTTAGATCTGTTGGAAAATGATAATAAAAATCTTATTCCTTCAAGTAAATCACATGAACTTGAACTGAAAGTATTACCTACCCATTTAAAATATTTTTTTTAAGAGATTCATCTACATTATCTGTTATTGCATCTTCTGAGTTAAATGAAATTCAAGAACAAAAATTAATAGAAATGTTGAAAAGATATAAAAAGAATTTTGGGTGGATTTTAGCAGATGTTAAATGAATTAGTCCTTCAATTTGTATGCACAAAATTCTATTAGATGAACAATAAGAACCTACACTTGATCCTCATAACAGATTAAACCCAATAATGAAAGAAGTTGTTAAAAAAGAAATATTAAAATGGTTAGATGTTGGAATTATATATCCTATTTCAGACAGTGCTTGGGTGACTCCAATTCACTGTGTTCCAAAGAAAGTAGGAGTGATCGTTGAAGTAAATGAGAAAAATGAATTAATTCCAATAAGACAAGTCACTGGTTGGTAAATTTGTATAGACTATAGTAAATTAAACATGGTCACCATGAAAGATCACTTTCCTTTACCCTTTCTAGACCAAATATGGATAGATTGGCTGGAAACAAATATTACTACTTTTTAGATGGATATACCACGTATCATCAAATTCCAATTACTCCTGTGGATCAAGAGAAAATGACATTTACAAGCCCTTATAAAGCATTTACTTTTCGTAGAATGTCTTTGGACTATGCAAGGCACCTGCGACATTTCAAAGATGTATGATGTTAATTTTTATTAATTTGATTGAACATGGATTGGAAGTACTTATGGATGACTTCTCTATATTCAGGCCTTCATTTGAATTATGTTTAAATAATTTTGAAAAAGTTCTCGAATTATGTAAAAAAATCAACTTAGTACTAAATTGAGAAAAATGTCAATTTATGGTTACAGGAGAAATTATACTTGGGCATAAAATTTCTGAAAATGGCATGGAAGTAGATCCTACAAAAATTCAAGTTATTAAAAAATTACCACCTCCTACTATGGTTAGAGGGGTAAGAAGTTTTCTAGGACAAGCTAGTTTCTACATGCATTACATAAATTTTTTTTTCAAAAATAACTATGCAATTATGCCAACTTTTAGAAAATGATATAAAATTTGATTTTAATGAGAAATGCATAAAAGCATTTCAATTATTAAAAGAAAAATTAATCACTGCACCTATAATAGTTCCACCTGATTGGGAGAAGCCATTTGAAATAATGTACGATGCTAGTGATTATGCTATTGGAGTTGTTTTAGGACAAAGACACAACAAAGTTTTTAAAGTAATATATTATGCTAGTAAAATTCTAAATGATGCTCAAATTAATTACACTACTACTAAAAGAGAGTTAATAGTTATTTTCTATGTCTTTGATAAATTTAAACTTTACTTGATTGGAACCAATTATGTAGTGCATACATATCATTTTGTTATCAAATACTTGATGTAAAAAAAGGATGTTAAACCAAGATTAATTAGATGGATACTTCTATTACAAGAGTTCAATTTTATTATAATTGATAGAAAGGGAAATGATAATCAAATAGCTGATCATTTGTCTAGATTAGAAAAATAAATATTAACTAATTTTGTAAATGAAATTTTAGAAAATTTCCCTGATGAACAATTATATAATATTGATGAAATGAATATACTATGGTATGCCAATATAGTAAATTATAATGTAAGTGATATTCTACCACCAGATATTAAGAATCAACAATTAAGGAAATTTATATATGATTCAAAATTCTCCTTTTTAGATGAGTCATATTTATATAAATAATGTAAAGATTTAATTGTTAGGTGTGTGCCTTATGAAGAAATTCAACAAATAATTGAAAGATCTCATAATTTTAAATTTAGAGGATATTTTGGAACAAATAGAACTGCATATAAAATTTTGCAAGCTAGATTTTATTGGCCTACTCTTTTTAAAGATGTTAATGAATATATTAAACATATGATCAATGTCAGCGAGTAGGAAATATTTCTAAAAGAAATGAAATGCCTCTAAATTATACATTGGAAGTTAAAATTTTTTATGTTTGGGGATTAGATTTTATGGGACCATTTATGCCTTCATTTGGATATATATATATATATATATTATTTGTTGTTGATTATATGTCCAAATGGATTGAAGCTACTGTTGTATCTAAATGTGATGCTCGGAGTGTTTCTAAATTTTTGAATAAAAATATTTTTACAATATATAGAATACCAAAAGTAATTATTATAGATGGAGGATCTAATTTTAAGAATAAGAGAATGGAGAAATTGATTAAAAAATATGATATTATGCATAGATTCTCTACTGCTTATTATCCTCAGACCAGCGGTCTAGCAGAGATATCAAATAGCAAAATAAAGCAAATTTTAGAAAAACCTGTAAATCCTTATAAACTGGATTGGTCTGCTAGATTAGATACTATATTATGGGCATACAGAACTGCTTATAAGACTCCTATTGGAATGCCCCATATAGACTTATTTTTGGAATAACATGCCACTTACCAGTAGAATTAGAGCATAAAGTATTTTGGGCTATTAAGGAATTTCATTTTAATCTAAAATATGTTGGTGAGAAAAGTTTATTGCAACTCAATGAACTTGAGGAGATTAGAAATGAAGCATATGATAATGCAAAAATTTATGAAGAGAAAATGAAAATATGGCTTGATCAGAAGATTATTAAAAAGAAGTTTGAATCTGGACAAGAAGTTTTATTATATAATACAAGATTGAGAATATTTCCTTGAAAACTGAAATCCAGATGGTTAGGACCATTTAAAGTGATTAAAGTCTATCATTATGGAACTGTTGTTATTAAAGATCATAAAATTGGAAAGATATTTATAGTTAATGGGCATCGATTGAAATATTATTATGAAGGACACTTTCCACAATTTAAAGAAATTTTCATGTTAAGTCATCCTGATTAAACAATGGAACATCGGGCTGACGACATTAAACCAAGCGCTTTGTGGGAGGCAACCCATATATAAATCTATATATGTATCTATATATTACTATTTTGTTTGATAAGTGTTTTATATATTAGGAAATAATAATATTTTTGAATCTGACACAATTTTATATATCATAAATTAAGACAAATATTTGTATTGGAGGAAAAAATTGGAATCGAATTGAACAAAAAAATAAGAGACGCAATTTTGGCTTCTAACATCGACAGTGCCAGAATGGGCGCCAATGATGCCCATCTACACAAACCATGGCTATGACAGCGCCATTGGGAGCACCGATAGTGCCAAGAGTAGTTCTTGTGGTTCAAAATGTATTTGGCGGACTTTGGCGGGATTGCACTTCAAAATAACTATCAAGAGGTGTTTTTAAAGGCCTAAACACTTCATTGGACGACCAGAAACTTCCAAATTTTGAATTCCATGTCTTCTAGTTCCAAAACTACTTTGAGGTATGGAGTTTTTAATAGAAGAAATTTTATCAGTTTTGACGTGCAAAGATTATACGACAAAGTCTACAAAAACGAGACTTATCAAAGATAGAGGTTTTGTCAATCATGAGTAATCCAAGTTCACAAATAGAGAAAATCATTGTACAGTTATGTTGGGAATTTTTGTACTACATTATCGCTGCAGTTGTTGTACCAGTAGTAAAGGAATTCTATGCTAACTTACATGGAATCACCCAATGAGTCATCTTCGTTCGAGGTAAGGTTGTGTCATTTACTCCGGCTCGAATTAATGATTTGTATATGATAGAAAATGTTCTAATCTGTCATTATATGAATTTTATCCCAACAAGAGATATGATGCAAGATGTGTATAACTTTCTGACGGATGAAAATGATAGTTGTGGAATCAGAGATGAGGGATACATTAGTTTCTCTGCTTCACTGCTTAAACTAATATCAGCATTTCTTCATATTTGCAAAATTACTCCCTACCACGAAGATTAGTAGAGTTACAAAAGAAAGTGCCATTGTAAACTATTGCATTCAAATAGAAAGCCCATTGAAGTGGGATCAAATATATTCAAATCTATTATGGGTTTTATTATGAATGTGCCAATATATGGATTGGGGCATCCTTCCACAATTTTCTTACTTTGCAGTCAATCTCAAGTGTCATATGAAACTTGGGAGAAAGTATTAATACTTTGGGAGCCCATGATTCATATTGATGATAGTTATATTGGGAATGGAAATGAAGTATTAGATGTTATCTTGGATCGGGCATCACATGCTTCAACACCATTAATGCCACAAACAATTGGAAGTTCAATAGCTTTGGAGAAGAAAATAGAAAGAGAACTTTAAAGTATTATGAATGCAATAGAAAATCTTAACTATCTTTTTTATCACCTAGATTGGAGGATGAATGAGAACTTTGATCATACTGGAACAATTGAAGCGGGATTGGTGCAGATGTTCAAGAAAAATGGATGGATCGATGAAAATTCAACAGTCCCGTACTGACCCTTCTACAATTTGTATGTCTATTACCAGTCTATGGGAGATATTAGAGGAGGAGAAAATACTGAAGATGAAGCAGAATAATTGAAGAAGTTAGACTCTCTACTATTTTAAAGTAATTATGTTTTTAATGTGATTGTGTGGATTTAATTTACTTTACTTTACTTTGCTTTGCTTTGCTTTACTTTAGAACTCTATTAACTTTGATTGTGTGTATAGTTTTGTGTTAGCATTCTAGTGTTATGGCTTGATTTTTACACTGAATTAGAATTTAGTTTGCTTTATGTATGTGAAAGTCTGATTAGAAAAATATATTTGTAAAAAATGTATTTTCATATATAAAAGTTAGTTTGGTGTTTTCAGTAAAAATTCTTATTTGTGAATTATTTTAAGATGAAAATTAGTGTTCAAAAAGACTAAATAAACTTTGGAGTAAATTGAAAGAAAGTTGAAAATTGCAAAAATTAAAAAGGTGAATCTTTGTCCACTGGCGCCGGCATGGGCGCCAACAGCGCCCTCGACCTGAAAATCCCCAAACCCCTTAAAATTCATGATTTGCATAATAAAAACACAATATTTACCCTTTTGGTCACCTTCAACCTCCATTTTTTGCACCTAGGGGTTATTATTGCTTGGATTTGAGGCAATTTTAAGGCAAAAGAAGTTCGGATTTCATCTTCTCTAGGTAAGAGCTACACTTTGAACTTAAAATTTTTTATTTTCACTAAGGATTTATCTTAAATTGCCGAGATCTAAAATTTTGAAACTTTTTTTAGATGATTTTGATAATATCCTTTGGTGAAGACTCTTACTTAGTAGATTTAAGTTTAAAACGTTCCACATTGTGATTTTCAAAATTTTTGGGATTTTTTTTGGATTTTATAAAATTTTCTTAGAGTACCATGGCACCAAGAATGAGCAAGGGAAAAAGAATGGTGGATTTTGATGATCAAAAGTTTGTCAACTACAAGGCTAACATTTGTTTTAATAGTCTACTTGCAACTAAGAAAGTAATTCCGGATAGAGGATTTAAAAATTTGGGTGGAGAACTTGAAAGATTAATCAATGCTCGGCAGTGGGATAATTTTTGTTACATTACTGCCGAGGCTATTATTGGTGTAGTGATGGAGTTCTATACCAACTTTAAAGGAACTTCTGAAAACTACGTGTTTGTTCATGGAAAAATAGTGGAGTTTACTCCAAGGAGAATTAATGAATTTTATCAGTTGGAGGATGTGTATAGCTACCATTACAAATCATTTTCTGCTATAAATGAGGTCTTAGAGGAAGTTATTTCTTTTCTTACTGATGGAAGAGGAGCTTGAAAGGTGAAAAATGATGTTAAGGTAAACTTCTCTCTTTCTATGTTAAATGTAGTATCTAAGGCCTAACATACTTTATTTCTGGTAGAATGATACCAAAAAATCACATAGTGAGGTTACAAAGGATAGAGCCATCTTGAACTTTTGTATCCAGCAAATGAGAAGGATAGATGTAGGCTCTATTATTTATATGTCCTGTTGCTTTGGGAGAGACTACTGGTGGTTTAGCACACTCTGCCATGATCTTCACACTAAGTGAACAAGCAGAAGTTGATTTTAGAATGGATGAGGAGAGGATTGAACCTCTAAAACCTATTGGGCTTGCCAATATTAAGGCTTATGAATATTATGTTGGATGAAGATCTGTAAGTAGGAGTAGGGATATTCCTTCTACTTCAAGTACCACTACTTTTAGTACCCCTACTCTCCAGGAACTTATGGAGCAGATGATGATCCAACATGGAGATATCTTAAGAATGGAAAAAAATATGGAGGCAACAAATGCACACAATGATGACTTGATAAGGCAGAAGTTTGAATATGATGCTACTTATGATGGTGCAATGGTCAGATACAAGAGGGGTGACCACTCAGTTCAGTTTCCTACTCACCCTATTTTACCTCATATCAGCAGCAAAATTTGGAAGTGCAAGAAGAAGAAGAGGATGATTAGAGATGTTTTAGTTTGATTCTTTTTGTTTTGTTTATGTCTGGTTGTACTTTATTGTTATTATTGTTTATTTTTAGTGCAACACTTTGCTTTATTTTAAATATTATGTTGTATTGTGAACAATAGGATTGTGAAACTGTTTTTACATTGGAAATCATTTTAGTACTGTTGTTAGTTTTTAGTACTTTGTTGAATCTATTTGTAGTTAACTCTTTCTCAGCAAATTTTTATATATATATTATTTGTTATTTAATTTTTTAAGTCTTGTAGCATTTTATATTAGCACCTGCAATGTTTCAAAGTTAAGTTTCAATATCAAGGCCTTCAACAGGTAAGTCTTTTCTTTATGTATTAAATGTTTTCTTTCACCCTTTATTTTTTTCAATTTTTCGTGCTAAATCTTTTAAAAATTTAAGTTTGGGGGGAAAGAAAATTTTCTTTTTCAAGAAAAGAAACTTAATTTTATTTGTCCTCAATTAGCTATATTTTTAAATTTTTTTAAAAATTTAACATGACCATTGGTACTAGAGGGTAACTTTAGATAACTATATTTGTGTTTCTAAATATATATTAAACTTAAGTAAAAATTTTCAATAATAAAGGTTAATTTTAAAGATTAAGATACTTTGTATGAGAGAATAATATTATGTTTTTCTATTGTAAGTAAAGGAATTTGTGTTTTTGAAGTATTAAAAATCTTAGAGATTCATGTAAGAAGAAAAGAATAAAACTTTATGAAAAATATTTAAGGCTAATATAAATTTATAAAGTGAAGGAATGTGAAAATTTTTTAACTTTAAGAAAAGATAGTGAAGTTCAAAATTATTAAAGGTTATCCAGATATAGCAATCCTCACATAAAAAAAGAGAAAAGAAAAGAAAAGAAAAAGGATTGAAAAAGATCCTGAAAAGAAAAGAAAAGAAAAGGAAAGAAAAGAAAAAGAAGTGACGAGAAGCTTGAGGAGATGTCTAATTAAAAATTGGCTTCACTTGAATCAACTTAAAGAAGAAGGCTTGACTACATTTTCTAAACTTATATTTCAGTATTAGCATATTTACTAGTAAAGTTTCATGAAGTTCCTTTTCATATGGATATTCTAAGTGGCTTTAATATGAATAATTTACAATTTTCCTTGAAAAGAATACAGAATAAGAAATCTTAAAATTGACAGCTAGATATTCCTATACCTTTAGTATTAATTGGAGTTATTTTACATTTTTATTAAGTTATGTTATTGTATTTAGTGGACTTAAATATAGAAATCTAGAAGTTAAATTCTTTTTCATGAGTCATATTTTTTTATGTAGTAAAAGAGTTACTTGAGGACAAGTAACATTTAACTTTGGGGGATTTTGATACACTAAAAATACATACATATTTAGAACTATATTTTATACTCATTTTGTGATATTGCACTTTAAAGCAAGGTATTTTTCATATTTTATTACAGGTTGTTGATTTTTAGGACTTGGAGCAAAAAAAGATGAAATTTGGAGTCAAAATGGAGTTTTAGAAGAAATGTTCAGCGCCGACGATGCCGGACTGGGCACCGATGATGCCATTTGATAGAGATCACAGATTAATTAAATGGCTACTGGCACTGACAACATCAGAATGGGCGCTGATGGTGCTAGTGTTGGTGTCAGCCCTATTTTTAGAAGATTCGACAAATTTGGACGCTTTTTGAAGAGTTTTTGGATGAACCTATTGGAAAATCAATATTAGGATCTATTTAGAGTTGAAATTGATCAGAAAAGACATCTCTTCGAGCTCCTTCACACCCTTCAACCATTTTCTACTCTCTTGCACATTATTCCACATTCTCTATAGCCACTTAGAGTCCATTAGTCATTTTTTTTCTTTATAGTTTTGAGTTTTTATGGTGAGTTTAAGTGTGAATTCTTCTCTGAGAGTGTTGGAGAGGGAGAGAAGAGAGAGATTTCTTCTTCCTACATTTTCTAAGAGTGGCTACAAGGGATTTGCTTTATGAAAGATTTCAGATAAGTGTTGTTTGTTTATTATTGTTGTATGAACTTTCTTTTAAATATGAAATTTGTGTTTTGTTGTATATTTCTCATGAATTCTAAGTAGTTTTCTTTGTCTTTCTCCCTAATCTGAGATATGGTGAAATGAAGAGATAATTTGGATGTGACAATATTAAAATATAAAATAAATTGTGATGGTTTTTCAACTCCGTTCTTAATTTACTTTTTGATCTGACCAATTGAATTGTTAAAATATATTGTGAAACATATGATCTGGGAAATTGAGTATGAGTTCTAAAATAGAGTTAGATTCACATTTAATTCCATTAAGGAGTATTTTGTTCATGGAATTAAGTGCAAATAAATAGGACAATATAAATTGTTGGGTGTAGAATTGGAGATTTTTAGAGTTACATACTAAAATCCCCAATTCGATTTTAGTTTTTAAGAACAAAAGCGAGAGTTAACTATCAAGGGAAGGGAAGTGGGAGCTCTGGAGTGCGAGCCAGTATCCTCCTAGCCTAGCCACGGATTTAGGGACTAAACCTGAGATTAGCCAATGATTTTCTATAACATTGAATCAGGTTAGAGAATTAAAATTGCTCTTATTTGGCACAATACTTATTTAAACCAGTTATCTCATCTCATTTTATCAAAAACTCATTGTAGTGGGAAAGATGCTTTTTTATATTAGAAAACTTCATCACATAAACATAGTTTAATAGTTAGTTACTCTTTTAAACTTTGCATTTAATATTTGCTAGTATTTAATAGTTTAGTTCTGATAGTATCTCAAACATTTGAAATTAGTGACAGTATTTTCATTTTTTTATGTGAATTTTCTAGTTAATTTATCATTTCAAATTTAAACATTCATCGTGGGATTGGTATTCGGGGCTTACATAGAAAGTCTTATATTACTTGATAATGATATATATACTTGCATAGAATCTTTACATTAAGTGCTTAATGTACTTATTCATGAAATACCACATCAATTTTTTGGCATCGCTGTAAAACGGAGTCAGCTTTATAAATTTTACACAACTATACTTTTGGGGATCACCTAACTTTTAGTGATGGAGTCCAACCACCTTAGATATCATCAAATCTTTAAAAATGAGTCCAATCACCTTAAACCTAACCAAACCTTTTAGGGTGGGTCTTACTAACCTAGACCTAACCTAGATTCTAACAATTAGATTTAACCAACTTAAATCAAATTTAAACTTTAGCTTCAGGTTCAACCCAACTTGAATCCAAATCTTGTATGTTGGACCTAACCATTTTGAAATCAACCAGATCTTATATATTGAATCTAAACACATTAGACTCAACCCCAAACCCTTAAGCCTTACTTAAATTAGACTTAAATCCCATCTTAAACGTTAATTAGGTATAACCTAAATTAGACCTAATTAATCCTCTAAGCCTACCTAAGTTAGGCTTAATTATACTTAAACCCTAATTAGGTCTAACCTAAATTAGACCTAATTAATCCTTTAAGACTTACCTAAAGTAGGCTTAATTAAACTTAAACCCTAATTAAGTCTAATTTAAATTAGACCAAATTAATCCTTTAAACGTTTTGTTTAATTAGGCTTAATCAAACCTAAAACCGTAATTAGGTGTTACTTTCATTTGACCTAACTAATTCGTTAAGCCTCACTTAAATTAGGCTTAATCAATCTTAAACCCTAATTAGGTCCTACTTACATTAGACATAATTAATCCCTTAAGCCTTATCTAAATTATGCTTTATCAAACTTAAAGCTTAATTAGATCTTATTTACATTAGACCTAATTAACCCTTTAAGCCTTACTCAAATTAGGCTTAATCAAATCCAAAACATAATTAAGACTAACTCATATTAGACTTAATTAATCTTTTAAGCCTTACTTAAATTAGGCTTCAGTAAACTTTTATACCTCAATTAGGTCTTATTCACATTATAGCTAATTAACCTCTTTAAGCCTTACTTAAATTGGGCTTAATCATCATTAAACAATGGTTACGTCCAATTTATATTAGACCTAATTATTTGATTAAGCTTTACTTAAATTAAGCTTAATTAATCGTAAACATTAATTAAGTCAAACCCATACTAGAATTAATTAATCTCTTAAGCTTTACTTAAATTAGGCTTAAATAATGCTAAACCATAATTAAATATAAAAAAATTAGGCTTAATTAATCTCTCAAACATTACTTAAATTATGTTTAATTAACATTAATCCTTAGGTCTAAACCTAACCCACATTACACCTAAACATCAACCTAAATCTTTAGGTTTAACTTAACTTGAACCTAAGTCAACCTAAACCCTTAGGTTCAACCCAACTTGAACCTAAGTCAACATAAGCCCTTAAGTTCAACCCAATATGAATTTAAGTCATCTTAAACCCTTAAGTTCAACCTAACTTGAACCTTAGTCAACCCAAATCCTTAGGTTCAACCTAACTTGAACTTAAGTCAACTCAAATCCTTAGGTTGAACCTAACTTGAACCTAAGTCAACCTAGATCTTTAGGTTCAACCCGACTTGAACATAATTCAACCTAAATCCTTAGGTTCAATCTAACCTGAACCAAAGTCATCTTAAAACCTTAAGTTCAACCTAACTTGAACCTAAGTCATCTTAAACTCTTAAGTTCAACCCAACTTGAACCTAAGTCAACCCAAATTCTTAGATTCAACCTAACTTGAACAAGTCACCTAAATCCTTAAATTCAACTTAACTTGAATCTAAGACAACCAAACCCTTAAACTCAACCCAACTTGAACTTATGTTAGCATAAACCCATATGTATAGCCTAACTTGAACCTAAGTCAATATAAATCCTTAGATTCAACCTAACTTGAACTTAATTTAACCCAAATCTTTAGATTCAACCTAACTTGAAGCTAAGTCAACCTAAATCCTTAGGTTCAACCCAACATGAACCTAAGTCATCTTAAAACTTTAGATTTAACCCATATTGAAACTGTCAATCTAAACCTATGGTTCAACCCAAATTGAACCTAACCTTTACATTAAACCTAGAACCTAGGTCTAATTGAATTTAAGACTTAATTCAAGTTGAGCCTTTTTTCCAGTTTAGTTCAAATCTTGACCTAAACTAAGTCTAATCTAGCTTAGACTTAGTTCAAGTTGAATTACTCATAGATCTAGCCTAACCAAAATCTAAAATCTAAGTCTAAATAAACTTAGACTTAATTCGAACTTGGTCTAAGTCTAACTTATTTTAGATTTAGACTAAATCAACTAATCTTTGAGTTAACTCAATTCAACTTGGGTTATCTCAATCTTTGGGTTAGTTCGACTCAAACTGGGTTAATCCAATTTAAGATCCTACTTTAAATTTAACCTAACCCTTAACCCCAAATTAATCAAGGATTAATTTAAGTTTAACCTAATTTAGACTTAAATAAAACTCATGTCTAAATTAATTAAGGCTTCATAAAATTTTAATTGTCTAAATTAATTAAGGCTTCATAAAATTTTAATTGACTTAAACTTGATATAACCTAGAGGTTTAACTTGAAATAGTTCAACTTAACCTGGCCTAGTTTAGGTTATCCAACTTGATTTTATTTTAAACAAAAGCAAGTAAAATTACTTTAATTTTAATCAAATTGAATCTTAGTTAATCCTATTAATATATGGTTGGTTTAACAAGTTTGAAGACAAACTGAAGGACAATCAACCTAATCTTGGTTACCTCAAATTATTTAAAAGCTCATAATGTATTAATTCTACTCAGTACGACTTAATCTAAACATGGACTTATATGAGTGTAAGTTAAGTGGGGTTTTGACTTCTCTTATGAGAATGAAAGCACACATAGCTTCAGTCAGGAATAATTTGGGCTAAAGTACCAAACCAAGTTAAGTGACATAAAATCCACCTTAAAACTCATTAAACTTAAATTTGAACAAAAAAGAATGAAACTAGGTTTGAAAAGATGGCTCTAGAAGATAACCTTTGATTGCTAATAAAATATCTTCAAACTGCGAACCCTACCAAATTACTGAAATGAAACGAAAAAAATTTTAAAAAAAATTAATTAATTAAGAAATTGTAAGTAACCTAAAACTTTTCAAACCCTAAAATCTAAAAAAGATATTAAAACATAAATGAAACTCTAATGAAAAAAGATCATTGAACACAACTTGAACCATAGTATTCAGATCTATGAAGATCTCTTGGACGATGTAATATGTGGTTGCTGACAAGAATCTTTCAACCCTGGTTTAACCAGCTTTCAAACTAAGTAGATATGGATATTCAGATGGCTCCAGGACGATGGAGCCATATACATCTTGACTAGGTTGTCTAAAAATAAAAATTTAAACAAATAACCAAATCAAAACATAATTTTTTACTAACTTTGATTTGCAGGGTCACTAAAGACAAAGTGAAGGTCCTCCTAGATTTACTTTACAAGATATTAGGATTTGCTAACTCTGTTTTGTAGAGAAGAAACTGTAATGCTCGAAATAATGAATCTCAAAATGAACTCTTGACGGAATAAAAAAAACAAAACAACAAAACAATGACACACACTCAAAATAAATAACATGCAAAACGACATTACAAAATAAAAATAAATAAAAATTTTAGTATAGTGTTGAATTCTTAGGAATCTGCTGCCCTTAGGATAGAAATTTGACATTTCTTTCCTTAATATAACATTTAAAAATTTTCAAGAACAAATTGTTAACCTTAATTGAGAGTTTTCTTAATCAGTTCTAACTGCTTAAGATGTAATTAACTATAAGAGTTTGTTCTTATAGAAGAATAAAAATCCCTAAATAGGTATCTTACCTAAATCTTTGCTTGGAAAGTTTTCATATGATTTCTCTTATATGAGTATCTCCGGAGCCAAAATACTCCAGAGTTCACTCTACGACAATTATCATAAGAAAGTTTCCCTTACATTTTTCTTTTGTCTATTTCTATTATTATTTTCCCTTCTTTCCTCTCTGAGTTCTTGAATTGCTTTCAAAGATCTTATGTGATCTGAGAGAAGAAGTTATTCAAAGAATAGGGCAATGTAATATGCATTAGAGTAGTTACTCCTCGATAAAAACGACACCAACAACCGACGCAATCGCAAAGAATTTGTGACGACGGTGTCGGTATGGCAGCGACACATAGTAATCATTAAGTCAAAATCTTAAGCAATAATTGATGCTTAAAATATTATTAAAATTACTTTTTAGGAAGAAAAGATGTCAGATTTCAAAATTCTTAATGATGATGTTGATCAAGTGATTAGCATAGAAGATGTTAGTAGAGATTAGTCATTCAGCTCATGAGTCTGCTAATGATACTAGAAAGATAATTTTAACATCTAATTATTCATATGAGAGATCATAATGGAATGTGATTAAATTTTTTTTTTCTTTTACTTCTTGTATATGTACTTAATTATGTAACATTTCCTTTAAATTTAGCATATTCAACTATTGTACTTGATCTATTTAATTTATCTCTTCTTCTTTTTGTTGGCATTAGATGGTGGTGATGGCCTCCATCATAGATCGATCAGTAGAACTTTTAAAAGAAAAAAAATATGAATATTTCTTGTTATATCTACAACATGAGTACCATTGTTATAATTACTATTATGAACTCCATGGCCATCTCAATAAAACATCTAATTTCACTAGTATAATCACCTGCTGAAGCGCCCCTAGTGTGTGTTGTTTTTTTTTCTGTTTTTTGTCAATTTAAATCCCCTACGATGGTGCCAAAAACTTGACCCCAAAATCTTGACCCAATCCACAATTACACAGTAATTTAGCTTCCAAAATATGGCAAAAACTTGACCCAATTTATATTTAGCAGCTAGTGTGCAAAATCGAAATGTTATGAAATTTAGAAAATGGTTTACACAACATGGGTTCTACACAATTGCACGTATCGCTTCAACTAATATATTATTTTCTTTAAAAACACCAATATCGAACCCATAGAGAAGCGAGGCAGGAAATCCCTTTGGTTAATTCTAGTCTACTACTATCAGACCTTGGAATGTTGATTAAAGTGGTTTTTTCTAAGAAGTACTTCTAAATGTAAAACTTATGTTTAAAACAACCAACAACTATTCCTAAATAAAAATATTAATTCTAAAGATAACCCTTCCTGGATGAACTGGTTTAGGAGAATTTTGAGATGTTAAAAACTAATATTTTTATGTAGTGAATTGGATAATGTTTAGGAATGAGATACATAAAATTCAATATAGTCAATGACAATAGGAGCAATTCTCTTCTTTACCATCTTTCAAATGCATAAAGAACATTGGTTAACTTAAAGTCAATTTCTTAACATCCAGATTTCCCCTTTAGAACCAACTAGCATGTCACCCTAGCGTCCCACAGCCTAGGCCACACAAGTGACTGAATATCGATGATGAGTTATGAAGGCTTAAGTCAAATTGATATGAATCTAGCCTGTCACCCTAGAAACAACCAATTTACAACCATTAACATATATTTCCTTAAAAGTATTTTCAACTACATTAATTATTGTAATGTATCAAATGAGAACAATAATATCATTTAATTCTCAGGTCAAATGACAAAGGGCATTCGCTAATTCAAATGTTTTGAATCCAAATCCATGGTTAGGCTGAGAGGATACTTGCTCTCACTCGAGAGCTCCCACTTCTCCCTCACCTAGGGGCTAACAATCTCACAATTTGGTTTCTAAACATCTGAACCAAATTGTTGATTTTAGTTTGTCACCCTAAAATCACCAATTCTACACCCATCAAACAATATTTTCCTACTTATTTGCACTTATTCTCATGGATATTCCACTCTTCCATGACATTAAAGTGTGATCCCTACTTGAATGCTAAAAACTTGATCATCCTTGCTCTTATGTTTTTGCATAGATTTTAATAAATTAATTAGTCAGATTGAAAAGTAAATGAAGTTCAAGATGAATCATCACAATTTGTAATCAAAACCTATTCTAACATGCATCCCAAAATCCTATAAATGAATCTTACTCATTGCAAAAGAAAAGTAGAAGGAAAATATTCGCATAACATACTCATGCAAATATTTCCTAGCAAGAAGAAAGAGTAAGAAAAACACATCACAAAACACGAAGAAAACACAATCAAAGCAAATCCACTCGGTTAGTGTTTACAAAATCATAAGATATTGAAGAACACAATACTTAACTTTTTCCATTTGAAAGAAAGATGAAAATCTCTCCCACAAAGTCTCTCACTGATCCATGCAATGCTAGTATATTTCCTTATAGATTCTCTCAAAATCTCATCTCCAATCTCTCCAAAAAGGTAGAAATCTACATTTCTACTCCTATTCTAAGATCTCTAAACATTCTCCACAATTTTCATACTCTTCCTTCGTTCTTAGGGCCAAAGGATGTTAAAAATTGTGAGAAATTAAGAAAGGATGTGTCCCTAGGCGTCCAAAGTCGTTCCTGGCACCGTTCGGCATTGTTCTACGCCGTTTAGCATTATTTCTCGATCCGAGCGCCATTCGACACTAGTTTTGATGTGATTCAGCTCCACTCTATGCAGCTCCACTGTTTCGTTCCGTTTTAGCTCTATTTCACCCCGTTTCAGTTGTTTTTACTCCTAACAGTTATACCAACAAAATAAGCATAAAAAACCTTTCTTTAAATTTTAATTTCATTAAAAAAATATGAGAAATGTAAAAAGGGTTAAGAACAGAAAGTCATATCAAAATGTGTCATGTTAGAATTTTATTTCTTGCTCGCTTTTACTCCAAATTGCACAATTTTTTGCTTCCTTTTCTCCAAAAGTCCAATTCATGTAGTTGAAGTAAAAAACATGCAAAATACAATCCTTTAAAGTGCAATATCACTAAAATTAAGCATTAATTGTATGTGTAAAATTAGTCATTATTTAGGCATAACATACCCTCAAACTTAATTGTTACTTGTCCTCAAGTAACAATATAACTTTAAAAACTAAATTTGTTAATTTGAGGTAGTTGGTCTCAGTAGAGCTTCCTATAATTTTGTCTCAGAAATGTTATAGTGTAACTTAGGAGAAATTTAAGCAAACAGTTTCTTCACATAGGATTTCAACTAAATTATATTTCTAACATTTCTAAAATCAAAGTTATAGTGATCTAATGGTAACACCACATAGCACAAGTCATTTTAAAAGTGATATTACCTTAAATATGGGCTACTGAGGACAAACAAAGTTAAGTTTTAAAAAATTTTCTTCCCCCAAACTTTAATTTTTAAATATTTTTCAGTTAACTCCATAAAAGGTAGCAAGAAGAAAAAGTAAATGTTGAATCTACTAGCTACTACAACATCCTATCAAATACATATACATGCATAATTAGGATAGAATGACTGTAGGAGAAAGTAAATCTAGTCTAAAACATGCTTGCAATAATATTAAACTAAAAGGAAGTATACTTAACTTTAAAATTTATTTTTCTTCTTACCCCCAAACTTGATTTTTAATATGTATATCATTCAGTACAAGATAATATAAGCAAGTAGAAAAACAGTTCAGAAATTTTATCTATCACACATGTCTATCAGAAACATCTACAATTATTAATCAGGAAATTTTGTAGCATAAAGTAAATCTAAACTAAACATGTCAGAGAAAGGAAGCAACAAAATTGAGATGGAACAGTCACTGTTCAAAATAATGTCTCTTGTAAAACTCAAGTCCGAGTGAAACCCGAGTCGTAGTGTACTCGTCAATCCAACTACTACAAGAGGATATACAAGTCTAGCCATAATAAGAAGTTAAGGAATCACCTCCCTCATGACACACAAAGATCAAATCAAACCACTAACAATCCAAGCATCCACCAATCATCAATCAAATTGATCAATCCACACTAAAGCAAATACAATACAACACTAACAATCAGGACTCTCAAGCATATTAAATCAAACCACACCGATAAATATGGGTTGCCTCCCATAAAGTTCTTTGTTTAATATCGTCAGCTTGACAAATGATTCCTTCTAGATCAAAATTCCATTTAAGTAATCCTTGATCAATAGCTTAATCTTTTCTGAATCCAGGGATTCCTACAAAATCCTCAAATTTTAATTTTTCTTTAAGCTTTTCCTTTTCAAATTGATTCATATCATAGTTTCTAATATTTCTTTCTAGATCCAATATTCTTCTAATGATTTTCTCAATTTACATATTAATATTATCCTTGGAATTTATAAGAAATGGATATCTGTAAGATACTTCAAGATCTCCCAAATTTTGGATCGGATTTTCTTTAGATGGTTGAGATTATGGATTAAATTCTTCTATTTTACTCTTTTGTTCATGGTTGTCTTTCAATTACTCAACTTGAGCACTATTATAGGATATATTGATTGCTCAATTATCCCATTCATAAAGCTAGATATTGCATGATACTTAAACATATTTTTTCGTAAAGAATATTCTTTTTAAACTTCACAATACTAGGCATTTGTTCTAATGCCTTGGCAAACTGAATATTTATAGTTAATTTCCTAAATTCTTCTATAAATCTTGAGAATTGTTGGTCTAACTCTTGCATCAATATCCTTTGAGGAAGTGGTGAAGGTGGTTTTTCTATATCTATCTTGGCTGACAAAATAGTTTTCTCTAATTCCTTAATACTTTCTTCAAATGGTCTTTCAATATCCTTATCTTCTTTTTTCAACGGATCATTTATTTAAACCATATCCTTAGATTCTTTTCCGATTCTTAATTTGATATCTTTATCTTGTTCATCATTCATTTCCTTAAGGTTTATGTCAGGGTCACAAGGTAAATTCTATGGGGGGGTAACTGTTAATTGCATTAATAATCAGCTCCACATGATTTTCTAGTTTCCTCATTGTGGCCCCTAGACTTTCCTGCTCACTCGTCATTTTAATGTCAACCTCTTCTAATAGTGACTCCTTCTCCTCATTAAGTGGGTTGAAGTTAAAATTATGAGGAAAAGAGAGTTCATTATTTAAAATCACCCTGACTATTCCAATTACATGTTTGATTAAATTAATTATCTTCCCAAAATTGATTTTCGACACCAAAATTATTATTCCAGTTAAAGTTTGAATAATTTTCCTAACCTGGGTTGTAATAATCAAAATAAGGATTGTGTATCTCAGGGCAAGTTTCAAAAAAGTTAGTCTCGACCAAGTATTCAAATGATTTTTTCTCAATATTTGGGGGCCCTTGAAAATAACTTTCTACATATTGATCTAAGTTCCTCTCAATATCTGCAAGCTAAAAAATTAAATAGTAAGTCTATATTTTTGAAAGTTTGCCACTCTCTTAGGGTTTACTCTTTTGAAGCTACTAGAATTATTATACAAATATGAATATTCATTATATTGTTGATCCTCCATTTTTACATTAAATTTATGGAGTCTTTT